>CM060709.1:136722329-137322329 GCA_030686995.1 Artemisia argyi | reverse complement strand
AACTCAAATCAGGAGATTTTTAATGTTCATTAGTTGTAAGGAAAGAACAAAATATGTTATATCCTATGTTATTGCATTATCATAGCTCAACATGACAAACCAAACATAGGTGGTTTTAAGAATGATACAGAACCGCACTGCATAAATCAAACATACTCATTCTGGTTCCGTCCTGCTATGATTCCATAAACATAGTGATTTTTTACTGCGAACCAAATGCCACATAATTAGATGACGTTTCTAGCATGAGTTTACAATTTTACCTAGATAGGGTAAAATCGTCACTTTATCCAGAAATGTCTTACTACAGAAAAAACCCGGATTAGATGTTATTAACTTAGATGACTTGCTGTGAGGGAATGTTTGTGGAATGTATTCAAGTATGAGGTATAATTAAGCACCGTCTATAGTCTGCAGAGGGGGTGAAACTTTTTACAGGGGTAAAATGTTGCTTACACTCAAACTCTCATTCTTTTCAGAAGTCTCACACGCACCAAAATGGGGGCTCTGCGCCTGCCATCTCTCACATCCATATTTGCTGTCTCATCTGCACGCTCCTCCTTATTTCACCGGCGTAGCAACCAGCTCCATCTTCGGAAACTTACCTCTGCCACCAGAGTTTCCGCTAAAAGTACTACTCCGGCCACTACAGAGGTTGCTCCGGCTGAATCATCGAACCAGAAGCTTCCAGTTCAGGAACAAGGCATAACGCCTCGTTCACAGGATTTCAACGCATGGTACCTTGATGTCATTGCCATGGCTGAGCTTGCTGATTACGGTCCTGTTCGTGGTACTATGGTCATTCGACCCTATGGATATGCTATTTGGGAAGCTATTCAGGTATCTCTTACGTTTTTCTACTTGTTTATTTATAATCTGAAGCCTCTTTGATGTTTGTATATTGTTCTGTAATTGAGCTAGAATTTTATTTATACACATAAAAATAACTTTAAATAACTTTATGCCCGTATGTAGTTTTCAATCCGTCTTTGTATACCTTAACATGAGATTTTTTACCCACTTCCACCGTTACTCATTAATCCATGAGAGGTGTACATATACAATTGACTTATTTATCTTAGTACATACGAATTAATCACTAAGTTTTACTGTCATAAACAATCGAACATATACGACAAAGAATTAAGTTAATTTTCTTATTTTACCATGCGATTTGAGCATTAAATATTCAAAGGCTTATACCGTTGACATAATTGTTTGTCTTTTAAACCATGTTTATAGTCAAGAAGCATAAGACCTGTTTAAAAAATAGCAAAGATTGTAAAACAGAACCAAATGTAATCACCATTATGGGTGTTCCTTGTTCTTTTGCTAGACTTAGTTGAGATGGTAAGTTAATCCATGGGTTTGTTATTAGGAAGCATTTAGATTTTAGACCCCGAAATTAATTGATATTTTGGGACCTGCGTTGATCATTTGTATGCCAAAAATGGAAAGTTGAAAACTTGTCACAGCATTTTCAAAACAGTAAGAGATGAACATGTCTTGCTGAACATGCTTGAAATTAAGAGCTTATATATTGCAATTTTTATATGAGCGTCTAATATATAATTCAATAAGAGCAACTTAGATATTGCAAATAAGTAAAATAGACGCCGCAGTGAAATTGAGGCAGTCAGAAAGAAGTGAGTGGTCGGGAAAAAATTGACGGCAGCCAAAAACAAAGAAATACATTTGCTGCAAGTTTGAAAAAGGTCAAATGATATACTAAATGCAAGGGAGGGCATAAAGGTCTATTCACAATTGTTTTAATGTGTGCAAATCAAATTGATATGTGCACATATCAATTCTCAACTGCGCTATTGATGCTACAACATAGATGATATATTTTAATGTGACTATGAGTTGTTGATTTTTGGTTTTATTTTGGCAGGACTATTTAAATGTTAAATTTAAGGAGACTGGACATAGTAACATGTATTTTCCACAGGTAGGTATCAAGTTATTGTATTTGTGTGATTCTTGAATGTCTACTGGAGGTTATGTATTATTAACTGAGAGTGACTGTGACTGGCTGCAGTTTATACCATATTCATTTATAGAGAAAGAAGCAAGTCATGTCGAGGGTTTTAGCCCAGAATTGGCTCTCGTGACTGTTGGAGGAGGGAAAGAACTTGACGAAAAGCTTGTGGTATGATTCATTTACTATACAGCTGCTGATATATGCCTATGATTTCTGGATTTGTGTGATATAAATGAGATTTATGGATGTTAATTTAAGTTGGGCGAGTCAAGACATGAGTGTGACTTTGATTTTTTGCATTTTGTGAGGCTCTTGCAGGTTCGACCTACTAGTGAAACCATTGTGAACCATATGTTTACACAGTGGATACATAGCCATCGTGATCTTCCTCTTATGATTAACCAGGTTCGCTTTTTTTACTTTGTCTTCTATTGTCAACATCTTTTAAAGATGATTCATTTTGTGTTTATTTCGGAGTAGTAATAGATGCTTATGATTATTATTAGTGGGCCAATGTTACAAGATGGGAGATGCGTACCAAACCCTTTATTAGGACTCTCGAGTTTCTATGGCAGGAGGGGCATACTGCTCATGCTACTCCAGAGGAAGCAGAAAAAGAGGTTTGTATAAATCTATATATTTAATGTGAAAAAGATACGACTCAGATTCTTATCTCTAATAGGTCTTTGCTGCTCATATTACAGGTGATGCAGATGATTGATGTTTATACAAAATTTGCGTATGAAGAAGCTGCAATACCTGTAATACCAGGTCGCAAATCAAGGGTAGAGACATTTGCTGGAGCAGATAGAACTTATACAATTGAAGCTATGATGGGTGATCGTAAGGCCTTGCAGGCTGGAACCAGTCACAATCTAGGACAAAACTTTTCCCGTGCTTTTAGTACACAGGTTTCTTTCTAATTTAATCCATGTCCGCCGTTTAATCATGAGATATTTCGGAAATACGTATAAGAAGAGGGAAATAAAGAGTAATTTTGTATGTAGATGGATTCAAAAAAAATCTTTTGTGTGGATTTAGCTTTCCGAATAGATTGCTTCAGATTCAAGTTGCTTATTAAGAAGTAAGAACCACAATGATTACTACTTTCATTCCTGTTGACTCCAAAACTTGAAACGTTGTCCATACAGTTTACTGATGAAAATGGGCAAAGGCAGCATGTGTGGCAAACCTCTTGGGCTATAAGCACTCGATTTGTTGGTGGTATTATAATGACTCATGGAGATGATGCGGGATTAATGCTTCCTCCAAGGTTGGCTTCTGTACAGGTATCACTCTTCAACTCGAAGCTGTTATCAGTATTCTCTTCAGATACATTTTTAGCTGTTATATTGTGGAGGTCTCTTTGCTGGTCATCTGATGTCAGGTTGAATATAAAATTTGTTTATCCTGTCATATCCTCTAGGATTTCCCTTCTGCACTCTCCAGCATAAATTACGTTCTTTGATGGATTAAAAAAGCTCAGCTTTTATATTGCATACTTTAGTAGGGACATTTATGTATAAATGTTCAGTATTTGTTAAGCTTTATATTGCATGACCAGTTACCTGAGTAACTCCATACTGAAATTGTCTCGTTATTGAAAGGTGGTGATTGTACCAATTTGGAAGAAAGCTAATGAGAAGAACGAAGTTCTTGATGCTGCATTGTCTATTAAAGATATTCTTCATACTGCCGGCATTAAAGTAAAGCTAGATGATTCTGACCAAAGAACACCAGGATGGAAATTTAATTTCTGGGAAATGAAGGTGAGACATAAATGGAGTCTGAAGTAACTTGTTACCCTGATATCTTATTATCATCTGTCACTCATAAATTTGTATTTATTTGTAGTATAGTTTTTGGTCTAATTTACAAGTTAAATATAATTTTCTTGTGCAGGGAGTGCCTCTAAGAATTGAAATTGGTCCTCGTGATGTTTCAAGCAGGAGTGTGGTTGTATCTAGAAGAGATATTCCTGGGAAACCAGGGAAGGTTTTTGGAATATCTATGGAACCTTCAGTTCTTGTGCCCTATGTCAAAGAAAAGCTCGATGAGATCCAATTATCCCTTTTGAATAAAGCTATTGCTTTTCGAGATAGGTATAAAATCCAATCCTAGCTCTTTGTGTTCTTATGGGCAATATCACAATTTACTATTTTTTTTAATATTTTTTCCACACAAACTTGTGGACTGATAATGTCTTGTTGGTTTTCAATTGTCTGTTAAGTAGTATATATTATGAGAAACAAATGTTATAGGTGTATCTTCCAAAGTGGAATCATAATGCTAATGACTATTGAATTCTTTTGCAGCAACATTGTGGATGTCACCTCATATGACGAGCTCAAAGAGGCAATATCACAGGGAAAATGGGCAAGGGGTCCATGGGTGGGAAGGTACGTTGTTATCTTTTATACTAAAATTCACATGACATATGATCCAGACACAAGGGAATCTTTGACCCTGTTCAACGATGTACTTTAACTAGGGCCATAATGAAACTACATGATATTTCTAATTTGCATTCCCTTTTATTTACAAACAAAAGTTAAGAGGGATTATTTTATAAACACATCATACTTAAGAGCATCCTCGATGATTTTTTGTTTCATGCTTATGTAGTTATGTGTCATGGATAGGTTCAAGATCTTGGACCTCTTCATAATTAAAATGTATTTCCGTTATGTGAATCTTTATACAGATTTAACAGTTTTGATATGTTTGACAAACAAAAAGGTTTATGTTTTGATGATTTAACATGAAATAATACATTTTTAAATCTTAAAAGCTTTATCATGTGGATGCCCTTAGTTACAACTTATAACTTGTATTGTTTGCTCTAAATGCTGATGTGGTTAACTCGAATTTACACCATATTCCTCTAATTTACATATATTGATCGGTTTATTGTGCAAAAGTGGTACTACATCAGTATTCACTATTTTCTGAATTTATAGCATCAACCCACCACTATTTTTTTCGCACAAATTGTTACTTTCTGAAACAACTTCTATAACATTAAAATCGCCCTTCTTTCTGCACATCATGTTTTTCATTTCCCTTACACTTTTGACCGCCTGTTGCTTTTGTATAGTGATGAAGATGAATTAAAGATCAAAGAAGAAACAGGGGCAACCATTAGATGTTTTCCTTTTGAACAACCCCAAGGGCCAAAGAAGTGCCTGATGACCGGCAGTCCAGCAGAGGAAGTTGCTATTTTTGCTAAATCTTACTGATCACCAAACATCCTATTTATAGTCAGGTTTTCATTCGACTTTCGACTCTTTCATTTTTTCCTTGATTAAACTGATGGATTTGTGTAACCTTTATATGGTATATCATTTTGTTGTTGCGAAAGAAGACATGTTATATACTTTTACTCTCTCAAAGCAGTATTTAGTGATATTTAATAGACTCTTAACGTATGAAGACAATACGGCACACTATTCCCGTCATACTGATACAGTGACATTGACCATTAGAAGAAACCTGATACCACCAAGATTTTGCAATTTCTGGCGCATGTTGGCCAATCTTCATCGAATTGTACTATTGCTCACAAATCCATGTTTCGCATAGGAACACTCTTTCACTTCATGTGTTTTTAGATGGCCTTACAATTCTGCCCATAGGGTGTTAGGAGTCTTTAAATCTTAAAAGCTTTAAACATTTTTTATGCAGCAGACCTAGCTGGAATGATCTGTGTACAGCCAAGAAAAGCAAATTGAGGGTTGAAGATCGAAAACCAGACAGAAATATGTGAAAGACAATATAGGAAAGGCAGCTATCTTTAAGATTATATTGAGGTGGCGGTGCACGTACTCTTCGTGGAATCAAAGCAACACAAATAGAATAATTTGCTAGCTAAGACCCATCTCAATTGTTTTTCATTGTATTAAAGGTTGGATAGTTTATAATAATCGACAACACAATGTGTAAGTTGTTTTTTTTTTTTTTTTTTCCCTCTCTTTTCGTACTTTACTCGAGTAAAGTTCATTAAATTGGATGTATTTTATTTAAAACACGCCAACCAGGCAAATTTTTTGATAATTAAGCAAATATAAACCTTGTCAAATCTGTGCTCCAAAATATATTCAGATACCTCTTTTGTTCTATTTGCTTTTAGAAAACTGAATATTATGTTGATGTCAGGCATGTTTTATTCTTTAAATTTTTTGAATAAAGGATGAACAAACTAATGTTGGCACATCAAATCTAGGATTTTTCATCTTTCTACCATTGCTATATATCTAAAATGGGTGTTTGGCCTTGTGTGCTAAATGGTGATTATATGATATGAAATATATAGTATGTTTGAATGTATTGATTTTAATATCTTCAAATTTCTTAGATAAAATATAAAACACCTCCATGCTCAGCCGTATATTTTGCTAAGTTCACAACACACTAACAAAAGAAATGGAATAAAAATGTGAAGCTAAGCTAGCAAAAAGATAAAGATGGGGCACATGTGGTGTTGAGTAATGCTCAGATGATCCCTTCCCTAGCTGTTGTTATATCCCACACATTCCTTATCTCATCATACATGCACATTAAAGTTTTATTCTCTTCTTTTTTCCTACTTCTCCCTACCATCATCATACTTTAAAGGAAAGTCATAGATAAAATTTAATCACACACTAAAATATGAATTTATATACACCAATGTATACATTTTTTGTTGTTAATTCCGGATAACTTTTTTTTTTTTTTTTTTACACTACTACTTAAAAGCAATATTGCAAAAATCGTGAATCGGTACTGAGGCGGTCGAGGGCCGATTAGCGATTTTTGACCGATTAATTGGCCGATTTTCTTGACTCGGCCGATTACCTTGGAAATCCCTCTAAGTTCCAGGGCCGATTACCGATTAATCGGCCGATTTTGCAACACTGCTTAAAAGTGGTAGCGAGTACCATGTGTAACAAGTTTAGCATTTCTATACTTTTACACAGTGTCGTAGCTGAGTTAACGGAGACCTTGTACGAAAACTTATACCATAACTAAGTATGATGATAAAAAAATATTATACTAACTATGAAAACAAAAAGCATAGTATTCTTAAGATCTAAAGTTTTAACAACTATTTACAACATAAGATTGTACAACGGTAACAATATTTTGTTTGAATTGAATTTTGTGGCTCCGAGTATATATCAGGGTATGTATTTTAAGGTAACAAATATTTACACCTCGCACACTTTCATATACAACTCTGTTTTTAGAAGTCTGGCATAATTAGCTTAACGAGATTGTTGATGGCTTTATGCATCTAGGTGTGGTGGTTTTTGCTAAATTTACTAATGTATTTTACTTATATGACGTGTTATAGAAAAAGTATAATCAAAATCTGGAAAAGGATTCTCTAAAGTTTGTTTTTACAACTTTAGTAAAATTGGACATGTGTGAGTTATTGGATTTGATCCAATAGCTCAAATCAAAAGAAGTTCTTTTGATTTGAGTCATTGGATCAAATCCAATGGCTCACATCCCCTAACTTCACTAAAGTTGTAAAAACAACTTTAGAGAATCATTCTCCTCAAAATCTACTCTTTCACATGCAAACATGTTTAAATAACCAATATTTACCTGTGTTTTTATAAACAACAATACGTAATGGCGTCAAAGCAGGGTACAAAAAAGTTAAAATGCTGAGAGATCATATTTGTATTTTAAGAAAAAATAGTGTTTTTATATACATATAGCTTAATGAGAAAAGTGATTTTGACAAGTTATTTGTAATGGCACCATATTTTAGATAGTCATAATTAGTTTTCATTCTACAATTTCCATCGGTAAGGTTGGGTGTAATATGGGGGTTCTAAGATGCATCTCTTTTAAAACTCAACCCATAGACAACATGTATTGGGTAAAAAAAAGGAAAAAGGAGAGAAGTTGGACTTGGCCGTAATTTACTTGTGATGTTGGTTGTATGTGCGTGAGGTTGTGATGCTGGTTTTTGTGAGGTATATTTGTGTGTAAGGTATGTTTGGATGTTAAAGTTAATAGTCTTATTACACATGTTTGGTGATAACATTTGTAGTGAACTAGTGAAAGTGAAAAGACGACGTGACACTTAGTTAGTAGTGTTCACCATTATGATTTATCAAATGCTTATATAGAATCAGAAACTAAAATCTTAGATAAAAAAATGGAATTTTGAAAAGAAAACCAAAAAGTTGGAATGTTTGTTTGTAAAAAAAGTAAGTTTATAAGAACGAGAATGAATGAATGATTATATTTTCAATAAATTGTGTGGTTGGTGGATTTTATATTTAAATATGGGTATGAAACCCATACAAATAGAAAAATCTCATACCATCAATCATGGTCGTAATAATTCCCATACTCACAGTAATTCTCGTTAACAAACCAAACATGTCCTGACATTACACGAAATAATACGAAAATATCCTTGAGGGCCAAAAACAAATTTATTTTTTTTATAGTATGATGAGCGAATAATAAAGGGCCGTTGGATGGGTTAGGTCAAAATGTGAACCGCAGGATGAAATCCAGCTAGAATGAACGCCGCACACCATGTATATATATTGTGTAGAGAGAGAGTCAAAATGAAAAATGAATCTAGACCAGGTTTGACCTAATAAATAGTCAGCCAAAGCCACTCTTCTCTTATTTCTTATCACCATCTCTCTCTCATTCAGACCTCAAATAAATAATTTTCAACAAGTAACAAAACTTCATTTCGAGAGTAACATCACATCACATTCATTCATTCTGCCTTGTATGATTGATGCAAATCCCAAAACAAGAGTTGAAGATTGTTTGATTTGATTTGAGTGGTTCTGATTGAGATCCAGGTTGAGTTTCAACTACAGGTATGATTTGATTCATTTTTCTCTATCTTCGATTCATCATCATGATGAAAAACAATCTTCGGTGACGTGGCATTTACCAGATCAAAAATGAGTTTCATGTGTTTTGAAGAACAACATTGGATTTTGTTTTTTCTGGATCTGATTTTTGGAGTAACGAAAAGCTTACATTTATGCCCTTGTCTGGTATTTGATGTCGTTATAGGTTTCTAGATCTATATTTAAGGAGTCTTCACTTGTCTAGATCTCTAAATTACCATACCATTTACTCGTTTGTTTCGGCTTATGATTCATAACCTCACTTTTTGAGATTTTCTGCCTTATAATATAAGCTTATCATGTCATGATAAGTTTATAAATATCACAAGTTTTAAAATAAGCCACTAAAAGTGAGCTTATGAATCATAAGCCCAAAACCGCATAAGCCATAAGCCCGCTATATAAGCCGAAACAAACACCCCCTTTTTGTTTGTTAGCCACATCTCTAGTTGTATAACTAGTGTTTTTTTTTTTTTTCTTCTCTACGACTGATACACGCATTATTGGACTGTATCCTTTTGTTTTTTTTGGTTAGTATAGTGACGTAACATTGTCCCAATATGCGGTTGTGGAATCTTATCTTGAGGCAGGATATTTATGTTAAGTCGTTAGCCGCCACAATATGCAGATTATTTAGACTGCTTTTTTAACTGATTGGTGTTTTTTTTATGTGTATGAACATATTATCCATGTGATATTAATGTTTTTGCATTTACTACGTTTCAGTGTACAGGCGTCTCTGCATAACTGTCTTTGCGACGTCCTAATTTATGACGTAGAATCTATGTCGTGCTAGAATGGACTTGGAACCTTTGGAATTGATTAACATGGATATGAATTGGAACATTATTAGAAAAAGCCGTACCAGCATTACTAGACGCCCCAGGAAGCCGGGAACCGACACTTTTGGATTGTGTCTTAAATCGGGAACCAAGAAGGTATCCCTATCTTTTATACTATATATATGCAAGTGCTGATCTACATTTCCAATTCGGCATCAAGTTTTACTCTTATTTGTTTTCTCTGACAGTTTGGCGCTGACAAAGTAGTTGATGCCCCTTTGAAGAAACGAAAACTTTTGCGTCAATCTACTTCACCGCCTCCTCCTCAAACTGCGTGTCTTAACTGTGAAGGGGGTCTTACATCTGGACCTCACACTCCTGCTGTCCATCATGAAGATTCTGCTCAACGATGTTCAAATTCGTTAACCCCGGGCAAGAAAACAAAGTCTAAAACTTCAGTGAGAAACAGTAAGATATTGAAACCGAGAAAAAAACAGGCCAAGTCCGTGGTTGACTTTTCGGGTATTGAGTTGCTTGCTGATGCTGCGTGTAGTAGCTTGATTGATAATAACACAGTTCATGTCAAGGACCTGTCTTTATTAAAAGAGCATGTAACTCCAAGGGCTAATTCATGTGATGATGTTGATATAAAAGAAGCTATTGTGTCAACGGATTCAGATAATGGGAATGACAGGAAGGATAAGAGCGTTGCTCCTTCTAAAGAGCTGAGATTACATTGGGACTTGAATACAGTGATGGATGAATGGGTGGAACCTTGTGATGATTTGGTGGCTGAACCGGACCGTCATGATAGTTGTGTAGGGGGTGTAAAATTTAAATTAGAAGGTTGCAAAAATAGATGTGCAGAAGCTGTAGGTGTTAAAGAAAGAAAGCTGCTAGATAGTGTGTGTCGGAATCAGTCGTTTGTGAAGCGTGATGTTGATAGTTTAGCTATACCCCTTGTGAAAAATTGTAACGGCGATTTGAGTTGCTCACAGGCGGTGATGGGCGTGAAGACGATTAGTAGTAAGACATCATATGTTGAGAGTTCTGCAAGTAAATCAGATGTTATTGACTCACTTACTCATCCAGTTAAGTGTGAAGATTTAACGGCTTCAACGACATCCATTTTACAAGAGCAAACAGTTGTCAAGGTTGAATCAAACATCAAAATAGAAAAGTCAGATCAGCAGCCTGCTAGTTTAGAAGATCCTGTTGTCAGTGAGTGCTGTGGTTCAAACCTTACTCAAGAAGAACAAGGTCACATGGCCGAGGGAGATTCAGATGGCAAAGCTGAGGTCGGTTATGATTCTCCTTTTGAAGATGGTGAGTTGAGAGAACCGATTGGATGGGAGGATAGTCAAGTTGAGGAAAAAGAGACAGTTGATTGTGCGTCTGATAATGTAAACAAAGATGACTCTGGCACTATGGAAAACCCCTTGTCCGAAAGAGTTGACCATGGTCAAACAAAGGAAATTCAAAGTTCATTGTTGGTAAAAGAAGCCACACCTAACAATGACACCGAGCAAGGTGCTCAAGCAGATATCTACGAGAAAAAACATATCGATGAACCAGCCAAAGGTTTTTCTGAAAGGAAAGATGGGCAGGAAGATTTAAGGTCCTTTGATGTGTGCAGGAGTGGTGCTTATGCACCGCAAAGCAGGTAATTTTTTATACGCTAAATAGTTGCATATTAGCTTGTGTTCCAATAGTTAAAATGCTTTTTGTCGTATGTATTTCCTAATTTGTCTCATGCATACAGGTCAAATCGTTTTGGAGATTCCTATTCTATGGGAAGGGATAATGTTTCTTTCCGAGACCGTTCATGCGATGATGTGAGTCGTCCACGTGGCAATTCCGTTACAAGACTTTGGGATGAGAAGAGCAACGGGAGCCTTGATAGCCGCAACAACGATTATAGAAATTACAGTCCTTACAGGAGCCAATACAGAAGGTCATCACCATCTGAAAGAAACAATGGCTATGGCAGTAATAATAATAGAGGACTGCCGGCTAGAAGAAGCCATAGCCGTGACCGTGACCATGACAGATACAATGATAGATATAGACAAGAATACCGTGATCCCAAACCATCTTATTTAGAAAGAAATCAACGTTCTACCAATTTTAATCGACCTAAAGCTCGCTCACGGTCAAGATCACGATCTGGGTCTCCTATTGCTTGGAATTTTCAGAAACGCAAGAATTTGGATACAAGTAATTCTGGTGAGATAGAAACTATAGTCAAAGGTGATCACGCGTCTCCTGAACGTTCCTCCAAATGTTTTGATGATCGAAGAAATAGGGATGGCCAATCTAGAGACAGTCGGCTGATTCAGCGAAACCAAAGGTTCGAGTCAATCGGGTATCCTGAAAGAATCAGATCAGATGATCATTTTCGGTTCACTCAACGTCCAACAACCTTTTCAAACAAATACAAAGATACTGGTGATGCTATCAGGAAACATGATGATCATTATGAAAAACTTAACCGAGTGGGGCGGTTTGATGATAATGTTGGTATGAGGCGGTTTAGGTATGCTGTTGACGACAACCGCCGTAATCTAGATAGTTACTCTAGAGATGCTGGTAATGAGCATACAACAGTTATACCCGAGAGTAAAAGTTAGATGAAAGTTCATAGTTTGGAGCTTTGAATCATTTATTCTTTTTGTTTAATTTGTTTTTTTTACAACTATATAGTCTGGGGAGTAGTTATATAAGATGAGCCAGACCATGGACAAACTAGCTGGAGTTTTGGTTATGAGGGGTATTTGGGACATTTTTTGTATGTTTCATGTCCTGTTTTTTTGTTGGGTCAAATGCCATTTGGCCATCATCCCCTCTTTTATGAGAAGAATGCAAACTACTATAGGTTTAAGCTTCGCTTTCTGTGATGGTTTGGTTTAGCTATTAATTTCTAGACGTTGGTCGCTATGCTGTACAGTTCACCTCAGTCTCTGAATACACCAAACAGTTTCTCGTTTATGTTATACAGTTCAGTACAACTATTGGCAAAAACATCATATTTTCCTTCATCTTATAAATCTTTTAAACGTTACCTGAATGACTGGATCACAGGAAAATATGGTGTTATTACAAAGTCTCTAATCAATGACAAACGTAAAAAGAAGAAACGAGAGACCTTTTTCTTGATCACATTTTTACAGTGATATTACTGATATACAGTAAAAGCCACACATTAAAAGCTCTTTATCTTCACCAGTTAAAGCTAATGGATTCCAAATGAAGATTCTTAGCCTCTTTTGTTGAACATATTTTGGCAACTTCATGTCTCATCTTTCCTGGCCCACAGACCAGAACTCCCACATCGGATCCTTTTCTGTTGTTCTCCATTAGTACACCTGCGATGATCAAGAACCAAACCTTGATCATTAAGAATAATGCAAATATCTTATTATCAATTTATTATGCAACATTTAGCGCAAAAGGAATGAAGAACTTACACTTTAGATCAGGCCTGTGGCCAAAATGTACTTTCAACAACAGATTGATTAGCAAAGCTTTCAATCTCTCCAACAAAACTAGTAGCCAAGGAAACACTAGCACAAACAAAGAATATGTCCCATAAAGTTTTGAATGTGTAGTTGTAGGCTGAAGGACCTCCAATGAGTTCTTTAGGGTAAATGTGGTATCTTATTAGAATCCCCAAGAAAATGAGAAACACGATGAATGATGAGGATATAATTATGCATAACCATAACCAACTGTTGGGTCCTAGTGGTGCTGCAATGGGTGAATCGGATAGTTTTTTTTATATTAGCTCAATACCATGATACAAGGAAAGCATCCAAAACAGAGCTAATGACAAGCCATAGCATCTGAACTTGGAGCTGAAACAAACAACCATACAACATTCATATCATGAAATTCAAACAGAACAGCACTATACAGACGACAGCAGAATCCATTCCTCCAATTCACTACTATATTCACTTTTTTGAATCGGATAGGTTTGGTTTGAACCATATTATTTTTCGAAGAGTTTCTTGGTGTTTTCAAGAGTTAGATGTTGTTCGGTTTCTCTGGTGATGTAGGCTTTATTTGGAGATTTATCTGAGAAAGAAATACAAAAGGAGGCCGTCTGGTGGAAAGGCACCAACTTGTTTAACTTATAAGACATCTATATTTAGGTGTCATTTTAAACATCAATGCAACCAATTCCAACGTGATTTTAGAGAAATCATATATTTAAAGCATAAACATATCAAATAAGCTGAAGGACAGAAAAGCGTATTTTCAAGCATACAATGTGTAAAGAAACGAACAACAAAATATTAGCGTACCAAAACAAACAAGATGCTTTTGTCACCTCTAGCAGTTAGAATAAGACCGCAAATATCTACTCTAAATTTTCTTAATTCATCACATTTTGCCCAAATTCTGAAAACCAAAAGAAACTAAATAATTCCCATCAGCGAATTTGGCCTCTTCTCACCAAGAATTTTGACCAAATCAAGACTACAGAGCAAGGAAAACAAACTCCTCAACAGCCGGAATCTCATAAATCTTCTTCAAAGCCTCTTCGCTCGGTTTCTCATCAATACCAATCACCATGACAGCTTGTTTTCTTGACCCGGCCCTATCGACACTCATGGAACTGATATTCACATTTTCTTCACTCAATATACTTCTAACAATGCTAATGGTATTAGGCTCATCAACTTGTCTACAAAGTAAAATATGTCCGTCCAATCTCATATCCACCTCAAAAGCACCTACTTTTGTCAAATGTGGCACCCCATCTTTCACCCTCCCTTGCAATTTTATACCACCAAACTCAGATACTGCAGTTGCGAAACGTGATTTGACGTTAGCTATTCGAACTATGATTTCGAGTGGCTTCTCAGAGGACTTGCCTGATGTGTCCCGTTCTTCTTTCCGGATACTACTGGCAACCATACTGCGGATTAACGGAGTGTCGATATCATCTGTTGCTCTTGAGGATGTGTATGTTATCTTTACAGATCCTGCATCACTTCCATCTACTACTAACTGTACTGCTAACCTATGGAGTTTTTCAGCGAGTTTAAGATACAGTTTTGTAAGTACCTGCAACGAAGGTCATAACATCAAAATGAATAACGTCACTAGAAAGCTTTGAAAGAAAGAATTTATCGACAGATGTTTTATTTTTCTTTTGGGAAAAGAATGGCCAAAGAAGGAGTTGAAAGCTTGAAGCTGACAAAGTTTTACAGGACTGTCATTAGAAGGTTTACTGAAATTGACAACTTCTGTAATACCTTTTATAAAATAAACTACACATCTGCTTAAAGTAATGATATTGCTGTATATGCACACATGACACTTTTTTCTCATCACTGTCAGGTATTTGAGATATTCAAATCACGAAACCAAGTGGTGGTTCTATAGTTAAAAGATAAAGGGAAGCCTGCAAGTACACTGTACACAACAGTTTCAACCAATTTACATAAAATGGGTCATTTGAGTTGGGTTTTATCTCAAACGGGTCAAATGTTAACGTAAAAAGGAAACATCAGAACTATCCAAAGGTTTGTTTCTAATGCATACACCCTATCAAATCAGATCCTAGAAATTTCAGATAATTCTTGTAAAAAAACATTGTTTTGTAATCTTAACCAACATATAAATCTCTAATAATGTATTTTAATAAATAGACAAAAAATCGGCTTGTTTTGACCCGTTACTTACACCGACAAAACTATCCTTTATCACCAACCTCAGTAACAAAAATATGCATACAACCTCTTAAACTTAAACATTTATTAGTCAAGCTTTGAGTAGTATTACCTGGTCCGCAGAAACTATTGGACGAGTGAGAACCAAAGCATCGTGATAATCACTTTTAACCCTGATGTACCTTAAAGAGTGATTGATGTTAAACACAAAAGTGGCAATTGCTTGCTTGCTAAAGGGACAACCCTTCAATTTTAGCTTTCTTAGTTTTGGGCACCCTTTTGATAGCTCCAGAAGCCCTGCATCAGATTCTCCTGTATAACTTAGAGATAGATGTCTTAG
The DNA here is from genome assembly GCA_030686995.1 of Artemisia argyi. Lineage (NCBI taxonomy): Eukaryota > Viridiplantae > Streptophyta > Magnoliopsida > Asterales > Asteraceae > Artemisia > Artemisia argyi. The sequence goes on along the minus strand of CM060709.1, from coordinate 137,306,664 downwards.
ATTATGACCAAACTCCTCAATGTATCCTAAACCCACATCCGTCAATCCACCAACACAACCCACATTCGTCAATCCACCAACACAAAGACCTATATCTAGCCTTTCAAGTTTTCTGCATCCCATTAGCATAGTTCGAACGCCATTATCTAGCGGTAAATCTGTTATACCGTCTTCAATACCCAACCATATACGTAAATCACGAAGATTCTTCAAATGAGTTCCTACACATTCGAGAACTTCATTTGAAATATCTACGAGAGTAACCTCTAAATAATCCAGATTAGGACAACCTTGTGCCAGAGATATAAGTCCCATCTGAGTCACCCGGCCATGATGGGTAAGTTTGCGCAATTTCTTGCAAAACTGGCCAATAACTTGCAATCCCTTGTCTCCACATATATCCTCGGTAACTAGAACTTCCAAACTAGAACAGCTCTCAAACAATAAACATTGGCAAACAATATCTACAGATTGGAGATCCAATTCCCGTAGCTGATTGAGATATGGGAGTAGAAAAGGGAATGAAGCTTCATCTAATTCCGAAATATGTAAACCACAAATAGTCTGGGGGAATGTAAAACCACTATAGTCCCTATCTTCATCAATAATCCCGTAGCCAAAATGATAGAGCTTCTTAGCATGCTTAAAGACATTTCTGAAATCACTTAAAAATCGTGGAGAAATATTCAAAGATACTAAAGAGTTGCTACATTTCTTTACAAGACGTGTAACATCTTTCATATCGTACCAAGTATTTTCTATCCAATCAAAGGGGTAATAAAAACTGAACGTCTCCATAACCGTGTTATGCAAAGCCAACTCATGTAACCATATCCCATACTTATCACCATATATGTTATTCCAATCTATACGCAAACTTGTCAAATCTTTACAATACCTAGCAATATACATCAAACCATTGTCTGAAAACATTTTACAGCCACGAATCTCTAAACTCCTTAAGTTAGCACCTCGGGTTTTCGCCAAGCGTTTGAGATCAGAAGGAGACACAACCATGTTCCGGATAGATAGTGAATTCAAACGCGTAAACTTAACAGCAATCTCTTGAATCCATGGGGTGACTGGAATACGACATTTGCGAGCATTATCTCGTCCATATGAATAAGACTTAAGTGTTAAGGACTCGAGATTAGGGAATCTATGGCTTAAACGAGAGGGTTCAGGGAGGTAATGCACGTGGACAGTTAGGTGTTTACGCGTTGAAGAATCGATATCAAAATACTTCCTAGAGACTAATGAAACAGAATTAAGGTCATCATTGCCTTGTATGTAAGGCATTACGCAATCTAACACTAACTCCATATTTTTTACTCGTATATATTTTTTGATAACGGTTTCATCCATATTTCTAAATAAATGAGAAACAAGAAGAAGAATCAAAGTCTTACCGGAGCTTTGGAAATGGAGTTAGGGGTTCAGAAGGTGTGATATTGGGAACGTGTTTTCATTCGGGGAAAAGGGTCATACTAACAAAACCGGGTCTAGGGCAAACCTCCCCTAGCCCTAGCCCTGTTTTTGCAGCTTTTTTGTCCCCTTTCTTATTTTTTTTTATTATTATTATTATTATTATTATTTATTTATTTTTTTTTAAAGTTTTTAGTCCTTTTTTTTTTGGGTGTTTAGATATCAGATTGCACACAAGCACACAAGTCCAGGTCTCACAAGCACAAGTCCAGATCTCACAAGCAGTTTTTGCACAAGCATTTTTTGCACAAGTCCAGGTCAATTTTTTGCACACAAGTGGATTGCAAAGGCTCAGATTTATATCATCATTGCCGATTTAAAAAACCATTTGCACAAGTGATAAAAAAAATATTAGGCTCGGATATGAAGGTTGCAAAGTGATAAAAATATCACTTTGCCATGCCATTCGGTTTTAAAAACCATTCGTCATCGCCTTTTTTTTTTCCAAGCGCACACAAGCAGTTTTTGCACACAACCATGTCCAGGTCCTAGTCATTTTTCTTTCCCAAGTGCTATATCAGATTGCACAAAGTCATGCACAAAGGCTCAGATCTATATCAGATTGCACACAATCATGCACAAAGGCTCAGATTTATATCATCATTGCCATATCAGATTGCACACAAGTGAAACAGATTGCACCCAAGTGCACAGATTTGCCCCCAAGTGCACAGATTGCACACAAGTCGTCAAAGTCATTTTTCTTTCCCAAGTGCACACAAGTGAAACAGATTGCACCCAAACCAGGTGAAACACAAGTTTCACATTCCACACATGTTACACAATGCAAGTACTAAGATTTTGCAAGTACTAAGATTCACTGCAAGTTCTCACAAGAAAGCAAGTCTCACCACAAGGCTCACAAGAAAGCAAGTCTCACCACAAGAACAAACTGCAGAAACTCACAAGAAAGCAAGTGAACAAACTCCATTATAAACAAGCATCACAAAGAAGCAGATTGTGTTGGTGTATGCTCGTGTCATAATAAATAATTATATGGCTAGTCATATGTGAGCCTATGGGGTCACACACATATACACTTAGGTACCTCTTTATGTTGTATTTATTGTACTTACGACATGTAAATAACCTTACGTAACTAGGAAACTCTATCGGGCTTCTAATAATTAAGTAATGGACTTAATTAATTGGACTTGGAAAAACTTATGGGAGGCCCATAAGGCCCATAGGGTGGCCGGCCTAAGGGAGTTACAAAGGGGAGATTTGGTTTTGAATTTGGTCAAGATATATGTGAGAGATCTCCTCACAATTAGATAACCAATTTCCAAAATTCTCTCCTCCCTCTCTCCCTCTAACTCACGGCAAACAAACACCCTCTCCTAGGGTTTTGTTTTTTCATAATCAAATCCTTTGATTCTTGTTTAATCAAAGGCCATTTGAAGGTTACGGGTATAAGGACTAGCATCCAAGGGGTATACGGTGAGGTGTAGTGTGTTTCACACATAGAGGAGATCAACCTTATTGATCTCTTGGGTTTCTATTAACATTAGTGGTATCACGAGCCATCATATGACGTCATATGATCATCTTGTATGCGTAAAAATGGCTAAAAACGTGTTTTTTTAATGGATTTAAAAGTATAATCTTAAAACAGCCCCTAGGGCTTATATATTATGAATATGTTGACCTTTAAGAGGTCTTAAGATCTGGACTTTTTAATCCTATGGTCATTTGTTATGCATACATCAATTGGTTTCTTGATCGGGTACGTGAAAATGGCCTAAAACGCATGTTTTTGATCGATTTATGAAACGATTTCAAATCAGGCCCTATGGCTTAATTTTCTGTGGTAAAAAGATAATTAAAAGGTCCTAACATCAGTGGGTTTTGAACCTAAGGCCATTTGACACAAGTACCAAACGGGGTTTTAATTCTTGTCTATTATTTCTTCGTTTTCGTTGGCTAACAATTTAATTCTTGTTATTATTTTGTTATCCATGGCAAATACATGCATGTTTGTCCATGGAGTTAGCCAACACCATGTTTCATTCATAATATTATGGTATTATTATGTTTATATGCAAAGCCGATGAAAACCTAGACCACTTGTGCATTGAATGGTTGTTTATGTTGTTTAATTTCGTGTTTTGGGGTTTTGCCATTGTTTCGGCATTTATGTAATTATATTCTTTTGGTTGTAGCCATTGTTTGGGCACTTTTACAGTAGATTAAAAGTAGATTAATTGTATTTTACTTTCAATATAATGTAATCGTGGCTTGGTGGTGAAAGGCGAAAGAGTTAAAGACGTTTTTGTCGAAAAATGACTGCTGGAACACCAGTTGGTAAAACGGAGTTTCCCGGTGATTGGTAAGGTCTTTTTGGCTGAAATTTTTTTTTGAAGGTACCCAAGACATGGGCCTACAACTTTCTAGTTTTGAGCTAAGCCCGGGGAAGCCTCCATCATGGACTTTTGGGCCCTCTAACACATAAATTCTGGAAGGACAGAAACTACTTTTCATGTGCATCATGGGCTTCCAACTTGCTCTTGATTGTCTTGGAGCAAGTGGGAGTCCTCCGTGTGGTTGTGTGGTTGTCCCTAGTTGACTCTTGGTTCTTGTGATGGATCACGAGACCAAGCATAGGTTTCTTCATCGGTTGAGGCTTTGCATATTGTGGTTGTGTGTTTGTGTTGTTTTTTTATATATCTTGTTTCATATGTAAAATTGCAAATAGTTTTTGATAAAACTTAAAACGAAACACAAACCATTTTAAAGCTAAGTCTTATGATTTAGTTTTACTAAGTATTTGAAACTTAAAATCATTGTTTTATAATAACACCTTAACTTGTTATGTATGTTATTTTATTTATGTATTGTCCAAACTTTATTATCCATGTAGGATTAATATTAGTCATGAAAATGGACAACTTGACACACATAAATTAAAACAATGATTAGACTTAAGTTAAGAAATGTTTTTAACTAGTGCTACGAAAGATGAATGCATGCTCTTTTCGTACACCTTTTGATCCACATCAAAACTTTTACCCGTCAAAATTTAAGTCACGCCGTCCAATTTTGAGAACACTTGCAATTACTTTTTGCCTATGCGTGGGACCTAGGTTGAATTGTAACCCAAGGTGACTATTCTCTATGCGTGGGACCTAGATATATTCTCGCACGTTCTAAAAATTGGATGACTTAATCGAGTTAAGCGGTGAGACCTTGACCCGAGGCAAAGATGGGACTAAACATGCCAGCTTGACACTAGTTGCTTGTTCACTAGTGCCATGGGTCCCATAAAGATCTAAGAGTTGCACTTGTAATGCAATTGGTCGACGTTACCTACCTATTGAATCCTCCATTGCTAGCAGATCAACTGATGTGATGGTGGAACCTCAATGAGGATCTTAGCCTTTTCGTAAAATTAATTGTTTTAACATTGTAAACTTGGGTAGTTAATTTTAAAAAGGATTAATTATTGATAAATTACTAAAATTGAACTTTGTTTATTTTGTAGATGACAACTCCAAATTCAACCATGAACAACTCGTCAATCAGATCAATTCTCGAGAAAGAGAAATTGAACGGTAACAACTTTTTGGACTGGTACCGCAACTTGAGGATTGTCCTCAAGGCTGAACAAAAGTTTTGCCATCTGGAAGAACCTTTACCTGAAGCACCTGCTGCTAATGCTACTGCTGCTGTTCGTAACGCCCACCAACGTAGGAGTAACGAACAACAGGAGGTGGCTTGTCTTATGTTGGTTAGCATGATCCCTGAGTTGCAAAAGAACTTAGAGAACTTTTCAGCATTTGACATGCTGCGAGAACTGAAAGTTATGTTCGAGCAGCAAGCAGAGCAAGAATTGTTTGACATGGTCAAATCTTTTCATGCCTGCAAGCAGGAGGAAGGGCAATCGGTCAGTAGCTATGTCATGAAAATGAAAAGCTATCTGGATCAGATGGAGCGACTGGGATACCCCATGCCTCAAATCCTTGGAGTGAGCATGATACTTACCTCACTGTCGAAGGATTATGACCAATTTGTGCAGAACTACAACATGCACAGCATGGGAAAAACCATTGCCGAACTGCATAACATGTTGAAACTTGCAGAGAAAGGCATGCCCAAGAAGGCTCCACTTGTCCTAGCTATCAACCAAGGTAGAATTCAGAAAAAGAACAAGGGAAAATAGCAGGCACCTGGCAAGGGACAAGGGAAAGGCAAGGCTAAGCTTGCTTATGCCCCCAAACCCAAAATTCCCCCACCTGCCAAGAAGGAGCACCCAGCCAAGGACACCCTCTGCCACCATTGTGGAGTGGTAGGGCACTGGAGGCGCAACTGTTACGCCTACCTGGAAGGGCTAAAGAAGAACAAAGCTAGCGTTGCTAGCACATCAGGTATCTTCACTATAGAACTTTATACTTTTCCTAACAAAACCTGGGTATATGATACTGGTTGTGGTACTCACATTTGTAATAATGTGCAGGGGCTTAGGGGAAGTCGAAAGCTGAAGCAAGGAGCTTTACATCTGTACGTTGGTAATGGCGATCGTGCAGCTGTGGAAGCAATTGGGAGCTTTGATCTTATCCTCCCAAATGGACTAGTTATTGTTTTAAATAATTGCCATTTTGCACCTACTATCACTAGAGGTGTTGTTTCACTTTCGCGTTTGAAAGATGATGGTTACATTCATACTTTTACGGATTTTGGCATTTCTGTTTCTAAGGATAATGTGTTTTATTTTAATGCTATTCCACGTGATGGCATTTTTGAAATTGATATGCGTGATCCTATTTCAAACAATAGTTCTATATATACTGTTAGCAATAAGAAATCCAAACGTAATTTGGATTCCACTTTTTTATGGCATTGTCGTCTTTGTCACATAAACAAGAAACGCATTACGAAGCTACAACATGATGGGCTTTTAGAGTCAATCGACAATGTGTCGTTTGATAAATGCACTTCTTGCATATCTGGTAAGATGGCACGAAAGCCTTTTTCCCATGTTGGAGAAAGAGCTACAGATCTACTTGGACTCATTCATACTGATGTATGTGGCCCGTTTAGAACAATGTCTAGAGAAGGAGCTAACTACTTCATCACTTTTACTGATGATTTCAGTAGATATGGTTATGTTTACCTGATTAAACATAAACATGAAGCCTTTGAAACGTTTAAAGTCTTCCAAAGTGAAGTTGAAAATCAGCTTGGCAAGACCATTAAGGCTCTTCGATCCGATCGAGGAGGTGAATATATGAGTCAAGAGTTTTTAGATCATCTAAAAAGGTGTGGGATAGTCTCACAATTCACTCCTCCATATACACCACAATATAATGGTGTGTCTAAAAGGAGAAATCGAACCTTGCTAGACATGGTTCGATCTATGATGAGTCTAACAACGTTGCCAATGTCCTTTTGGGGTTATGCTCTAGAGTCTGTTGCACGCATACTCAATATGGTTCCAACTAAGAAGGTTGATAAGACTCCATACGAAATATGGCATGGGAAGGTCCCTAATCTGTCTTACTTGAAAGTCTGGGGTTGTGAGGCTCTCGTTAAACGAGACACGCCAAACAAACTTGAGCATAGAGCTATCAAGTGTATCTTTGTAGGATACCCAAAGGAAACGATGGGTTACTATTTCTACTACCCAACAGAGAACAAAATATTTGTTGCTCGATATGCTGAGTTTTTTTAGAACAGTCTCATCTCACAAGAAGCAAGTGGGAGCAAAGTAGACTTTGATGAACTTCAAAGCGAAGATGCACAACCTTCTAGTAACGCTAGTGAACATCAAAATGAGACTGAGCATGAAAATGTTGAGCCTCTTCGAGATGTTGCTCCCATTCGTAGATCCGAAAGGATACCTCAAGCACCTGAACGATATGGTTTTTATATCGATGCTGAGGAACATGAGTTAGGGGATCATTGTGAACCCGCTAACTATCGGGAAGCTATATCGTGTCCTGAACGCGAGAAGTGGAACGATGCTATGAATGTGGAAATGAAATCCATGGAAGACAATGATGTCTGGGTCGAGGTAGAACTACCTCCCAATGCTAAAACCGTTGGGAGCAAATGGCTCTACAAGATAAAGACCGATGTGGATGGAAATGAACACACCTATAAAGCTCGTCTTGTAGCAAAAGGTTTCACTCAAATCTACGGAATTGACTATGATGAAACCTTCTCGCCTGTTGCAGACATTAAAGCAATTAGGATTCTTATAGCCATAGCAGCGTATTATGACTATGAGATTTGGCAAATGGATGTCAAGACTGCCTTCTTGAACGGCCACCTAAACGAGGACATTTATATGGTGCAACCCGAGGGCTTCATGAATCCAAAGTATCCTAGCAGAGTATGCAAGCTTAAAAAATCCATTTATGGATTGAAGCAAGCATCTAGAAGCTGGAATAAGAGATTTGATGAGGAAATCAAGAAGATTGGTTTCACTCAAAATCCCGATGAGCCATGTGTATACATAAACACTAGTGGAAGTATAGTCGCATTCCTAATCTTATATGTCGATGACATATTACTCATAGGAAACAACATTCCAATGCTACAAGATGTAAAATCCTGGCTTGGAAAGTGTTTTGAAATGAAAGATTTAGGAGAAGCATCGTACATACTTGGAGTCAAGATCTATCGAGATAGATCAAAGCGGTTAATCGGCTTGTGTCAAAGTGCATACATTGAAAAAATCCTGAAGAGATTTAGAATGCAAGATTCCAAACGTGGAAGTCTTCCAATGCAACCAAATACGGAATTGAGCAAGGCTCAAGGACCCTCAACACCCGCCGAGGTGAAGAGGATGAAGGGAATCCCTTATGCTTCGGCTGTGGGATCCATCATGTATGCGGTTAGGTGCACTAGACCTGATGTAGCGTTCGCTCAGAACCTAACGAGTAGATTTCAACAGAATCCAGGAGAATGTCACTGGACTGCTGTTAAGAACATATTGAAGTATCTGCGGAATACTAAATATATGTTTCTTGTTTATGGTGGTGATGTCCAACGTGAGCTCAGTGTTACTTGTTATACTGATGCAAGCTGGGAGACAGATCGTGATGACATCAAATCCCAAACAGGATATGTTTTCGTCATGAATGGAGGTGCTGTTGACTGGAAGAGTGCCAAACAAAGCACACTTGCGATGTCCTCTACAGAAGTTGAATATATAGCTGCTTCAGAAGCTGCAATGGAGGCAGTTTGGATACGAAAATTCATTTCTGGGCTTGGCGTTGTTCCCAGCAATGAACGACCTATGGATATGTACTGCGATAATTCCGGTGCCATAATCATAGCTAATTGTCACACCCCCAAGATCGGGTCCAGCGGAAGCATACATGTAGCTGGGGTGTAACTCAATTGGTATTACAACACAAGTTCAAAAATGGTTTTCACTTCAATCATTTAGAATAAAATAGTTAAGTCAAAAATATTGTATTTACATCGTTAAAAGTAGTGCGGAAGTAGGCCCTTAAAATAGTTTAAAACGGTCCCCATATAAATAATCAGAGTCTTCTATGACCATGCCATGCTCTGCCAAAACCTCCTGTAGCGTGCCATAGGTTAAACCTGAAAATACATGCTAAAGTGTCAACACGAGGTTGGTGAGTTCATAGAGTTTGTTTAACAAATAAAGTCTATAGAAAAATGATCACACAGCAAAGGCATCGTAAATCCACTCAGTTACAAGTCCCGCCATAAGAGACTTGTAACCTGTGTGTTTACAACCCACTGCTAAAATATAGTTGCATGTTTAGTAGTCAAGTACCCGCGGTCATAATAAGTCACAATATAAGCACCACCTATATAATAATGTATGCCATGCAAAGCCCCTAATTAAATAATATGCGTCCCGTAACATGGTGGACGAGAGGTTGGCCGACCTCTAATAGCGCTATCCATACTACTAATAGGCGTCGAACAATGCGAATGTACGAACAGTACATCATACAACTATTATATAAGATTAAGAACGCTCCGAACATGGGAGACTTAGCACGCTCCACCAATAAGGCGAGACTTTAGGGTTAAGAACGCTCCACCAATAAGGTGAGACTTTAGGTCATAGCACGTACAGTACATTAAGTTCAAAAGTTCAAAACAAGTTATAAGGTCAAATGAGTTCAAAGAGTCAAGTAGTAATTTATGTAAAAACGAGCATGTATTCTCCCCCAAAACGTTAACAAAACAATTTAAAAGAATAGGGGCTATGACTCACCTGGTGCGATAGCCACGATGATAAAGTGGATACACAGAAATGAGGTTCGATCTCAAACCGCAACCTAATATGAATGATAGTGATCGACTTAGATCATGAAATGATGTTATGAATGTCCATGCACATGTTTCCTATACCACTCTACTCTTTGAAAAATACTTGTTGTTATCAAAAATATACATTTCCAAGACTTAGGAAAAATATGGCTATTAGAAAAATAAAGCTAGTTGCAATATATATACTTATATATATATATCGTATGTATCAATGTTCGTGTTGAAATCCTCGGGTTGAAATCCTTGAAATAACGCCTCGTAGTGATAAAATATACTTGTAATAACTAATACTTCATTAGTTATAAAATTGGGTACTTGGTTAATATTTCTAGAAAATCTAGAATTTAGTACGTAGTGTTATTATTATTTTTAAAAGCTGCCAATTATAGAGGATTTTTGCCGATATTGAAACGTGAATATCTTTGTCGTTATTAGTCCGTTTTACTTATTCTTTATATCCACGGTTACGTCTTAGTATGTAGTAATATATTTTGGAAAGCTTGGCTCCTCCGGGTTACGTCTAAAGCCTCTTTTTGTCCGACGAAAAACGTCCAACAGCAACAATTTTTTCGGAAAATAGTTTTCGTCAATAAACTTGCAAAAATCATAACTTCTTCGTTATACTCTTTTTAATCCGTTCTTTCGCCTATGGATTCGTTTTTGAAACTATTTTCTAAAAATTTTGCCAAAGTTTCCTTTGTATGTACTGATTTTCCAGAATTTAACAAAATGGGACAGTAGGTATATATAAGTGTTACAAATCCATTTCTAAGGTTCAAAACTAGTTTCTACATCAACCAAAACTCTTGCAAACTCCACAAATCTATACTAAACCTTCCATACACCTTCTTAGGGTGCCATGGGTTCCTAATGACTAGTAATCAAGTTAATTTAACAAGGGAACACCTAAATCACAATCTAGGGTTTGTATGTTCAAAAAGTATACAAAAATAAAGTGGTATAACTAGTTTGTGCATGAAATTAAGCATGAATACCATAAGATACATATGTTAATTAGATGAAAACATGAAAATAAATTTGAATACTCACTTTGAAATAATAGGTGGTGAGATGATGAGAAACCTTGGATTACTTGTGTTTTTGTGTTATGATTCTTGATTAGGATGATGAAATGAACAACTTTGATGCTTTGTACTTTGGAAAATCATCCCTTGATCATGGTGTATGAATTTGGGTCGTGGGTTTGAGTGGGGAAGAAGAGAAATCAAAATTTTCTTGTGTTTTGATTTGTAAAATAAGTTAAATGTGTAGTTTTAGGTGTTTTTGTACAAAATATCTAATTTCAATGGCATTATGGTAAATAAGTGGTGAAGTTCAAGTAACATGGGGAGGGGGCTGCACATGTATGGATGAGTATGTAGGAAGCTTGGTGATATCTGGTTCACGGAGTCGGTTTTGGTTCCGTTAATCGCTAACCGTAAAGTTTTAAATCGCGAAACGTAAATTCGAGCATCGTAAAAATATGAAACTTGAAAGAATGACTAAACTTGTCAAAATACTCCATAATAAAATATAAAATGAATGGTAAGTTCCATCGGGTTGCTTAAACGCTGTTAAAACTGGAAACGCGGGTTAAAAACGCGTAATTCGCGTAAAACGCTGAACTGAAAAACGTAAAATTCCAAAACTTTAAGAATTGTCGTAAAATGAGAGAAAATCATATTTTTATTGTTTATAATGATTTATGGGCATATCGGGATGCCGGAAGGACATTTAAACCTGAATGTAAATCTCGGACACGGCTTCGTGATTTTTGCATAAATGATCCGACGAGCGCCAAACTCTCGAATTACCGTCAAAATAGTTTAACTTATGAGAATATGAAATAAAAATTTCGGACATGAATAGTGTTTTGTGAATAGTAACTTTCCGAGATAAAAATTGGAATTTCGACGTTTGAAACAGGACATGAAATTACGAGTTGTGACATTCTTCTCCTCTAAAAGGAACTTCGTCCCGAAGTTCAGTTAATGTTGGTCTCCGAAGTGTTATAAAGGTGAAGATTCATGAGACGAAATGACCAGTTGACGTGTTTCTAGGCGGCGGTTCACGAGGTGATGAAAAATATAAGCGTTCTGACAACGAGGGTATACACACACATAATGAAACATTTAGAAATTGAGTAGAGGATTCAATCCAGACAGAATTTTATTATAACCATTCTCAGTGTTGCAAAATTCATTTCTGAGTCGGATATAGGTAGTCAGCCTATGTCCCACTATCCCGGGTTGAATATAGGTGACTAGTCTATATTCCACCGAGGTTCCATGAATTTTGAAATACTCAGCTCAGTTATACTAATACTATGTCCTTCACAAATACCAAGAAGTTCAGAAAGACTAAGGCAGGTGACCAAACTCGAGGTCAAATGATGAAACTATGCAAGGAAAAACATAACGTGGTGACATATATGATACGTGAACATGCTTATATGAAAGGCAATTAGAGTAATCAACTAGAATAAGTGAATATAATATACCAGATAATGAGACACAAATCTCATCACCTAAGTCAGCAACAAACCACAATGAGGTTTCAGCTTGGCAGGCAGGCACGTGACGGTCATAGGGTTAAGTTTTTCATAAAAGTAGCTATAGTCTAGGTTTTAAAAACACTTAGTTCGCTATAGCCAAAGCTCTGATACCAATCTGTCACACCCCCAAGATCGGGTCCAGCGGAAGCATACATGTAGCTGGGGTGTAACTCAATTGGTATTACAACACAAGTTCAAAAATGGTTTTCACTTCAATCATTTAGAATAAAATAGTTAAGTCAAAAATATTGTATTTACATCGTTAAAAGTAGTGCGGAAGTAGGCCCTTAAAATAGTTTAAAACGGTCCCCATATAAATAATCAGAGTCTTCTATGACCATGCCATGCCCTGCCAAAACCTCCTGTAGCGTGCCATAGGTTAAACCTGAAAATACATGCTAAAGTGTCAACACGAGGTTGGTGAGTTCATAGAGTTTGTTTAACAAATAAAGTCTATAGAAAAATGATCACACAGCAAAGGCATCGTAAATCCACTCAGTTACAAGTCCCGCCATAAGAGACTTGTAACCTGTGTGTTTACAACCCACTGCTAAAATATAGTTGCATGTTTAGTAGTCAAGTACCCGCGGTCATAATAAGTCACAATATAAGCACCACCTATATAATAATGTATGCCATGCAAAGCCCCTAATTAAATAATATGCGTCCCGTAACATGGTGGACGAGAGGTTGGCCGACCTCTAATAGCGCTATCCATACTACTAATAGGCGTCGAACAATGCGAATGTACGAACAGTACATCATACAACTATTATATAAGATTAAGAACGCTCCGAACATGGGAGACTTAGCACGCTCCACCAATAAGGCGAGACTTTAGGGTTAAGAACGCTCCACCAATAAGGTGAGACTTTAGGTCATAGCACGTACAGTACATTAAGTTCAAAAGTTCAAAACAAGTTATAAGGTCAAATGAGTTCAAAGAGTCAAGTAGTAATTTATGTAAAAACGAGCATGTATTCTCCCCCAAAACGTTAACAAAACAATTTAAAAGAATAGGGGCTATGACTCACCTGGTGCGATAGCCACGATGATAAAGTGGATACACAGAAATGAGGTTCGATCTCAAACCGCAACCTAATATGAATGATAGTGATCGACTTAGATCATGAAATGATGTTATGAATGTCCATGCACATGTTTCCTATACCACTCTACTCTTTGAAAAATACTTGTTGTTATCAAAAATATACATTTCCAAGACTTAGGAAAAATATGGCTATTAGAAAAATAAAGCTAGTTGCAATATATATACTTATATATATATATCGTATGTATCAATGTTCGTGTTGAAATCCTCGGGTTGAAATCCTTGAAATAACGCCTCGTAGTGATAAAATATACTTGTAATAACTAATACTTCATTAGTTATAAAATTGGGTACTTGGTTAATATTTCTAGAAAATCTAGAATTTAGTACGTAGTGTTATTATTATTTTTAAAAGCTGCCAATTATAGAGGATTTTTGCCGATATTGAAACGTGAATATCTTTGTCGTTATTAGTCCGTTTTACTTATTCTTTATATCCACGGTTACGTCTTAGTATGTAGTAATATATTTTGGAAAGCTTGGCTCCTCCGGGTTACGTCTAAAGCCTCTTTTTGTCCGACGAAAAACGTCCAACAGCAACAATTTTTCCGGAAAATAGTTTTCGTCAATAAACTTGCAAAAATCATAACTTCTTCGTTATACTCTTTTTAATCCGTTCTTTCGCCTATGGATTCGTTTTTGAAACTATTTTCTAAAAATTTTGCCAAAGTTTCCTTTGTATGTACTGATTTTCCAGAATTTAACAAAATGGGACAGTAGGTATATATAAGTGTTACAAATCCATTTCTAAGGTTCAAAACTAGTTTCTACATCAACCAAAACTCTTGCAAACTCCACAAATCTATACTAAACCTTCCATACACCTTCTTAGGGTGCCATGGGTTCCTAATGACTAGTAATCAAGTTAATTTAACAAGGGAACACCTAAATCACAATCTAGGGTTTGTATGTTCAAAAAGTATACAAAAATAAAGTGGTATAACTAGTTTGTGCATGAAATTAAGCATGAATACCATAAGATACATATGTTAATTAGATGAAAACATGAAAATAAATTTGAATACTCACTTTGAAATAATAGGTGGTGAGATGATGAGAAACCTTGGATTACTTGTGTTTTTGTGTTATGATTCTTGATTAGGATGATGAAATGAACAACTTTGATGCTTTGTACTTTGGAAAATCATCCCTTGATCATGGTGTATGAATTTGGGTCGTGGGTTTGAGTGGGGAAGAAGAGAAATCAAAATTTTCTTGTGTTTTGATTTGTAAAATAAGTTAAATGTGTAGTTTTAGGTGTTTTTGTACAAAATATCTAATTTCAATGGCATTATGGTAAATAAGTGGTGAAGTTCAAGTAACATGGGGAGGGGGCTGCACATGTATGGATGAGTATGTAGGAAGCTTGGTGATATCTGGTTCACGGAGTCGGTTTTGGTTCCATTAATCGCTAACCGTAAAGTTTTAAATCGCGAAACGTAAATTCGAGCATCGTAAAAATATGAAACTTGAAAGAATGACTAAACTTGTCAAAATACTCCATAATAAAATATAAAATGAATGGTAAGTTCCATCGGGTTGCTTAAACGCTGTTAAAACTGGAAACGCGGGTTAAAAACGCGTAATTCGCGTAAAACGCTGAACTGAAAAACGTAAAATTCCAAAACTTTAAGAATTGTCGTAAAATGAGAGAAAATCATATTTTTATTGTTTATAATGATTTATGGGCATATCGGGATGCCGGAAGGACATTTAAACCTGAATGTAAATCTCGGACACGGCTTCGTGATTTTTGCATAAATGATCCGACGAGCGCCAAACTCTCGAATTACCGTCAAAATAGTTTAACTTATGAGAATATGAAATAAAAATTTCGGACATGAATAGTGTTTTGTGAATAGTAACTTTCCGAGATAAAAATTGGAATTTCGACGTTTGAAACAGGACATGAAATTACGAGTTGTGACATTCTTCTCCTCTAAAAGGAACTTCGTCCCGAAGTTCAGTTAATGTTGGTCTCCGAAGTGTTATAAAGGTGAAGATTCATGAGACGAAATGACCAGTTGACGTGTTTCTAGGCGGCGGTTCACGAGGTGATGAAAAATATAAGCGTTCTGACAACGAGGGTATACACACACATAATGAAACATTTAGAAATTGAGTAGAGGATTCAATCCAGACAGAATTTTATTATAACCATTCTCAGTGTTGCAAAATTCATTTCTGAGTCGGATATAGGTAGTCAGCCTATGTCCCACTATCCCGGGTTGAATATAGGTGACTAGTCTATATTCCACCGAGGTTCCATGAATTTTGAAATACTCAGCTCAGTTATACTAATACTATGTCCTTCACAAATACCAAGAAGTTCAGAAAGACTAAGGCAGGTGACCAAACTCGAGGTCAAATGATGAAACTATGCAAGGAAAAACATAACGTGGTGACATATATGATACGTGAACATGCTTATATGAAAGGCAATTAGAGTAATCAACTAGAATAAGTGAATATAATATACCAGATAATGAGACACAAATCTCATCACCTAAGTCAGCAACAAACCACAATGAGGTTTCAGCTTGGCAGGCAGGCACGTGACGGTCATAGGGTTAAGTTTTTCATAAAAGTAGCTATAGTCTAGGTTTTAAAAACACTTAGTTCGCTATAGCCAAAGCTCTGATACCAATCTGTCACACCCCCAAGATCGGGTCCAGCGGAAGCATACATGTAGCTGGGGTGTAACTCAATTGGTATTACAACACAAGTTCAAAAATGGTTTTCACTTCAATCATTTAGAATAAAATAGTTAAGTCAAAAATATTGTATTTACATCGTTAAAAGTAGTGCGGAAGTAGGCCCTTAAAATAGTTTAAAACGGTCCCCATATAAATAATCAGAGTCTTCTATGACCATGCCATGCCCTGCCAAAACCTCCTGTAGCGTGCCATAGGTTAAACCTGAAAATACATGCTAAAGTGTCAACACGAGGTTGGTGAGTTCATAGAGTTTGTTTAACAAATAAAGTCTATAGAAAAATGATCACACAGCAAAGGCATCGTAAATCCACTCAGTTACAAGTCCCGCCATAAGAGACTTGTAACCTGTGTGTTTACAACCCACTGCTAAAATATAGTTGCATGTTTAGTAGTCAAGTACCCGCGGTCATAATAAGTCACAATATAAGCACCACCTATATAATAATGTATGCCATGCAAAGCCCCTAATTAAATAATATGCGTCCCGTAACATGGTGGACGAGAGGTTGGCCGACCTCTAATAGCGCTATCCATACTACTAATAGGCGTCGAACAATGCGAATGTACGAACAGTACATCATACAACTATTATATAAGATTAAGAACGCTCCGAACATGGGAGACTTAGCACGCTCCACCAATAAGGCGAGACTTTAGGGTTAAGAACGCTCCACCAATAAGGTGAGACTTTAGGTCATAGCACGTACAGTACATTAAGTTCAAAAGTTCAAAACAAGTTATAAGGTCAAATGAGTTCAAAGAGTCAAGTAGTAATTTATGTAAAAACGAGCATGTATTCTCCCCCAAAACGTTAACAAAACAATTTAAAAGAATAGGGGCTATGACTCACCTGGTGCGATAGCCACGATGATAAAGTGGATACACAGAAATGAGGTTCGATCTCAAACCGCAACCTAATATGAATGATAGTGATCGACTTAGATCATGAAATGATGTTATGAATGTCCATGCACATGTTTCCTATACCACTCTACTCTTTGAAAAATACTTGTTGTTATCAAAAATATACATTTCCAAGACTTAGGAAAAATATGGCTATTAGAAAAATAAAGCTAGTTGCAATATATATACTTATATATATATATATCGTATGTATCAATGTTCGTGTTGAAATCCTCGGGTTGAAATCCTTGAAATAACGCCTCGTAGTGATAAAATATACTTGTAATAACTAATACTTCATTAGTTATAAAATTGGGTACTTGGTTAATATTTCTAGAAAATCTAGAATTTAGTACGTAGTGTTATTATTATTTTTAAAAGCTGCCAATTATAGAGGATTTTTGCCGATATTGAAACGTGAATATCTTTGTCGTTATTAGTCCGTTTTACTTATTCTTTATATCCACGGTTACGTCTTAGTATGTAGTAATATATTTTGGAAAGCTTGGCTCCTCCGGGTTACGTCTAAAGCCTCTTTTTGTCCGACGAAAAACGTCCAACAGCAACAATTTTTCCGGAAAATAGTTTTCGTCAATAAACTTGCAAAAATCATAACTTCTTCGTTATACTCTTTTTAATCCGTTCTTTCGCCTATGGATTCGTTTTTGAAACTATTTTCTAAAAATTTTGCCAAAGTTTCCTTTGTATGTACTGATTTTCCAGAATTTAACAAAATGGGACAGTAGGTATATATAAGTGTTACAAATCCATTTCTAAGGTTCAAAACTAGTTTCTACATCAACCAAAACTCTTGCAAACTCCACAAATCTATACTAAACCTTCCATACACCTTCTTAGGGTGCCATGGGTTCCTAATGACTAGTAATCAAGTTAATTTAACAAGGGAACACCTAAATCACAATCTAGGGTTTGTATGTTCAAAAAGTATACAAAAATAAAGTGGTATAACTAGTTTGTGCATGAAATTAAGCATGAATACCATAAGATACATATGTTAATTAGATGAAAACATGAAAATAAATTTGAATACTCACTTTGAAATAATAGGTGGTGAGATGATGAGAAACCTTGGATTACTTGTGTTTTTGTGTTATGATTCTTGATTAGGATGATGAAATGAACAACTTTGATGCTTTGTACTTTGGAAAATCATCCCTTGATCATGGTGTATGAATTTGGGTCGTGGGTTTGAGTGGGGAAGAAGAGAAATCAAAATTTTCTTGTGTTTTGATTTGTAAAATAAGTTAAATGTGTAGTTTTAGGTGTTTTTGTACAAAATATCTAATTTCAATGGCATTATGGTAAATAAGTGGTGAAGTTCAAGTAACATGGGGAGGGGGCTGCACATGTATGGATGAGTATGTAGGAAGCTTGGTGATATCTGGTTCACGGAGTCGGTTTTGGTTCCGTTAATCGCTAACCGTAAAGTTTTAAATCGCGAAACGTAAATTCGAGCATCGTAAAAATATGAAACTTGAAAGAATGACTAAACTTGTCAAAATACTCCATAATAAAATATAAAATGAATGGTAAGTTCCATCGGGTTGCTTAAACGCTGTTAAAACTGGAAACGCGGGTTAAAAACGCGTAATTCGCGTAAAACGCTGAACTGAAAAACGTAAAATTCCAAAACTTTAAGAATTGTCGTAAAATGAGAGAAAATCATATTTTTATTGTTTATAATGATTTATGGGCATATCGGGATGCCGGAAGGACATTTAAACCTGAATGTAAATCTCGGACACGGCTTCGTGATTTTTGCATAAATGATCCGACGAGCGCCAAACTCTCGAATTACCGTCAAAATAGTTTAACTTATGAGAATATGAAATAAAAATTTCGGACATGAATAGTGTTTTGTGAATAGTAAAAGTGAATAGTAACTTTCCGAGATAAAAATTGGAATTTCGACGTTTGAAACAGGACATGAAATTACGAGTTGTGACACTAATGAACCAGGTGTTCTAAAGGGTGCCAAACACTTTCGTAGGAAAGTTCACTATATTCGAGAAGTTATCAAAAGTGGTGATATTCGTCTCCTCAAAGTTCACACAGATGACAATTTAGCTGATCCTTTTACTAAACCAATGTCTTGTACCAAACATGTGGAGCATGCTAGGAACATTGGGCTGCGACCTGCTAATAGTCTCATGTAAATCTGTTTTTAGTATTTTAAAATAATTGGAATGTTGAACAGTTTATATCTTTAATGAATTGATGTAATGGTTATAGTCGTTTTCATACATATCAACTGTATTCCATTTTTGCATGTTTAATCCATGAATGATTTAATTATTCAAAATTGTCCATTATCAGTTGACGATACGGGAGTATCATCGAATTAAGGCAGATGTGAGCGTGTTGGTGATTTATTTGCCAAACTCATATGTTGTTCATTGTGATGAACATTGGACTGACCCAACCTTCGAGATTTCACTGCATGGATCGGCGTCAATAGTGAATCTCGCAAATGGTTATGTCTCTTATCCTTAGACTTGAGATGCAAGTAGGTCTTGCATGTGCGGAATTTTATTCTTTGATATGGTTAAACGCTGTCCTGAATAAGGTAGTTATAAAAACCATTTTCAGGAATGATTTGAAACACATGAATGACACGTGCAGTCAAAACAGGATTTGTTCCTCCACATGTCATGGAGTTAGATACTATTGGGCCCCTCGATGAATTGAACAGATGTTTGTATGGCCGTACCCAAATGAGATTAAGATGAATCTTAATTCACTTGGTAATCTTGTTCAATATTTAGATCGAGAAACAGAATAGTTGAACAAATGGAATGACTTAGATCCATGTCTAGTGTTCAACATAGTATCTGTAACAATAGGAAAGATGACATTAAAACCATTTAATTGAGAAGTTTAAGAAACTACCCTCACATATTTCTAGGGGCATTGGCGTGTTGCTAGACGCTAACCTTTGCTTGTATAATTACTTGATTATTATGACGTCGCAAGTGGGAGCTGTTGGTGTATGCTCGTGTCATAATAAATAATTATATGGCTAGTCATATGTGAGCCTATGGGGTCACACACATATACACTTAGGTACCTCTTTATGTTGTATTTATTGTACTTACGACATGTAAATAACCTTACGTAACTAGGAAACTCTATCGGGCTTCTAATAATTAAGTAATGGACTTAATTAATTGGACTTGGAAAAACTTATGGGAGGCCCATAAGGCCCATAGGGTGGCCGGCCTAGGGGAGTTACAAAGGGGAGATTTGGTTTTGAATTTGGTCAAGATATATGTGAGAGATCTCCTCACAATTAGATAACCAATTTCCAAAATTCTCTCCTCCCTCTCTCCCTCTAACTCACGGCAAACAAACACCCTCTCCTAGGGTTTTGTTTTTTCATAATCAAATCCTTTGATTCTTGTTTAATCAAAGGCCATTTGAAGGTTACGGGTATAAGGACTAGCATCCAAGGGGTATACGGTGAGGTGAAGTGTGTTTCACACATAGAGGAGATCAACCTTATTGATCTCTTGGGTTTCTATTAACATTCGTGGTGGTGACTTTGTTGGTGATTCCCGGTACACGCTACAAAGGTATAAAACATATATGTTTAATTTGTTTTTATTTAGATTGATCATATGGCTCTATGGATCCGTGTGGGTGATGTTTGTTCCGCTGCGTTTATTTGATATTTATATATTTTATATTCATACATCACCTATAGATTACACAAGTTAAAGCACAAACAATTATTTGCTCTCAATCAATATCACAAGTGAACACAAGTGAAAACAAGTGAAGTCTATATATAGGGAGGGTTTGCAGATTGCATGGTGGGGTTATAAAGACGGAGGCTATTTGGTTAGATTAACAGGGGCTGCAGATTGCACACAAGTGAACACAACAAAGATCTTAGGCTGCCGAAATGTCGAATTCACCATTTTACACAGAAGAGGTAACATTAGGCTCAGATATATATTAGTCAACATAAGCAAGTTTATCATATTTGGCTGCAACCTCAAAGGTTGCAAAAAATAAATTTTTACTTTTTTGCCGTCCATTCGGTAATGCCACGCCAAAATCAAAACATTTTTTTTAAATCATCATCGCCTTATATCAGTTTTTTTAAAAACAAACTGCTTAAATCAAACTGCTTATCAAATTTCATAAGCAAACAGCTTAAACCAAGTTTGAAATAACAAACTGCTTATCAAGCACATAAGCAGTTTTATAAGCAGTTTCATCACAAACTGCTTATCAAGCATATTAGAACCACAAAATGACCACTGCCACTAGCCTAGACCCGGTGCAACTAAAAAAAGACCCCGGTCTTTATAACATCACATACCTGGTGGACTGTGGGGGTAGGCCAGAGCAGGTTTTCATACCACTCAAAGGTGGCAGATCAAGGAGTTAACCTACCCACAGCCACAGGTTTTCATACCACTCAAAAGAACCACAAAAGGACCACCAACCATCACCACAGAACCACCTACATCATAACATATCCATATCAATTAGGGTTTCATAAAAATTGGAGATTTTTTAAATTAATTAGTAAATCTTTCAATTAACATAGGTTAATTGAAAGATTTCAAGTTAATTTAAAAAAACCCCAAAATTACCAAACCCTAATTTTTTATATCTAACTAGGGTTTCGTAAAAAATTGGGGGTTTTTTAAATTAACTTGAAATCTTTCAATTAACAAACGTTAATTGAAAGATTACTCGCTAATTTTTAAAACCCCTAATTTTTTTACGAAACCAAAACATTTACATAGATCTGTTAAATTTAACCACAAGACTTTCAATTAACAAACGTTAATTGAAATATAACAATCAATTTTTGAAAAACCCCCAATTTTTTTCAAAACCCTAATTTATAAAAATTAGGCGTTTGATAAAATTTACATAGATCTGTTAAATTTAACCACAAAACTTTCAATTAACAAACGTTAATTGAAATATAACAATCAATTTTTGAAAACCCCAAATTTTTTTCAAAACCCTAATTTATAAAAATTAGGCGTTTGATAAAATTTACATAGATCTGTTAAATTTAACCACAAAACTTTCAATTAAAAAACGTTAATTGACCTATAACAATCAATTTTTGAAAAACCCCCAATTTTTTTATGAAACCCTAATTTTTTAAACCCAGAATCAGATAACAAGTATAACTTACCATAAAATCCATCACATATCACATATCACATCACCTTCAAAACCCCCAATTTTTTATGGAACCCTAATTTTTCAAACCCAGAATCACGTATCTCACACACACACGCTATCTTTCTATCTCATAACGTTTCTCAAACCAGAATCAAGCTGTTGATTGTGGTTTTTAGATCTAAAATGTTTTTAGATCTAAAAATAGAGAGAGAAACAGAGAGAATGGGGGGGATAGAGAGAGAGAAACAGATAGCGTGTGTGTGTTTTGGGGGTGGGTGTGTGTGATAAGCGTGTGTGTGTGATAAGCGTGTGTGTGTGAGATACGTAATTTTTTTTTTAAATGTTGTAAATGTATAATGTAAATGTATAAATGTAAATGTATAAAATGTTGTAATGTTTGTAAATGAATAAATGTTTGTAAATGTATAAATGATTTAAATAAAAAGTTTGTAAATGTAAAAAGTTTGTAAAAAGTTGTTAAAAATAAAGTTTGTAAAAAGTTTGTAAAAATAAAATTTGTAAATGTAAAAGTAATTTGTAAATAAAAGTTTTAAATGTAAAAATGTAAAAGTTGTAAAAAATTATGTAAATATGTAAAAATGTTAAAAATATGTATATATATATATATATATATATATATATATATATATATATATATATATATATATATATATATATATATATATATATATATATATATATATATATATATATATATATGTTAGAAAATATATTATGTATTTTCAGGTTTTTGATTCTCATGAACAAATGACTGAGTGGGTGCAAAATATAGCCCGGGGGCTCGGTTTTGTAGTTGTTAAAAATAGATCCAGATCACTGTTCGGTCAGATGAATGAGATCAATTACAGGTGTACAAAGGGTGGGAAGTATACACCTCAAGGTATAGGAAAGCGGAAAACCAAAACAGTTAAAACCGAATGTCCATTCAGATTAGTAGCGAGTTATCATCGAACAACGAATTATTGGGTTTTAAGGGTGAAAAATGATACACATAATCATGATATGCTAGAGTCGTTGCATGGTGTTCCATTTGCAATGCGACTACAGAATGATGAGTTGGGGTTGGTCGACGAATTGACACAATGTAACCTACGACTAATGAATATACTTTCAACAATAAAGAGTCGTAATCCAAATAACGTGTCTAGCCTCAGAACCATATATAACGCACAAGATAAGCTCCGGAGAGCCAGAGTGGGTGATAGAACTCCAATTCAAGTTCTTTACTCGCATTTGACGGATTCAGGGTATACATGGTACCCGAGGGTAAATGAGCATACCAACGAGCTTGAAGAGCTTTTTTTTTGTGCACCCCACTTCGTATGCTTTATGGTGTACATTCCCAGAAATCATGCTGATGGACTCCACGTACAATACCACGAAGTTCAAATTGCCGTTGTGTGAAATTGTTGGAGTAACTTCAACAAATAAAACATTTTCAATGGCGTATAGCTTTGTAAGCTGTGAACAAAATAAGAATTATACATGGGTATTGGAAAAAGTGAAGGAAGTTATAGACGAAAGATATTACCCACGTGTTATTGTCACTGACAGAGAATTAGCGTTGGTTAGGGCAGTAGAACGAGAATTTCCTAACGCTCACCACTTACTCTGTCGATGGCATATAAATCAAAATATGCTTCAGTATTGCAAAAACAGATGTCGTGGAGAGAATGAGTATGAGTCCATTAAGGGCGCCTGGGATTGGATGGTTAAAGCTCCGACACGGGAAATGTTCGAGGAACGTTATAACCGCCTACAACAACGATTGGTTGACCATGCGGGTACTTAGTTATTTTCTCATTGTTTTTTAATTAATAAGCACCCGAATGGCCTTTTATTAATTCATTGTTTTTTCAGATATAAAAGGGTATCTGGATAACTGGTTGCAGAGTTACGGAAACAAGTTTCTCTCGTATATTATCGACCATTATCGCTCATACGGCCAAACAACAACGTGCAGAGTTGAGGCTCACCACGCGTTGTTGAAAACATATTTGGACGGCACACAGTCCAAATTAGATAGGTTATTCGGGTGCTGGTCGATAAGATTCTCATTTCGCAAGAAAATGGGATAAAAGAGAGTTTTAACAGAAGCATCAACGAGCTACAACTTAAATGTGATATACCACTATTTCAAGAATTGCGGTATAAAGTTTCCCATCGTGCTTGTGATCTGATGTTCAAAGAACTCGGACGACGGATCACCCCAGACCAATGTTGCCATAAGTTGAATGCAATATACGGACTACCATGCTTTCATATGATGTGTATCTACAGATGTCATGGTAAGTATATTAAATTTATAACTATCAATTCCTATTTTCTTATTAATAACAGTAACTTATATAAGTCACTTTTATTGAATTCAGAACTCCCCATTCCACTCGAATCAATTCCTATTTTCTGGAGAACACTGTCTGTTCCGTGGCCTGTTAACAATAGGCCACCGCCTGAAGATGATGATGATGATGATGATGCTTCGTTTCAAAATGACATTCGACAATTCACGAATATGGTTAGCAAAGCATCGCCGTTTGTCAGAAAAAATATGATAACGAAGTTGAAAGAGATGACCTACCCTGAATCTGTTGGCACACAAGAACCTGCTGTCAAGAAAAATACTCGTGGACGTCCGAGTGCAAAGGACCAAAAGGGCAAGGCTTCACAAGTCCCGGACTTGAATGAAGTACCAATTGTAGATCACCGAAGAAGCACCGCTACAAGATCTACGAAAGTCCTGAAATTCAACAAAGAACCTGCCCGACATAGTTCTTTCACGGGTCCTAGTGATCAACAAAAATTAAGACACAGGTTGTACGATGGAGATGCAGTAAGCGAAATGCTTATGGGTATGCTTCCAGTCCTTTGGCATCCATACATAACCAGTATATATAATGTGATGGGTGACGGAAATTGTGGGTTTCGGTGCGTTGCCCATGGTGTTTGGGAACAACAACATTATTGGCGCTGTTGATACAAAAGTTGGGCGTATCTGGTTATTGGGCTTTTGCTCTTATATCAATTCGCTTCTTAGCACTTTGTTACCTGCACGCTAAGAAAATAAAACAACACCGTTAGGCTTATCGAGGGATTGTCTCCCCCGATTAGACTCCGGCGTGAGAGTAAGTAATCGATTTAGGGTTTAGTTGAAGAGTTAGGGATTCTGTAAGTCGTACCTTGAATGAGAATCGTATGATTCTATATATAGGGGCTAAGAAACTGTGTTTCTTGCTCCTTACTCTTTGCACGCGTAGTGCTTATCCGAGGTAAGGATATCTATTCCTTGAATAGATAATCCTTATCGTGTACCCGGTGGGTTTGGTTAGGCCTTTGGGCTTTATAAGCCCAAAGCGTTAATACTGCGGCCCATACCATTTGTCATGGTAGCCCATTCGTAGTGGGCTTAGGTATGAGTAATGTCTATCATTTGGGCTTGTGGCCCAGATATAGGCTATACGTCATCATGTCCCCCCAGTCGTGTACTTGGTATTTGCGCATCCGTCGTGGGGTGCGCACGTGAAACTTACTACGACGTCTCGAGAGTAAGGCGCTTTAGCAAGGATGCGTGATCCAATGTTGATGGGTTTGCAACCCTCTTATTCAACGAGTAAATTAGTAGGTTAACTCATCCTTTATGCCTTCGTGGGTCTTTAAGTGGTGCATGCACGCCATGTAGGCAGAAATATAAGATAAACGATATTGACATATACTCAATAAAGTAAAAATGCGCTATAGAGTTAGCTAGAAACCATAACATTTTATTAATACTTGCAAGTTATTTGAAAAAATAGAAAATACAATTCCAAGAAAAGAAAAGAAAAAATAAACACTTATTGGGCACCACGTAGGGTGCAAAGGTGTTTGTGTAAGGGCCGTAGCCTAAAAATAACATCTTTTGAGATTGCAAATGTTCCAAGTGCGCGCAAGGTCGTGACCTTCCGTGTCACGCAGTCTGTATGCGCCATTGCCGAGCGCGTCTGTGACCTAGTAAGGTCCTTCCCATTTAGGGCCGAGCTTGCCTGTGTCTTCTGCGTGGCTCACATCATTGGCGCGGTAAACAAAGTCTCCTGGTCTGAATGAAGTGTGTTTGACCTTTGCATCATAATACTTCTTCATTTTTGCCTTGGCCTTTGCTTCGCGTATAGCTGCACGTTCGCGTCTTTCTTCCAGTATGTCTAAATCTATGCGCCGTTCCTCGTCATTTGTTGTGACGTTGACCTCTGCTGTGCGTATAGTTGGCATTCCTATTTCGGCGGGTATGACGGCTTCTGTTCCATAAACTAGTGAAAATGGCGTGTCGCCGGTACTGGTTTTGATTGTTGTGCGATGCGCCCATAAGACGTGCGAGAGCTCATCTACCCACTTTCCTTTATGTCTGTCAAGGCGCGCTTTTATTCCTTCGCCTAGACTGTGATTCGCGCGCTCAACTAGGCCATTGGTTTGTGGGTGTTTGACTGAAGCAAAGTGTTGTGTGATGTTCAATTGTGCGCACCAATCCTTGAATGGGTTATCACAGAATTGTTTTCCGTTGTCTGATATGATCTCGCCCGGTAAGCCGAAGCGACATACAATGTTGTCCCAAACAAAGCGTTTGACTTGGTTTCCTGTGATATTGACCACCGCTTTTGCTTCAATCCACTTTGTAAAGTAGTCTATGGCTACGATGAGGAATTTTACTCCTCCAGCTGCGACAGGGAAAGGTCCTGCGATGTCAATACCCCATTTATAAAATGGCCATGGTGAGGTGATTGGTGTTAACTCTTGTTGTGGTCGGCGCGGAATTGGTTTGTGTACTTGGCAATTGCTGCATTTTCTTATCAGGTCGCGTGCGTCGCGATGCATTGTTGGCCAATAGTATCCTGACCTCAGAGCGCTTGCTACCACGGATCGTGGCCCTGAGTGCATACTACACGATCCTGCATGAATTTCGCGGAGGACGTAGTTTGCTTGGAGGGGTCCAACACATCTGAGCCATGGCTGTAAGAAAGATCGTCGATAGAGTACATTATCGCGTAACTCGAATCGTTGCGCTGTGCGCCGTATTCTTCGAGCATCTTTATGATCTTGGGGTAGGGTTCCCTTGCTAATAAATTCGATGATAGGTGTCATCCACGTAGGGTCTTGTTCTTCTATCACCGTTGATATCTCCATATCCAAGATTGACTTGTTTTTAAGGGTTTCCACTAATACCTGTTTTGAGAGGTGTGCGAAGCTTGTGGATGCGATCTTGCTGAGTGCATCCGCCTTCCTGTTGTCGCCTCTAGGTACTTGTTTTATTGTGAACCTGTCGAAGTTCTTGATCAAGGATTTTGTCTTTTCCAGGTATTGGACCATGTGGTCATCTTTGGCCTCGTATTCACCTAACACGTGGTTAGCAACTAGGCACGAATCTACATTTGCTTCTAGGTTGCGTACACCCATTTGGATTGCAATGCGTAGTCCGGCTAGTAGGGCTTCATATTCTGCCTCATTGTTTGTGGTTGTGAATTCAAATCGCAGTGCGTAGGTGAATTCCATACCCTCTGGATTTGTAAGGATAAGGCCTGCGCCTGATCCATCTACGCATGAGGATCCATCTGTGAACAGGATCCAGGGTTCTTGTAAATCTGCTTTGGCTGCAGATGTCGGGCTGTCGCTATCTGGCTTCTCCACGATAAAATCGGCTAAGACTTGTCCTTTGATTGCAGTGCGCGGCCTGTATGAGATATTGTACTCATTTAGCATTACACTCCATTTTTGTAAGCGTCCTGATGCGTCCGGTTTAGAGATAACTTGTTTAATTGGCTGATCAGTGATTACCGCTATTGGATGTGCTTGGAAGTATCTGCGTAGCCTTTTGGCTGCAAACACTAGGGCCAAGACCAGCTTTTCCATAACGCTGTAGTTAACCTCTGTTTTCTTTAGGGCTTTGCTTACGAAATATATGGGTGTCTGGACGGAGTCTCTGTCTGTCAATAGTACTGTGCTAACTGCTCCATGGGTTGCTGATAAGTACATGATTAGTTCTTCCCCTGGTCGCGGTGCGACGAGTTTGGGAAGAGATGCCAGATGGTGTTTAAGTTGTTGGAAAGCTTCTTCTGCTTCGGTAGTCCAACGAAAGTCTCCCTTTTTTGTGCACTTCGTGAGTGTTTTAAAGAGTGGAAGGGACTTGTCTGCTGACTTAGATAAGAAGCGATTCAGCCCTGCTAACTTTCCATTCAGTGACTGGACTTCTTTGAGTGTGCGCGGGGAGGGGAGATCAATAACAGCCTTTGTCTTCTCTGGGCACGGTTTGATTCCATCGGGTTCTATCAAATATCCGAGGAACATGCCTTCAGTTGCGCCAAAGGTGCACTTTTTGGGATTCAATTTCATGTTTATCCGCCCCAACGTTCGGAATGTTTCCTCGATGTCGCGCACCAATTCGTCCTCTGTATGGCTTTTGATGACAAGGTCGTCAACATAGACTTCCAAGTTGCGGCCTACTTGTTTTTCGAAGGCTGTATCCACCAGTCGTTGGTATGTTGCGCCTGCGTTTTTCAGGCCAAAAGGCATATACTCCTTGACTGGTGTGGAAAGCTGTTTTTTATTCATCTTCCACTGCCATCTGGATCTGGTGATACCCTTTATATGCATCTAGGAAGCATTTGAAGGGGTATCCGCACAAGGATTCGACCTTCCAGTCTATCTCTGGCAGTGGGTAGCAGTCTTGCGGACATGCTTTGTTGAGGTCAGTGAAGTCCACGCACATCCTCCAACTGCCATCGCTCTTCTTTACCATAACTGGGTTAGAAAGCCAGTCATGATAGTATACTTCGCGCATGATGCCTGCATCCACTAGCTTGTGTACTTCTTCCAAAATAGCCTTTGCACGATCTGGGGCCTGGCCGCGCTTCTTTTGTCGTATTGGAGGGTATCCTTGTCGGATTTGTAACTTATGCTCTGTGATAGAGCGCGGTACTCCCGTCATATGCTTTGGTTCCCATGCAAAGATATCTAGGTTCTTTTGCAAGAGTGCGCATACAGCTGCTTTACCTTTGTCCGATAAAGATCCTCCAATCGAAACTTGTTGTTCCGGATAATCTGGGTGAATAGCGACTTTTAAATTTGGCGTTTTTTCCGTGCGCTGTTCTGGAGTGGTCTCTGCTTCAGTTGTGGCTGCGATGTATTCTCTTGGTGGTACTGTGGTGTTATAGAGGGTGACAATTCCTCCTTCCACAGGGAATTTAAGCATTCCGTGCGCTGTGGATGGTACTGCGCGCATGGATGATATTCCTGGTCTTCCTATGATACCATTGTATGGTGAGGGAGATTTTATTACCATAAAGTTTATCCATGTTGCGGTTGAATGTTGTTCATCTCCTACGACCACCCACAAGCGTAGCTGCCCCATGGGCCAGATTTTTTCTCCTGTAAATCCTGTCAATGATGTCGTAGCTGGTATCAATTGACTTTGAAGTTTAGGTCGCAGTCTTTTGAAACAGTGATCATACAGGATGTCCGCGGATGCTCCTCCATCAATATACATGCGGTGGATGTCGTGTCCCCCTGTATGTATTTCAATGGTTAGAGGCTCCACGACTGCGTTGTCCGCAGCTATGGTGGGGAAGGATATCTCTTTTTCTGGAGAGAATTTTTGGCTGATTTTTTGCTTTATCTTGCGCTGCCATGATTGTATCATGTATATAGTATCAGCCTTTTCCTTTGGGGGTTCTTTCTTGCCCCCATTTCTCTGTCTCTCTTTTCCTTCCTTGATGTTTTTTACGAGGTGGTCCATCCTTCCTTCTCTAACTAATTTTTCGATTAGTTGTTTTAGTTGGACGCACTCGTTGGTTGTATAGCCTTTTTGGCCGTGGTACTCGCAGTATCCACTACCTAAGCGCTTTTCTTCTGCCGTGCGCATTGGTGGTGGCTTTGGGAAGTTCGCACCTTCTGTTACAAATATCTCCCTTGGAGTTTTAGTGAGAGGAGTATATTTGTCGTTGTCTCTTCCACTGCGGTAATTCCTGCTGCGGTTGTTGTTTTGGTCGTTGGATTGTTTCCGCGGCTGTTCTTGTTGCCTATAGTTTGAATATCCTTTCTTGCTATCCGCAGCAGCTGCTTCTCCTTGTATAAAGGATTTGGTGCGCTTTGTTAGCTCATCAAAAGATTGTGGAACTCTGTCATTAAGCTTCCGGATGAGTTCTGGGTTATTAATTCCATTCATGAACCCTGAAATTTTTAGGATTTCAGGACATGCTTTGACCTGTATGCACTCATCTTTGAAACGTTCCATAAAAGCGCTGGTTGTTTCCCCTTGACGTTGCTTCACCCTTGCCAATTCCACGGGATTTTTAGCGCACTTCTTTCGCTGGGTGAAGTTGAGGCGGAATGCTTTCCGTAATTCCTCAAAACCGCCTATACTCCTACGTGGGAGTTTGCTAAACCATGTGCGCGCGTTTCCTACCAACGTGGAATTAAACATGTGACACCACACAGGCTGTGGCCAATTTTCGATAGTTGCGGCTGACTCGAAAATTTTAGGTGGTCGTCCGGATCACCTGTTCCATCATATGTTTTTACGTTGGCGGGCATGCGCCTGCGCTTGTGGTCTGAGTAATCACTTATGCGCCGCGTAAACACATCAATTTTCTGGCGTCGCCATGGGAGAGACATATCTTCATTCTCTTCTTCGCGACGTCTTCCTTTTGACTACCAGTGTCTTGTTTCTTTATCCTCGTTGTCCGAGGAATCGCTGGAAGAAGGATAGTCTCTTTTTCGGCGCTTGCGCCCGCTCCTTCCAGAAGAGGAGTCTGAGGGATCTCTGCTTGGGGATCTCCTTCTCCCCAATCTGTCTTGGATCCGCCTACTCCCAGGTTTGGAAGATCCTTGGCTTGGCGAATGTTGAGGCCCTAATCGATCATGTATTCCCCGACTGCCAAGTCTGGAATGGACATTGGTACGCCTACCGCTGTCTCCAGAATTTTGTGAATCAGATACCGCACCTAACCTATCATGGACAGTGGTACGTTCTGCGCGTCTTCCTCGTGGGTGACGTGGTGGTGATGGTTCGCGTTCTGGACCAAAATTGAGTCGGGTTTGTAGGTCCGCGCCTGCTCTTCTTGCTGCTTCTTCTTGCATGAGGGCGGTTAGAGTTTCATAATTTTGGGACACAAAATTTCCCAAAGTTAGATCACGCGCGTCCTCGGTTGTTGCAAGAATTTCTGCCTCAGTATTAGGCGCTCTGTTACGTTCAGGTGTGCCTGGTATCGCAGTGTTGTTCACTGCGGGTATGGCCTGATGAGGAGTGATGAAGAGGTTGCGCTGGAGTTCCTCAATGCTTGGGGACACTGGTGTGACTGTGGTAGTCCTTACGGGCAGTTCTACTGCTAGACGAGGTGGGGTTGTTCCTGCCTCGTGGTGACCAGGTGTGCTGGTTGTTCCAGCAGCTTGTCTGGAGGTCGAATCTTGTTGATTCTTCCTCTGATGGTCATGCTTTTCTGACTGCGGAGTCCGCTGGCTTGAATTCTTATGCTTCGTCATTCTAGTTTTTAGTAGGGTCCCACGGATGGCGCCACTTGTTGATACAAAAGTTGGGCGTATCTGGTTATTGGGCTTTTGCTCTTATATCAATTCGCTTCTTAGCACTTTGTTACCTGCACGCTAAGAAAATAAAACAACACCGTTAGGCTTATCGAGGGATTGTCTCCCCCGATTAGACTCCGGCGTGAGAGTAAGTAATCGATTTAGGGTTTAGTTGAAGAGTTAGGGATTCTGTAAGTCGTACCTTGAATGAGAATCGTATGATTCTATATATAGGGGCTAAGAAACTGTGTTTCTTGCTCCTTACTCTTCGCACGCGTAGTGCTTATCCGAGGTAAGGATATCTATTCCTTGAATAGATAATCCTTATCGTGTACCCGGTGGGTTTGGTTAGGCCTTTGGGCTTTATAAGCCCAAAGCGTTAATACTGCGGCCCATACCATTTGTCATGGTAGCCCATTCGTAGTGGGCTTAGGTATGAGTAATGTCTATCATTTGGGCTTGTGGCCCAGATATAGGCTATACGTCATCAGGCGCCAAGTTAGGCAGATGTTATTGGAACAGATGGACCTAAATTGGCAGGTTTACATGGGTTTGTAGGGGGAAGATGGTTTTAACGATCTTCGCCGTACAATAGACTGGTTCGGAGATGGAAATGCACCGCCTAATCGCTACATGGAAATGCCCAGCACGGGGTTGGTTATTGCAGAACTGATTAGACGACCCGTTGCATTTGTTGTTTTTAAATAATGTGTTAACGTTGTTTGTTCGTGATGTTGTTTTTTTAAATAATGTGTTAACGTTGTTGTTTAATTGAATAATAACATTTGTTGTTATAATCGTTTAATGTGGTAACGTTTACCGTGAAACAATACAAATAAACACAAAAAAAAACATTACACAAACAAAATACAAACACAAAATATTACACAAACATTACACAAACTATACAAAAAATATTACACAAATATTACACAAACATTAAAAAAAAAAAAAAAAAAAAAAAATGCACAAAAAGACAAAATAGGAAAAAAACAAAAAAAATCAAAAAGGACCATGGACCCCACCCACTAGCCTAGACCCGGTGTATCTAAAAAAAGGACCCCGGTCCTTATAACTCGTCCCCGGGGAAAATCCTTATGGTCAAAGAGTCAACCATCGATATATATAGATAATGATCTATTTGGTTTTTAAATTAGCTTTTACACCCTCCCACCAGTGTTTTAAAAACTGGGTCGGTTTAACCGGTTCAACCGTCAACTCGGCTCGATTTCCATCTCAAAAATTAACATTCATCTCCAACAACACAAAAATGAAGTATATATATATAGAGTAGTACTATTTAGACCTACAACACAAGTTTAAAAACATGCCTAATGCATAAATCACTTGTACAATTTTATTATGTACTTTCTCTCTCTAAATTTTCACCAATCATTTTTTGAAATCAACCAATCAAATCATTAGATACATTTGTAGGCTTGATTAGTAGGCACAACAATCATTTTTCATATATAAATCATGACTAATCCTTATATCGAGACCATAAAACATTCACTAAAAAAGATTAACATGTAAAAATAAAATTATGTCATAATTACATATAATTAACTCTTGTTGTTTTTAAAAAATAAGAAAAAAAAACCAAATCACGGCCAAGTCTAGTAATCACATCATCTTTGGTTCATTCTCAAAAATCTATACTAGCAATATATGCAATTTTTGCATATACTAGCAACATATGCAATAAATTGTTCATTGTATCATTTCATCTTCTTATTCTCAACTAATTACTTAACGAAACCATAATAGAGAGTATTAAGGCCATTGGTCTAGTGGCATGTGATAAGTGGTGTAGGATGTGAAAAAAATGTCGTTCGAAGAAATAAAAAACATACCTATGGTTATCTAAGATTCAAAGTTAGTTTAGTTTTAATACTAACCAACAATAGTCTATTCTTATGTACGAGAAGAAAAGCACATGAAATTAGTTATAGGCTTGATCGAACCCGGCTTCGTCTTGTCATGTTACACTTTCTAGTATAGAATATAGTCACGTCGACCGTAGTAACAAAGTCTTTACTAGGCTTCATATTGATATGATGCAGTAAGATGATGGGCTGAAACCCAATGGGCCTCATTTACTTGAACTAGTTTTCAAACTAGAAATCAACTGGAAAATAGTTTTCAAACTAGAAACCAACTGGAAAATAGATATGACTTGCTATTTCTTAACCCACTTTCAAACACCATTTTCACATATCTTTAACTTCAACTTGATATTTTATTTTAAATGCTTTCATAATGTATTTACTTGCATTTTAAAGCATTATTAAAATTTAAAACAGTTGGAGATCGTAAGTTTTTATTTTTCCATTTCTTTTTGGATAATTCTTGGGGTTAAGTTTTGTTGAAAAAGTGTATAGGATTCTTTTTTGTACCACAAAAAGACAAAAGGAATAATCACCCACTACTCTTTCCATCTTATTTCTTTTCCTTATAAATACAAACTTTTTGGTTTCCACCCACAATTTATATTCAAACTTGTGAAAGCGAAATATAGTAAATTTTCTTACCAAACCAAATATATCAAACATAGAAGAGAACATGGTGAAGCTTACAATAGTTGGAAGGGTGAACGATGGATTGCCAATGTCACAAGGACCGATGTACGATGGAGACGATGACAACATGGTCTACAAGCAACATGCAGAGTTCTTGCTTCATGAGATCTCCATCAATGCTTTGCCAACTTCTAATATCACCATCGTCCTCCACAATCATTTCTTCAAGTATGTTAACTCTAGTTTCTATATGTATACTCTAGCATGCATATATGTGATATGCACATGCTTTATTCTGCATGCTGTAATTTGAGTCTAGTTGTTCATGCTTATAGTTGTAGAAACAATGTCTGCACTTATAAAGGTACAAAAATGAGATAAATTCCATCCACTTGAGAAAATGTAGTGATATATGATTGTGTTACACTTTATTATCTTTTCACGCTTTATATTATTCGCAGAATTGTAACAAAATTACTCGATCTACAAACTAAAGTGTTTTTTTTTTTTTTTTTTTTTTTTTTTTTTTTGCACTATGTCAAATGTGAACAACTTTCTTATGCTAAGAACATAAGAGTCTTATAGTGTCTTATGGTTCTTTGCATTTATGAATGTAAACCTAGTGTGAATCAAATATTTTCTTGTAGTGAACTCGTAGATTGTTTCCTAGATAGCTAAAAAATTATCCGTTTAAGCTTAAAAATATTTTAATGACGATTCTTCAATCTGATTTTTTTGTTGTTGTATTAATAATTAATTAATGAAGCTACATGGTAACGAATGGTGTTTGCTTCATCACGCTATGCGATGTGTCGTATCCAAGAAAGCTTGCATTCCACTACCTTCAAGATTTGCAAAAGGAGTTTGAAAAGATTGATCATCTAGAACTTGTAAACCAGATAACCGAACCATACAGCTTTCGCAAATTCGGTAACTAGCCTTACAACTGTGATGTTTGAATGCTGTAAATTTTGATCCTCTCAAGTTACCGATTAATCTATTTTACAATACAGATAATATTATATGCAACATCAGAAGACAATATGTCGATACAAGGACTCAGGCAAACTTATCAAAGCTTAATAACCATAGACAAGCTGAACTAGATGTTCATACTGAACAATTGTCTATAGTTGTTGAAAGGAGGAGAAAAGCTGGTAAATTTAATAGCAGTTGCGAAAATTGGATAAGTTATCTATTTCATTTATGTATTGATATATTTCTAATCATCAGACTTGCTGGAAAGAATGATGAAAGCGCATAAAAGTACTTCCCCCGTGTGGGGATCAAAGACTCTTGAGGTAAATGAATTAAATATTACAACTTATTGCGAACAATGTACGTTAAAAATAAAATTTTGTCGACATGAATGTCAAAATGCTAAAAAATGTATGAGGAAACAGCTTATAGCTTATATATTTCACAGGTTATCGCAGTGAAGTGGATACCGAGCGTCATAATCATCTTCGTTCTTGCATTTGTTCTTCTGTGGAGCAGCTTCAAAGCATGAGATCAAATATGTTCACTACAAGCTCGCTATGGGGAAACCATATGTGACAACGATTATTAATTTATACTAGTTATAATGTCCGCGCACGCGCAGTTTTTTTTTTTTTTTTTTTTTTTTTTTTTTTTTTTTATTTTTTTTATTTTTTGAAATAATTATTTAAAAATTTTAATCCTATTGTTAATTGCATTTTATCTATATTTTTTGTATTTATCTTCTACTTGTGTTGTGGATAAATATAAAATAAATAATCTTTTTTTTAAATATCTTATCTATATTTTTTATATTTATCTTCTACTTGTGTTATGGATAAATATAAAATATTACCTAATAAAAAAATAATTTTTTTAAAATAAAATTATTACTAAATCAGGTATGAATTAATTTTTTTGAAATGCAAAATTCCTAATAGGGGTATTGTTTTATTATATAAAAGATGTACATGTGTCAATAAACATACATGACATTCTTTTATTCTTTGATGTAACAATGTTCTACTTTAACTATTTGATGTAATTAAGCATTTAGATGATGAAGAGTAGTTGATAATATGTGGGTGAAGTTTAACATAAAACGAGCATGTAAACTCGCGCGTTGCCGCAAGAATGTCTTGGTTGATATTAATTTTGTTATATGAATGTTTGAGGCACGTTATTTGTTTTTCGTTAGATAATGTATATGTTTGAGATTTATTTTTATTTTTTTATTTTTTTTATTTTATTTATTTTTTTTTTTAAGTAGAATGTGTTATACATATTGGAATTTGAATAAATTTTAGTTGTTGACCGTTTTTATTATGTTGTTGAATTTTTATTTTTGTTTATATTTATTAGTATTATTTTTTTTACATAATTTTGATTTTAATATGGAAGTGTGTAATTTTGTAAAGAAGTGTATGTTTTTGGGCTATTAGTATTTTGTTTAGGCCTACACAGCCCAACTCTAATCTCTAACGCATAAGCCCAAGTCCAATAACACCTTACCCTAATTTTCGGGTATAAAACACTCCCAATAGTTCATACTCTACCTTTTTGTGAACCCTAATCCTAAAAAAACGCAGCCACACTCTCACTTTATCTCAAAGACAAACCCAGATTAAAAAATCAATTCGTCCCTTTCTTGATTTAATCCGAACGCAAAACAATCAATATCACCTTAGTTTGTTTCTCCTACATGTTGTGCCACCCACAAACACATTATCCTTCACTTTCTTGTTGTTCAATCGTGAAAACAAAGACGAAGACACGGCTTCAAGATCTTGCGAAAGGACACGGGTGGGTATGTTTTTTTTTTTTTTTTTTTTTTTTTTTTTTTTTTTTTTTTTTTTTTTATCGAAAGAAAAGGAAGATGAAACATATTTGTTTTTATCTTTCTTTTGATTTTTCGTATAGAAATAGAAGCAAGAGCTTCAACACGGATTAGTGAAGATTATTATTTCGTATGATGGATCTTGATTGGTCTTGATGGTAAGTTGAATTCCACAACTAATTGAGATCCGATTTAATTTTCGTTTCTTGTTATTGTCTTAATCGAATAAAAGGAGTTATTCTTCAAAAAAAAAAAAAAAAAAAAAAAAAAAAAGATCTATGATGTGTTAATATTTTCGTGAACTGATCTTTGCAGATCTTTGAGTTTGATGTACCACACGAAAATTTAAACTGACTAACTGAGATCTTTGATTTTTATTTGTTGTTCGAAGTTTGTTAGCATTAGATGGGATTTAGGATTTTTATTTGTTGTTTGAAGATTGTTTGTATTAGATGGGATTTAGGATTTAGCATTGAATGTTGACTGATGTTGTGGCTTAACGAAAGTAGTGTGGTTTGTGATGACGTATAGTCCGCACTCGGGCCACGAACCCGATTAATGGACATTACTAATGCCCAAGCCCATCACGCGTGGGCTATCATAATAATGATTTGGGCTACCATACTAACGGTTTGGGCTCACGAAAGCTCAAACCCAAATATTTTATTTATGGTCTTGATAATGATTTTCTGTTTATGGGATAAAGATCAATAGACCAGATAAGGTGAGATACGCCAAAGAGTAAGGAGCACGAAACCTACAACGATTTCGTGCCTATATAAATAATACGGCTCTCATTGAGGTACGATCAAAAACCCTAACTCTTCACTATAACCCTAAAACCGATTACTTACTCTCACGCCGGAGGATAATCGTGGGAGACAATCCCACGATAAGCCTAATGGTGTTGTTTGCTTTCTTAGTGCGCAGGTCTCAAGCATTAAGATCTAATTGATACGAGAACAAGAACACAAACAAGGAACGCCCAACTTTTGTATCAACAAGTGGTGCCATCCGTGGGACCCTACACTAAGAACTAGAATGACGAAGCATAGAAACACCAGCCATCGGACTCGGCAATTGGAGAAAACACATGGTGACCCCCAGAGGAAGAAACATCAAGGTGATTCGACCTCTAAGCAGGCCTCTGGAACAACTAGTGCGCCCAGTCACCAAGAATCAGGCCCAGGTCTGATCTTTCCAACTGTAGAACTGCCCACAGGGACTACCCAGGCCACTACGGCAACCACTAGCGCGGAAGATCTACAATGCACTCTCTTCACCACTCCCCATCAAACGGCACCCATCGTGGACACCACTGAGCCGCCATGTGCGCCTAATCGAGACAGGGGACCTAATGTGGAAACAGACATCCTTGCGCTAGAAGGAGGCGCGCCTGAATTAGCGCTAAGTAATTTTGTGTCTCAAAACTACGAAACCCTGGCTGCCCTTATGCAAGAGGAAGCGAAAAGAAGGTCAAGTCAGAGCCTGCAAGCCCGGCTCAACTTTGGCCCTGAGTACGAAGCATCCCCACTGCGCTATCGGAAAGTGAGGCGCGAGAAGGATAGCCGCCGACTTCCAGTTTTCGCTAGGGTTGGAAGGAAAGCTGTGGATGATGAAGCAGCTGATTCGCAGTACTCAGAGGAGTATGAAGACGATGGAAGGTGTACTAATGTCCACGCTAGGCTTGGTAGCCGCATGATTCTGGATAGACTTGGACGGCAGTGCTCACCAAGCGAGAGCTCTTCAAGGTCTAGTAGTAGGGGAGTTCATGATAGGCTTGGGAGACAACACTCCCCAAGTGAAAGCCCCTCAAGCTCGGATTTCGAGGAAAAACGGCGTAAGCGCCGCAAAAGGGTCAACTCCTCCTCAAGTGACTCCTCGGACAACGAGGAAAAAGAAACAGGACACTGGAAGTCCAGGAGAAGACATCGCGATGAGGAGGGCGAAGATATATCCTTTCCTTGGCGCCGCCAAAAGGTCGACGCATTCCCGCGGCGCATCAACGATTTTTCAGAAGATAAGAGAAGGCGCATGCCCGCCAATGTTAAAACATATGATGGGACGGGTGATCCTGATGACCACCTAAAAATTTTCGAATCAGCTGCTACTATCGAAAATTGGCCACAAACTATGTGGTGCCACATGTTTAACTCCACATTGGTGGGGAATGCGTGAACCTCATTATTCCTTGTGTCAAGGTCACCTATGTGTTCATCCTGTATTATGGTAGTGCCTAACCATGACATACAACTACGTGGCTCAACTCTACCCTCATCCCCAAACAAACTTGTTTCATGATCCTTGAAATTTGTTGTCAATTGATTTGTTATGTTGTTTGTCGGGTTGTCTACTATATAATAATATTGGGCACAATCTTCTATGGCATCCCATGCTTCTTCAGCATTTAATCCCCTATGGTCCAAATTGACAAAATCATTAATGCACCTTTGGTCACATAGGTCGACACGATCGTAAAAAATTTTAGCTAGGGACCATAAATCGAAATTATGATGAGGGACTATTCGGAGTAAATTTTTAAAACGAGTCCATGCATCCTATATGGGTTCATCTCGATATTGTCTGAACATCAAGATGTCATTAGTGTTGAATGGTCGGTAGTATGGTGGATTTGCGTACTCCATAATGGTGAACGGAAGAGTCAATAGAAAGGTTTTTTACTAACAAAGACACAAAGAAAAGATAGACTACGAGAAAGCTAATAAAAAGAAAATAAAAATCTCACTAAAAAGGAATCTAATGAGTAGACCTAATCAAAAGAAATTCTAACCTAGACAATAACTATTCCCCAGGCTGCGGAGCCAAAAACTTGATATGCGGGATTGCGCCCTCGCAACAGGTTTTACCTCTCAAGGGATCTTGAGAAGCTTGCAATCCCCACCAGGCAGTGTACCTGATCGTTTTAGTATAGTATAGTGACAAGTACCGGGGGATTGATCATTCAACTCAGGAATAGTGTTCGCTAGGATTAGAAAGTCTACTAAACTAGGTCTAGAGGTGAGGGATGATTCTTTTTGTACTTTTTATATTTTATGAAAGCAAGTAAAATCTCGGGTTTTGAAGGAGTGGGCGGAATTAGTTGCTAGTCAACTAACCCAAATAACTAAAGATGCAATCAAAATAAAATAAAAATAAATGAAAATAAACTAATGTGGTGGAAACAATAATGAGAAAAGATGTGTTTACTTAGATTTCATTACTCCCGATATATCTTTTACCGGTTGATTAGCTTGTTACAATTGCATGGATGACGGGTTATATTCCTTAATACTAGTCGTAGGGCCGTGTACAATATTCCCTAACCCTATAAGCTCCTACTTCACTCCTATGTCGAGCCGAGTAAAAGCTCCTAACATGGGATCACTAGAATTCGCTTATGCATTAAATACAACCAAAAATCGTAGTACACCTACAATCATGTTTCTTAACGTTCAAGCAAGTTACCAATGAAAGTCTGCCAGTTTTCTTAAGCCTAACATCGAATACAATCATCCACAACAATTATAAACAAACCATCAACCAATAATCAACATCTATGTTTCACTACATCTAAGCAAACACAATAAAAATCTAGCCTAACATGTTAAAAGAAAGACAAGCATAAGATAGAATCACACAACACATAGTATGATTATTGGAAAACTTATCTTCAATTAAGCATGGATGGAACAAGGGTTGAAACCCTTATTTTTACAGAAAATTCGTCTAGGGTTTAAGCTCTCCAAAAGTTCTCCTAATGTTCCACCTCTTTACAATGAAAAATTGGAAAAATATATATAGATAATACATCCTGACGGTGTCACGTTGTAGTTCCTGACGCCGTCAACTCACCACCAAATTAAGTATCGTATTGCCTAGATCCAATCTTGACGCCGTCAAGAAGGAATTAAGCTCTGGGCCGTCACATACATTTTGACCCTGACGGCTTTGGTGACCCCGTCAGGTCAATTCCACTAAAAATGTTCTAGGCCGTCATGTGTATTTTCCACTTCCACCTCTTTTGCCAAGCTTGACCCCGTCATGTGTGAAGTCTTGACGTCGTCAGGTACTGTTCCCAGCAAGGATTTTGAGACTTTGCCGTTTTCTTCACTTTTATGCTCCAAAAACGTTCAAAATGCTTTTTTTTTCCAGATTTCTTCTCATAAGTACCTAAAAT
Source organism: Artemisia argyi (assembly GCA_030686995.1). Lineage (NCBI taxonomy): Eukaryota > Viridiplantae > Streptophyta > Magnoliopsida > Asterales > Asteraceae > Artemisia > Artemisia argyi. The sequence goes on along the minus strand of CM060709.1, from coordinate 137,265,379 downwards.
GACAAAAGGAACGATTTAGGGCAGTAATTGATCAAATAATCACGAATTCGGGCTTAAATGACCCCTTAAAAGCGGTACACTTTTTGCCTTATCAAGTGCACTAGTGACCATCTGTTAGTTGAAGCGTCAAAGACTCATGCCAGCGATCTACTGAATTTATACAGGTGAGGTTCGCCCCTACACTATTAGGAAAAGCCTTAGTGCTTGTGAGTGTACCGGTAGTATTTAGATTCTAGAACTTGTGGTAGCGATGCATCCCGAGACCGCTAGTGAGACTACATTCGTGTAGTTAGGATTTACTACATGATAAGAGGCATTAGGATAACCCTTGTTTAACACCTGTAATATAATTACATTGACTTCATTGGTCGAGTAATTCTCCCACACTTTTGCATTGTACTCACTTTTAGTACACGATACCCCTAGTACACCCCGCAGAGCCTATCTTTTTCGTTTCTAACTTTAAGCATTTTACTTAAAGATAGAATTTGTTTACAATCCACCCCCAAATGTACACCCAAATCGTCTTAGCATTCCTTGTATGCACTCATCTTTAGTGCATTATTGTTACAACAATTGTTTAAACCTTTAGTTAGTTATCTAATTAATTACATGGTTGCTAAGTCAAGTCATATCTTGTACACATTGTCTTGGGATGATTGGGACTTATGGGTAAAGTACTAGTGTAATGGAGTAATGTGGAAGAACATCATTTATTACCCCCATATATGCGTTAATGTTTTAAAGTACTCCAAATGTTTCGATTCTCTTAATTCGAGTCTTTATTTTTGATTATGTAAAAGTTCAAGTGTAGGGAGGAAACGAGCTCTCTTTGATGTATTATTTTGGATGGTAGAGCAAGAGTGTATGCACAAAAAAAAAATAGAAAAAGAGAAAGAAAAACATACGGACTACCATCCCGTTTCCTTTTATGTTTATTTTAAGTTTATGTTAGTTTATGATTAGCTTAAGTTGAGTCAAGTTTTGGCTTAGCAACGCCTCATTGTACATGTAATTGACCAAGACAATTGACTTGCCACCAGTAAAATATCCCTCATCCAACAAAACCGTGTTTTCCATATCCCATACACCTAATGTTATAACCCTTTAAAAGACCTCTTTGATAGTTCATCCTAGGTGCTTTTGCCGAAGTGATGGAGGTTTTGATCCTTTTCCAAGCCTATGGTAATCTATTTGCTATGAAAGGCAATGAGTGATATTTCTCCATTTCCAATTATGATATAAATTTGCAACACCCGAGAGATGAGAGTATCCAAATACTTAATGTGAGGTGCTAGTGTACGATCATTTGTTGTAATTACTTTTATATTAGTGTTAAATGACCCCTAACTTGTATTTTTATTGGTGGAAAAACTTATTTGCTTGAGGACAAGAAAATCCCAAGTGTAAGGATATTTGAGGAAGCGAAAAGTGTTACGCTTTTAGGGGGTCATTTAAGCCCTAAATCGTGATTTTATGATCAAATATTGCCTCAAATCGTTTCTTTTCTCATTTTAGGTACTTGGGACGTGATTTCTGAAATATGAAGCATTTTGGACGTTTTTATGCTCAAGAATGAAGAGAAAAAGAAAACCAAGGAAAGTCAGGATTTTGCACCTGACGCCGTCACTTGAAGAATGGAGCAGAGGGAAATTAACATGTGACACCCCAGAAAGAATTTGGTGGAATTACATGTGACGCCGTCACGTGTTAAATTAAAGAGTGATGGCCCAAAAAACTTATAACCTGAAGGGGTCACGTAGGCCATCACGTGTTAACTAGTCACAACTTGCGCGCGCGGTAGCTGTTACTGTTTTGGCCATACCTTTTGCATACGAACTCGGATTTAGGTTATTCAAAAGCCCACGTGAAGAGGACGAAGAGATCTACAATTTGGTGAAGAAAGTTTGGTCTTGACACCGTCAAGTTGGGCTGGGCAAAAAATTGCCTATAAATACATACTTATAACTTCATTATTTGTAAGCCCCAAACCCTAAGTACGATTCTAGGGTTAGTGTAGGTGTTTTTCCAGCAACTTAGAAGGTCTTAATCACTCCATAAACATCTTGTAATGGTTTATTTATTGATTCAATCTAATGTTATGTCTTCAATTATCATTATTGTTGATTGTTCTCCATTAATTATGCTTGGCTAATTTACCTTGTGTTACCTTATGATTGTGTGAAACTTGTATATAATTAATTAGATCTTATTGATTCCTTGTTGATGTTTGTTTCTATCTTCATCAATTAGGGTGTGACACTTCGATAGGTCTAATTGGTTTAGCTTATAATTCTTGTTTCCTATTGTCTTTTATTTGATTGATTGATAATCAATGTTAGGTGATAAAGTCTTTTCGTAGTATATAATTATTTCGAAGAAATACTCGTGAAAGTATTTCCCGGGTCGTTTTCCCAACGAAGGTAGAATGGAGTCGTGAATTGTCGAATCGCAAAATCGAGTCGTGAAAAGTGGTAAAGTGAAAAATATGATTTTGGAAATCAAATTATGATAAGAAATAGTGAAATAAGCAGAATGTACAAGCTAGGTATGTAAAAAAGTCAAAAACGTGAAAACGGAAATGCAAACGTAATATTAAACGTGACGTACGAAATAAAACGCGACTTTTAATCTAAAAATGTCCTACAAATGTGAAACAATTTTCTAAAAATCTTAAAATAATAAAAAGAATTTTAAGAAAAAGAAAAATATTTTTTTGGCTTTTTATTTATTTTCTAGAATTTATTTTCTGTTTATTGAATTAAAAATGAATTAAAAATAAAGAAAAATAGAAAATTAAAGTGGAAAAATGAAAATTTAACTCTAAAAATTCTAAAATATTATAAAAGAATTTTCTAAACTATTTTTGTATTTTTCAAAGCTTTTTCTGATTTTTTATAGATTTTTGTTATTTAAAAATGATTATTAACCAAGAGAAATTAAGAAAAATAGTAAATGAACTCAGAAAATTATGAAAAATTTACAGAAATTTTAAAATAATAAAAGTAACTCAGAGAAAAATTTTGGAAAAGAAATAAGCAGCAGAAATGCTTATTCAAGCAAAAACAGCAAAACTTAACCAAAATGATACCACAGGTGTATACTACTCTAAAAAGCTCAAAAGTACTCAAGTATGAACAATTGTAATTCAGAAACACTAGAAAACAAGTAATAAGCAGTTGAGTATAAGTTAATGGAATAGCGAAACTCCACAGAATAAGCCAGAGACAAATGTAAGATGCAAATCACTACAATACAAGCACAGGAACTCAGATACACAAGATAAGCTAAGGCTACAAGCTAGAAATCACTATTACAAGTCTAACAGCCAGAGAATCAAACAAGCAGGTCAAGATTGACTAAATAAAATAAGCAAAAATCTCAAAGAAGCTTAGAACTAATAAGACAAAACTATAAGCTACTGCTATAACAAAAATCAGACATCAAACTATTCTAAATTAGCTACTGAGAAGCTATGGAGGGGCTATGGTAGCATACTACTGGGTATGCAGGGGAGCAGGGCGCTAAAGAGGTTCAAAGGGGCTTATTCAAGCAGTTGCACAAGCTGATGCACTAAAAGCTAAAGGCTAAAAAGAATTAAACTATGAAGATAAACTAGCAACCAACATATAAACACAATCTCAGACCAAAAGGAACTTGCATTAGCTTATAAAAACTACTGATGAGGCGGGCTTATGTGGACAGCTGACTGATGCAACAGCAGATTCTAAGGGGCTGATTATGGGCAAAATGGGTTGAAAACAAGATGAATCTAAACTAACTTGCAAACAGGTATGAGATACATGTGAAGTAAACTAAATTGAGCAAACTAAAACAATGTAAATATGCCTAAATCACCTGAATCAGATGCAAGCAGTGAAAAATAGTTCAAAGGCTAGAAATTTAGGAAATCAACTCAAAAGCTAAAAATCTTATTTAAAATGATGGAATTAACTTCTAAACTACTTATTAATTTGAACTAGAGCTATTCAAATTTGATTTGAAAATTAAGTTTTACCAAAGCTATAAGACGAAATTTAACCCAAACACCCCCTTATTCTACTGATTACACTACGACTATAAGACCAACACTAAACTACTCCAAATTTATGATTAAAACAGCAATGAATATACTACTAGAAGTAATATTAACTATCAACCACAACTAAAAACTACTACAATTCAGAATCTAACTATGCTAAATTGACAGATATGAAATAAGCAACCTATAAACTGAATCCTACACTATAACAATCAACCCAAACAATTTAATTAAAACCAAATATCAGCAAAATAAACTGAAAGAACAGATTACTAATTAACAAGCTCAGATCCAACTAGAAACTACCAAATGCAATTAGAAGCTAAACATTGAAACCATTACTTACAGTAGCTTTTTCCTCAGCATGAAAAGAGGAAATTCACTATGCTTTCCTGTCTCTAAGACAGGCCAAAACTTCCAATTCCTCTTTGGCTTGTCTCAATTACCACAGAACATCAATACTTCCACCATAGTTGACTAACTTTGACTTTTTTGAATGAAAATTTAACAAGTATTGCTATGGTCTAAATCAACCAACTCATCAAAGGTGAAAGCTAAAAATCAGTTACAAACAATTTCTAAACAACTAATTTGAAACCTGTTTTATCAAAACAATTCTTATTTTATGATTTTTCTGATTTTAAGGTAATTTTTGAACAAAATAAAAGCTAAATTGAACTTATAGAAAATGTATTAAGATGACTAAAGCTGATAAAATAAAGATGAAATAAAAGCAATAAGCAATAACAATAATAAGCTAAATGATTTAAAGGAAAATAAGATTTGATTGCATTGAAATTTAAGAAAATTACAACTAAACTAATCTAAGTACAATCAAATGAAATTTTGGCAGAGCTTGGCTACTCCAAGACTCCACACCTATTACATTGATTCTACACTTCTATTTATAGCTAGTGAGAGGTGAGGACTCACGGATTGCCAAGCTGGCAATCCGTGTGCATTTGTGTTTGTTTTCATCCATTCAGAGCCCTTGATCAAGTTCCAATCATTTCCTTTCAATATCGACCCTTTGATCATGATCTATGACGCGTTTCACCCAATCAACTTATGCCACGTAGTCCCCTCATGTGTTTGTTTGAGTCTGTCACACCCTGACATCATTCTGACCATCTAGAAACTCAATGATTTGACCATTATGCCCTTAATTGCGGTAATTAATTGAATTGGGGGATTTGGGTTCTTATTTACTCTTTAGTGAATAGTATTTTCTGGGAACGGGTTAATATTTAGGGGCGAGTAAGTTTATTTTAGTATTTGTTTGACCTTGAGGTTGTGGGTTTGACCGTGGGTGGGTGTGTGGGCCGGGTATAGTTATTAGGTTTGGGCTTTGGGTAAAGGTTATAATTTGGTGGGCTGGGTAAAACTTTGGACCAGGTTTTGTTTTTAATTTCAGCTCTTTGAAATATAACATACAAGGACCAATAGTGTAGTTTGTGAAACTATAAGGGCTAAATCTGCCAAACTTCAAAAGTGGATTCCAAGGGCATTTCTTGCAAAACTTTGATTCTTCAAGGGTGATTATGACAATATAAGCTCAATTAAAATCCAAACTCTTTCCCGGCTCGGCTTTAAAAACTCTTTCCAAATCCCGTGTTCGTTTTGTTGTTTTAAGCTTGATTTTGTCCATTTCTCGAAATATCCACACCTGCACATTCAAAAACGCAAAAACATATATATTTGGCATTTATGGCTCGGTTTTTGGTATTTTTGGTCCGGTTTTGGTCAAATAATAGTGAGTGAATTATCACTCACCAAAATCCCCAAGACTAAGGTATTGTCGTGTCCTCACGCAATGTGATCAATTCACGCTTTTGGGATAAATAATTTCAAAACTCTTTTTACTAACTTTGAAATGTAGCAAGGAGGTTCGAAAGAAGTAATAAAATCATTTATTCCCGAAAACGCTCCGTTTTCCAAAATTTTCCTTTTATTCTTTTATTCCAGTTATACTTCTGTTTTTGTAGTGAATGTATGTCAATCTTGTTGTCAACCTGAAAATAAGAAATACAAATACACTACGTTAAGTGATTGCGCAGGAGGTTGGCCCTGCGAATCACCTCCGGCGTATGAATGAGTATATGTGATAAGAGTTGTAAGTATAAGAGGCTGTTTATGTGTTTTGTCAACGTACCTTGCTAAATTAATCATCCAAGCTATTTATAGAGGGGGAAATAGGCCTTGGAGTGTTCTATGCTCATTCTAAGGAAATTAAGGGGGCGTTCCTTGATTTAAAGTGACTGCTAGGGTTTGGGCGTGTATCAAGGGGATGATAGCTAAAGTTTAGGGCGTACATGGGGGAGTTCCATGATTATAGCCACCATTCAAAGGCATACATGGGGGAGTCCCATGATCTTAGCCATTGTCAAGGTTTTCCTTGGCGGGAAAGCCAAAAGAGGATGCCGAAGGTCTTCTTCCTTTCGTACCTTCACTGTCCTGATTCCGAAGGACTTGTGTCTTCGGTTGGCGGATTCCCCGAAGGTAACCATGTCTTGGAGGGATGGTTTTACGCCACTGAAGGGGTTCGGAAGTTGCTTTGGACCTTCGTATTATGCAGGCTCGAAGGGTGTCCTTCGACCTGTTCGGAGGGCACATCATCAATATATATACTAGTTTTCAAAGCCCGCCCGATGGGCGAGCATGACTTATTAATATCCTTTGAATATTTTATATAGTGAAAGAAGGGTGGTAAATAATTATAAACATATTTTATAGTTTTGCATAATAGTTGTTATGTTTTTATCAACAGTATGTGAGCGTAAACAATGTTATGTATTATGAGTTATCAATGGAACAAACATGAATGAATAGAGCATAAACAGAAGGAGACAGCCCCATAAAATGAAAATAAATACATATGTCACAAACACATATGTGAGCACAAACAATGTTATATACTACGAAATATCAGTGGAACAAACATGAATGAATACCTTCCAATTTCGGAAGAAGTTTTCTCAGATGTAGTACCTTTTAACGACAAACAACGCACATGGTATATTAATTCAAGAGTTTTACTAACCAATGCCTACTGGGCAAAGGTTAATGTCTAATAAATAAACACAACATTTCCTAATTAACACAATATTACATTAAATATGCATTAAATGCATATTAAATAAACTATAAATTACTATATTTCAACTTGATTTTCACTTAAATGAATATGAATTTAATGTATTTTTATTTTAATCAGAAAAGTTCGTGTTCGTTTATTAGACACTAACCTCTGCCCAGTGAGTATTGGTTAGCAAAACCCTTAATTCAACTAAAGCATTGCTAAATGATTAAATATAAATAAATCAACCCCACTTGTCCATCAAGAACTTATATTCTTTACATAAAATTATGTGTTCTAACTATGGCTCCATATTGTTTGCATAAAATTTGTGCTAGACTCCTAGACAGTGCATGAGCAGTCTTTAAGTGTGCTGGTGTTTAAGTGTGCTGGCTACTGATGATAATTGACCATTGATATAGCTTCATCAATCTACCCTCTAAGTTTCTCAATCATCATTTTCTCATATGTTTTGCTTGGTTTGTGGTGTGGGGGTCCTCGAATATATCATAAGTATAAATTAAAGAAGATTTAAAAACAAACATGGATCATTGTTTTCAATCTTTTGAATGTTCCAATAAAGAGCAACAAACATTAAAGTATCGTCATCTCACCTTATAAGTTAATTCATTTTTGAGACATGACTAATGAAGGGCTTTTAGATTTTTGAGTGTATTACTAATGAAGGGATTTTTAGAATTTCGGCTTACAATAAAGTTCAATTATAGAACTTCTTGTAAATCCAAACATAGAATATTTTATTTTCATTGTCTTGACTTCTTTACCTTTCAAACAGAAATCCATGGGCTACTTTAACTCCCTTAGATGCAGCAAACTTTAGCCGGTGAAATATTAGTTGCTTTGACATGAGAGGAATCCCTTTTTTCAAATCCTGTAAGAAGAACAAAAACAATTGGAACTTAATCACATGTTTCAATAGCTGAACCAATTCCCTCAACTAATCCCCTGTTATAACGTACATCATAAAAAGGATGACGACAGTGACTTGCAGTTGTGTTTATGTAGTTAAGGCACACAAAGGCGACTAAATCAGATTTCATACGTTATCGTCGTTTTTCGCAACCAAGGGTACTATTGTGTCAAATGGTTAATTATTTAATGGCTTTTTGTCCACTTTTTTACTTCATTACATGCACTAAGTTAAGTGACAGATGTGCGTACCAAAAGTAGGACAGTTTAAGCTACCCTATTTGTCAGACACAAAAGTATCATCAATCTTTATAACAGCTTATTTGCTCATTTACTTCCAAATTATATTTGTGTTATTTGATACGCCTGGGCCCGAGCCCATGGCCTATTTAGGTCTTAGGGTTTTACTCTACTTTGTCTTATAAATACTCCTTGTAGTCATTTATTATAATCAATCAAAGTTTTAAGATAAACAAATCTCTAGTTCTTCTCTTTATTTTCTTAAAGAGCTCACACACGCTAAAAGTGGTGCCTTATCCCGATACAACCCTTAACCGGGTCGTATCAATTGGTGCTTTCATTGAGAGCTCTCGTTGAGAGGGTTTTTGATTAGGGTTCCAATCTTTAAAATAAATAAATAAATAAATAAAAATGTTCATCGAGCACTGTTCATCGGGTACTATTCACCAGAGTACTGTTCACAGGTACTGTTTATCCTTACTGTTCATCGCGGGTACTATTCATCGAGAAAATTTTTTTTCTTCGAGTTATTAATCGCTTGAGTATTCATGGCATCAAGCGGCAGCGATCAGGACGCGAAATACGCACTCTCTAAGCTCTTGCAAATGGGTACGGTGGCCGAATATGAGAGTGAGTTTGTGGTACTTGCAAATAGAGTAACATCGATCTCTGAATCTTTACTTACATCATTTTATATCTCCGGACTTAAACTGGATCTACAATGTTTACTCTTACGGTCAAATCCCAAAACTCTAGACGAAGCTTTTTCATTGACCCATGCGGCCAATCCTTTATCTTTGGGAGAAGACTTCTTCAAAGCTCGTATCACCGAGGTTCGTTTTGAGATAATTGCAAGGGAAGAGAAAGAGCATATCGTTGAAAAGAAAATAGATGTCTTTCTACCATTAAAGGGTGAATTTGCTTCACCTAAAGCTCAAGGGTCATTGAATGCTGATAAGTATATTGGAGTTGAAGACGATGGAGGTGGTGAATTTGATGGTCGTATGGATGAAATAAATTTGGATATAAGAGAGGAATTAACAGACTCTCAATCAGACTCTCAATCTGCAAATTGTTCGTATCACCTTGAGGCAAGGTGATTTTTGAAGGAATTAGGAGTGTTATGGCATGGGTAGCGGAAGACGAAATAATAGTGTTGTGTTATATCCAAGGCAAAGAAATAAGAAAGAAGGAAAAGACGAAGGCTGCGATTCAAAGAAGATTATGGGATCCTGGATTACGCCAATGTTGCAGGAGGACGGACTGCCCAAATGACTCAAGAAGTCCAAACGTATGTCATAAAGATTATGTCATATAATCTATTTTTATTTACGTGTCTTTGTTTAGGACTGTTTTTATGTTTATTTAGGAAAGTCAATAAAGAATGTTTTAAGACAACACCTTGAGGGCATGGTGGTTTTGAAGGAGTGAGGAATGATACGCCTGGGCTCGAGCCCATGGCCTATTTAGGTCTTAGGGTTTTACCCTACTTTGTCTTATAAATACTCCTTGTAGTCATTTATTATAATCAATCAAAGTTTTAAGATAAACAAATCTCTAGTTCTTCTCTCTATTTTCTTAAGGAGCTCGTACACGCTAAAAGTGGTGCCTTATCCCGATACAACCCCTAACCGGGTCGTATCATTATTTCTTTCGGGTTAACAGATCACATTGGCATGAAGGGAAAAACTAAAATATACAATAAGCGCATCAATACATTAATTTCATATCAATGCAGCATGATGACCATTCACAACATCATATTTTCCTAACTAATTTCACGTACATGTAAAATATAGGTAGCAAGTTTTTTTTTGGGTAAAGGGATTATACCCGGTGAATATATTAATAAAATAGAATTAAGTACATGAGGGGAATGGTCATGAGCCATTCCAAAAACTACGTGCTTCGAACATGCTCAAAAAACACGACAACCAACTAATTAGAAGACAATAACTTGAAAAAAAACAAAAAAAAAAAAAAACAAGATAACACTAGCTTCTAATTAGACGGTCAACAATAAAAAATAAAGGATACTCAATCTGGAAGATTACATGTAGCCTTGAGCTTAGCCACTCTAGCATTCCTCTTGAACTTGATTGTCCCAAGTTTAAGTCTAACTATGTCAAGAATGACACTAGCCAACTGCTCGACACTTCTAGAACCAGTCGCGTGTAATCTACTGTTCCACTCTTGCCAAATATAATATGACGTTGCAGCTATAAGCAAACGCCCCACAATACATAAAGCATTGTTCTTCCTAGCAATTGGAAGAATCCATCCCATAATGTCTCTCCAAATATGGGACCCAATTGGAATTTCAGCTTTGTTCACTACTACATTCCAGACTTGGGAAGAGAAGTTACATGCAAAAAACAAATGATCATGAGAGTCTTGCTCATGATCATTTGTTTTTTGCATGTAACACAAACATCAAAGATACTTCTAATTTTTCTCAAAGCTCAAACGTTTTTGATTTTCAAAAATATATTTTTTGAAAATAAGTAACATGCTTTTTTCGTAACTTCAAGGAGCTGGCGCATGTCCTTTTGAAAATGACAAGTTAAATATATTTTTTCGCATACAAAACGAAGTGAATACTGTACCAGTTTATTTGTCAAATGATTTTCATCAAAGGTGATTGTTTGCGATCTTGAAACATCTCAACCTGCACCACAACACCAAAAGCCCTTAAAGAAATCTTGTTGGTTTTATTTCTCATGAATATACATCAAATAATCTCTTATGTTGCATTTGGCACAATATAAAATATATGTATTAAATACAATTTACAGCATTTGTTTCTGATGTCAAGACTTCATGACTACCTGCATTTGTGACATGTATAGACTCTAACGAATGGTCCATTCCATTCATGTGTCATGTCGGCGCACCAAGGTTTCAACATAATTTGCAGCTGGTGTGAACTGGTTATTCAGATAATAGGAGCCATATCTGTTTTTGTTGAATTCAGGTCATAACAACCAGTTAATTAGGTCCAAAAAGCAAATCAAATACACCTAACATCAAATATCACTTTGAATATTACCTTGTGAATGAGGCCATCATTTATAATGGAATTTCTCAACTTCTTAAATAGCTCATACAAACGGTGGCGAAGCTAGCATATTTTCAGTGGGGGATCGGGATCTAATTTTTTTTTCCTAACGCTATTTTTTGGGTAATACCGAAATTTTGGGGGGTCGAAACCGAATATACCGAAATTTTTCTACACGAAAACTATATACCCCTACACCGCAAAAAAAATTTCGGGGACCCCCCCCCCCTTCCCCCCCCCCCCCTTAATAGCTGCGCCACTGCATACAAACCATCAACTTCACTAACGGTGACAGCTTATGAATGTTCATGCTAAGAGAAGAGCGGATCCAATACCAAGACGACTTCTTTCCCAAGAAGTGCAGCAAGTACTTTAGGAATTTGGTGTCTTTCTATTTGGGAAATACAATCAAGATTGATATCATAGTATATTGTAACATATTAAACTCAAAAACCATGAACAACTCATAACATATTGCATAAAAATTAAAGTAGTTTCAATTTTTTTAGTAAATATACATGTGCAGCACTGTAACTAATACTATATGTACCACTCTATGTCAGCGCCTCCGTAACATCCTTTAACACAACAATATCATCAGTTCTGCTCTTCTCTGTTTCTTATTATCAACCTCGTCTTCATCGTTCTTCCACCGCTGAACTGCAACCACTTTAATTCCAACACCACTTCTCTGAACAACTCCAACTGAAATTCCGACTTCGTGTTCATGAGTGCCCATAGTTCAGTAATTAAGGCTATTTTGAATAGGGGTTCCACTCATGAGCAGATGTCTGGGCCCGATATATTGCTCTTTAAGAACATTATACAAAACCTAAAATGGATCAAGTAATCAGTAAGCTCAAATATACCATAAGGAGAAACATCAATACTATGATTAACTAAAGCGGCCCCGTCCTCTATATTCTTTTTGTTTCAACCGGCCCCGTCCAACTTTTATAGTCTTGCCATATTGTTCAGGTTAAGTTTTATTTACTACGTCACACAATAATAAATAAATACTATGATTAACTAAAGCGTCTAACGATTTAATTAACGACCGTTTAATCATTTCATAAACATTACTTAATATAATTAATACATCTAATATATTAATTACATTTAAGTAAAACATCCTCTAAGTGTATACGTGTGTAGGCTCACGTATTTCCAGTAGTATATTTATTTATGATATGGACATATCCCAACAGCTTCATCATCAATCGTGGTATATGCATCTTGTATTTGTTGAGTTCGAGGTGCGTAGGAAGTAATTCATGGTGTATCTTTGGTTGGTCACCTAGATAGTCACCATACATAATTTCAAACACATTATCCAAGTTAGGTTCAGATGGTTGTTCAATTGTTATTGTAGACGGAGGCAGATTCGGTACGAGTCTTGAATAGATGTGTTCAAAAGTCTTCAGTTTGAGTTTTGAGTGCGGGTTCTAAACTGAGGCCTTCAGAAGTCATTGCCGAGAATTCATCAAACTTGATTATCATGGTCTCCATAACCTTCTTTGTTCTTCGATTGTAAATCCGATAAGCATGTGAGTTTTTAACATAACCGACGAAGATACCAATGTCACCTTTTGCTTTGAGCTTTCCTAGATCCTCACATTCATTCATTGAATAAAAAAGATCACCGAACACATGTAGATAAGAGATATTCGGTTTTTGTTTGTTGACAAGCGTTTGTTGTTGGAATTATTATATCATGACATTCATATAAATAAACCAAGTACATCAAAGTGAGCATGAGCGGAAGCAATTATAATAGATCGAATAACATGTAATTAATTAATCATTAATTTAAATAGTAAACATACCGTAGTGATTCTAGCCCGAACAAGAATCAATGCAATCTTCCGGAACCAATGAACCCTAATTAGGGTTTATAAGGATTATATGAATTACCCCTTACCTTTTTGTAATTCAATCCAAGAATCAAACAATAGTGTGTTTGATTCACGTTCTTGTACACACGTACTAATTCAAGAAAAAGTTTATGCAAGTAATAAACACAAAACTCTTTTAATGATGCAAGAAAAACGAAACCCTTAGGGGTGTTCGGTTTTGGATCGACCAAGAAAGAAAAGGAGAAAAAAACACCAAGATGTGTGTGTACAAGTTATGAGAAAAACTTACATCTTGGGTTTGCTTATATACTACACAAGACTTGGAGCTCAAGGCACAAAGGAGGTGGGTTTGCCCCCCTTGCCGATCGGTTTGGAGCCCAAGGAAGGGTTTCCGGAACCTTCTCTTGTTTCCATGTTTTGTCTAGTAATTACTTTCCTAATCTTCATTTAATAATTAATTAGTCATTAATCAATAATACTAATTATTATTTATTTGTTTTGTGTTTAATAATTAATTATAACATTTTATAAATAATTATTACATTTTCTCTTCATACGTATTGTGTGCAATCCCGTGACCTCAAGTTCGATCCTAACACACGATTATTATTATTTTGTCTATAAAACCAACAGCTCCCACTTAGACATATCATAATAGTGTGATCACATCGATTAGCGTCTTGCAACACGTCGATGCCTCTAGTACAACTTGAGTAAGGCTCCTGGAAAACCTTTTAATGATTTCTCATTATTATTATCCCTTTGTTTCTAATACCGTGTCAAATAAGGATATGGATCTAGGTCATTCCTTAATTAACCATTCTGTTTCTCGTTTTTAGAAATTGACAAGATTACCAAATCTTTTGAACCTTTCATAAAAGACCTTGGGTGTGGCCACGCAAACACCTTGACAACCCTACGAGGGGCCCAGCAGTATTAAACTCCAAAAATTAATTTGAAGGAACAAATTCTTTATTGATTACAAGCAAAACACACAAACTTTGTAACACTTCCGAAAACAACCCTTATGACTACCAGTTACGTATAGCGTTAAGTTGTTCCACAAAAATGTACTACATTCATGACCGTTATCTTGTATCTCAAGTCTAAGGATAACTTCTTATGATTTACTTAAGGGAGGTGATTTGCACACTCCCATAAATGATTGGGACACTCTAAATTAGAGTGTCTTGACATTTATACCCTCACAACTTTTACTTATTTTTATCCTGTGAGGGTATAAATGTCAAGACACTCTAATTTAGAGTGTCCCAATCATTTATGGGAGTGTGCAAATCACCTCCCTTTACTTAATGACAAGATCCATAAAGTAACATCATATAGTTGGGATAAGTCCTATATTCAGTATCATCGAATATCGTCTGAAATGACATGTCTACGCATCAATATACTTAAGTATATTATATCAACTTCAGATTTGTCTTAATTTAATAATATTCCCATATTATTAACTGACAACGGATAATTTTAGAATAACTCTTATTCATGGATTTAAACATGCAAAAATAGGACAACAATAATTAATAACAGAAATAAACATACCAACATACTTTATTTCATTAAAATAACAATTGTTTACAATATCCTTTATCCAAATACTAATCACAGTTATGCATGAAACTACTAGCTAATTTAAGTCCAATTCCATTGGCTAATTCATTAAGCTTCTCTTTTGCCAAAGCCTTAGTGAATGGATCAGCTAAGTTATCATCTGTGTGAACCTTCAACAGATTTATTTCACCTTCGTCAACCTTTTCACGAACAAAGTGATACTTCCGTAGAAAATGTTTGGTGCCTCTCATGACTCCAGGTTCATTGGCAAATATGATTGCAGCAGAATTGTCACAATACATATTAATAGGTAATTCAATTGAAGGCATAACACCAAGCCCAGAAACGAATTTCCTAATCCAAACAGCCTCCATAGCAGCTTCTGAAGCAGCAATGTATTCAGCTTCTGTTGCAGACATCGCAATTGTACTCTGCTTCTTGCTCCTCCAGTCTACAGCTCCTCCATTGATAACAAAGACATAACCCGTCTGAGACTTCGAATCATATTTATTACTTTGAAAGGATGCATCACAGAAACCTGTAACACAAAGTTCTACAGCTGGATTTCCACCATATACCAAAAACATATCTTTTGTATTCCTCAAATACTTAAGAATATGTTTAACAGCAATCCAATGTTTTTCACCTGGATTCTGTTGAAATTGACTGGTAATATTTTGAGCAAACGCCACATCTGGCCTTGTGCACTTATCCGCATACATAATAGATCCTACAGCCGAAGCATAAGGAACTTTACTCATGCGAGCCACCTCAGCAGGTGTTGAAGCACAAAACTCATTACATAAGCCATGTTTTACTTCCATCGGCAAATATCCTTTCTTGGAATTTTGCATATTGAATCTTTTCAATATTTTGTCAATGTAAGCACTTTGACTTAATCCAATTAACCGCCTTGATCGATCTCTATAGATTTTGATTCCCAGAATGTATGCAGCTTCTCCTAAATCTTTCATAGAAAAGCACTTTCCAAGATATGCCTTTACTTCTTGCAAACTTGGAATGTCTTTTCCCATGATCAATATGTCATCAACATATAGAATTAGGAAAGTTACATTATCACTCCCACTAGCTTTGTGATACACACATGGCTCATCAAGATTTTGAGTGAATCCAAACTTTTTAATTTCAGCATCAAACCTCTTGTTCCATTGTCGTGATGCTTGCTTTAATCCATAAATGGATCTCTTAAGCTTGCAAACATGATCTGGAAATTCTGGATTTTCAGACCCTTCTGGTTGTGCCATATAGATGTCTTCATCTAGATGACCATTTAAGAATGCGGTTTTCACATCCATTTGCCAAATCTCATAGTCACAGTACGCTGCTATAGCTATGAGAATTCTTATAGCTCTTATGTCTGCTACAGGAGAAAACGTCTCCTCGTAATCTATTCTAAAAGTTTGAGTAAAACCTTTAGCAACTAGACGAGCCTTATAAATGTGTGCATATCCATCCATGTCAGTCTTGATTTTGTAAAGCCACTTACTCCCAACTACCTTGGCACCAGGAGGTAAGTCAACTTCTTCCCAGACTTCATTGTCATGCATGGATTGTATTTCCCCATCCATAGCAGCTTTCCATTCAGCCTTTTGAGGGCTATTAATGGCAGCTCTATAACTAGTAGGTTCATTAAGATCCCCTAGTGTATGCTCATCAACCTCTACATTAAGACATAGACGTTCAGGAGCTTTCATAGATCTCGAAGATCTGCGAATGGGAATTACTTCAACTTCCGGTGGAGGACCCAGACTTTCCGGTTCTATAGGAAGTGTGCTAGTGTTTTCTGAAGGCAATGCATTATTTAGATCATCTTCTAGATCATATACCCTCCCACTGATTTCTTGAACCACAAATTCAATTTCAAGAAAATCACCATATCTTGCAACAAACACTTTGTTCTCAGGTGGGTAGTAAAAGTAGTAACCCATAGTTTCCTTAGGGTATCCTACAAAAATGCATTTTACAGATCTTTCTTGTGAGTCACGTTTAACATACGCCTCACAACCCCAGACCTTTAAATAAGACAAGTTCGGAGCTTTTCCAGTCCATATCTCATATGGTGTCTTATCAACCTTCTTGGTGGGAACCATATTCAAAATACGAACAGCTGATTCAAGAGCATAATCCCAAAAAGACAAAGGAAGATTAGTAAGATTATACATGGATCGAACCATGTCCAACAATGTACGATTCCTTCTCTCAGATACACCATTTTGTTGTGGAGTATATGGAGATGTGAGATTCTGGACAATGCCATTCTCAGTTAAGAAATCTTTAAAATCTTGACTAAGGTATTCACCACCTCGATCAGAACGAAGAGCTTTAATCTTCTTTCCCAATTGCAATTCTACTTCTGCTTTGAAAACTTTAAATGTTTCAAACACCTCATGTTTATGTTTAAGTAAATAAACATAACCATAACGGCTGAAATCATCCGTAAAAGTTAAGAAGTAGACAGCACCTCTCCTTGAAACATGTCTAAGTGGTCCACATACATCCGTGTGTATCAAACCAAGTAGATCTGAAGCTCTTTCCATATTGTTATGAAAAGGTTTCTTCGTCATCTTCCCAGAAATACAAGATTCGCATTTATCAAATGACTCATCAATGATATCATTCAAAAGCCCTTCACGTTGTAGCTTTTGCATGCGAGTCGTGCCTATATGGGCAAGTCTACAGTGCCAAAGGTAAGACGAATTCAAGTCATACTTCATTCTCTTACTTATGCTGTACATCGAATTATTATTATTGTTGGAAGTCACACAATTATTCATATCAATTTCAAACACACCATTCACAGCAACAACATTAAAATAAAATACACCATTTAAAGAAACAGAAATTTTATTGCCATCAATAGTATGAGAAAAACCAAGATCCAACAAACATGAAAAGGAAACAACACCTCTAATTATAGAAGGTGCATAATGACAATTGTTTAAACAAAGTACTAAACCCGAAGGTAAAACTAAATCAAACATTCCTATGGCTTCAACTGCTGCTTGTGCTTCATTTCCCACATGCAGAAATTGCTCCCCATAAGCTAGTCTCCTTTCCTCTCTAAACCCCTGCAGTGTATTACAAATATTAATACCACATCCAGTATCATATACCCAGGAATTTATTACACGAGATAAAGTAAACAATTCAATGACAAATAAGTTACCTGAAGTGCTGGCGCCCATGTGCCCAGTCTTCTTAACCTTATTGTTTCGCAAGTCATCGAGATAAAGAGGACAATTCCTCTTCCAATGGCCCATCACCTTGCAGTAATGGCATCCTTGATCCTTCTTTGGATTATTCTTGATAGGAGGGTTCTTCTTAGGTTGAGGTGGTTGATAAGCCATAACCTGCTTATTCTTATCAGCCTTCTTCTTTCCTTTACCCTTCTTCTTGTTCGCATTTGGCTTGTTAATTCTACCCCCTTGTATAGCAAGAACTTGGGGCGTAGGAGCCTTTGGTGTCAACCCTTTCTCATAATCAATGAGCAGTGCGTGCAATTCACTTACTGTCTTCCCCACGCAATGCATATTGAAGTTCCTCACAAAACCATTAAAATCCTTGTTAAGGGACCTATTGATTAAGTTCACAGACATATCATTGTCATAGGGTTTCTTAAGTGTTTGTAGTTGATCCATGAAACTTTTCATCTTCAACACATGAGCACTCACAGGTTCACCATCACCCTGCTTACAACCATGTAGAGCCTCCATCAAATCGTAAATCTCTACATTTGATGGTTTCTTATAGAGTTTCTTGAGTTCATCAATCATGTTCATGGGAAAATACTCCTCAAACTGCCTTTGAAGAGGTGTGGACATCACCCCTAACATCATTGCGGCCACATCAATATGTTCCTTGCAATCAAGATTCCATTTGGCCTTAGCAGCATCAGTTGCTGCATCGCCTTCAGGTTCAGCAGGACAAGGCGTTTTCAAGATTTCAAGTTGACCAGTCACTCGCAGGACAATCCTTAGTGAACGGTACCAATCATTGAAATTTTCTGAGCCAGTCAATTTTTCTCGTTCAAAATAAGTTTTGAACACAGAACGAAAGTTGGTGTTATCAGTTTGAGCCATTTCTACAGATAAAGAAAGTTCAAAACAATAGTATTTTTGATAATACAATTTTTCAAGAAAATTAAAATACCCAAGGAAAATAAATCCATAGAATAATCTTGAAAACTAGGATCCTCCATAAATATAGTTTCATCACATCAGTTGATCTGCTAGTAATGAAAGTACAATATGAGGTAACTTGTCGTACAAGTAATTGGCATAACATTTGTCCAATTCCTAGATATATGGGATTTACAATCACAAAACATTTGTATTGTAAGCATGTTTAGTCCCCATCTTAATGCCTTGAGTCCAAGTCTCACTTCCTACTCAATTTAAGTCGTCTAACTTAAAAACTGTAAACTCACAAATCCATCGCATCAGTTGATCTGCTAGCAATGAATTTATGAAATTTACCTTTCCATTGCAATCTCGCCAAGTCTCACTTAACGTAAATTACAACTTCAAGTGTTCTTAATTAGATGGCATTCAACTTAATTTTATAAGGGTATAACTATTTTGATGTGATCAAAATAATGTATGAAGAAGCATGCATACAACTTCATAACATTGGTTTTACAAAACATTTTTATTACCAATTTGCTAAGAGTAAAATAACAAAGTTTTGATTAAGGTATCGGGTTCACCAATTAAAGAATAACCATCAATTATCGTCCACTATATCGTACTTTTGCATAAGCCCGAAAGCTTAGTGTTTCAGATAATCATTGTGGAATTGTGGATTATTCACCCTTAAGATGACAATGTACATGTAATGGTTGTTCGGTAAGTCTAATTTACACACAAACGAGCGTTAAGACAGAATGTTGTCTATCTAAGGCCACAATTTAATGCGTTGCCATCCTTATACCCATCTTATAGTGTGTAAACTTCGGTCGAGCATATTTAACCATTACGTACAAAAACATCAATCAACCAATCCTTTAAAATTTTAACTCTTAAAAACCAAAACAATTTCGCCATTATTTAGTCCATATTATTTTTCTATTCAAAAAATTACCCTTTTCGTTTATATAAACATGTCTAACACAATAAATAAACAAAACAAGTAATATGCAATAAAAAATAAAACAACTAAATAAACACATATACATAATCATAACAATTAAATATGTATAAAACATGTAGCCACATGCAAATCTTATTAAAAAGTCCTATTAATAATCAAATCTAGGCGTATAACGTATTAATTCAATTAGGGCTTTCTTTTTCTTAGAAAAAGAGCCACATACATCGATAAATCGATTGCGTAAGCCAAAATTAAATAAATACCACATAGCACATAATTGATTACTTAATATTGGAGTCTTCCCCAATTCGACATCTATTAAAATTTACATGTATTAATATAACTTAACCATTAATATATATAAGCAATTTAAACAATTTAAATTATAACACAATAAAATCCATGCAAATATGCACTTTTTCATGGATTTAGCTTAACAATTAACACATTGCACCAAGATCGTTTACTAAAACGCATAACAATTACATGACATCTTAGGGTTTCTAATCAAATTAAAAAAAAAATTAAAACAAAACCCTAAAACCTTTAGGTCATTTGACCCAAAAAAAATTAGGGTTAGGGATAAAACACATAAACCCTAAAAAAACATGTAACTATACGAATCAAAATCCAATTTTTATGCGTTTCGATAATTAATTACACATTATAACGGCTCTAGATGCCACTGTTGGAATTATTATATCATGACATTCATATAAATAAACCAAGTACATCAAAGTGAGCATGAGCGGAAGCAATTATAATAGATCTAATAACATGTAATTAATTAATCATTAATTTAAATAGTAAACATACCGTAGTGATTCTAGCCCGAACAAGAATCAATGCAATCTTCCGGAACCAATGAACCCTAATTAGGGTTTATAAGGATTATATGAATTACCCCTTACCTTTTTGTAATTCAATCCAAGAATCAAACAATAGTGTGTTTGATTCACGTTCTTGTACACACGTACTAATTCAAGAAAAAGTTTATGCAAGTAATAAACACAAAACTCTTTTAATGATGCAAGAAAAACGAAACCCTTAGGGGTGTTCGGTTTTGGATCGACCAAGAAAGAAAAGGAGAAGAAAACACCAAGATGTGTGTGTACAAGTTATGAGAAAAACCTACATCTTGGGTTTGCTTATATACTACACAAGACTTGGAGCTCAAGGCACAAAGGAGGTGGGTTTGCCCCCCTTGCCGATCGGTTTGGAGCCCAAGGAAGGGTTTCCGGAACCTTCTCTTGTTTCCATGTTTTGTCTAGTAATTACTTTCCTAATCTTCGTTTAATAATTAATTAGTCATTAATCAATAATACTAATTATTATTTATTTGTTTTGTGTTTAATAATTAATTATAACATTTTATAAAAAATTATTACATTTTCTCTTCATACGTATTGTGTGCAATCCCGTGACCTCAAGTTCGATCCTAACACACGACTATTATTATTTTGTCTATAAAACCAACATTTGTCAACAAAAGAAAACCGAATATATCTTATGGTGTTTTGTTGTGACGGGGGTGTGTATAAGGGAACGGTTTTGGGTAAAGCACGCGATCATAACAACATCGACCCATAAAATAACCACATGAGAAAGAATCGGCGTTTGGGCTTTTTGATGATCCGAGAAGCCACGTTGCATGCAGCCCAAAAAAATATAACCGACAATGAAAACAATATAACATAGGAGATTTGGTCGTGTTTTCTGTTTTTGTAACTTTATTTTTGGAGTTTTGTTATTGGCGATATTTGAAGTTTAGGGTTTAAGAATCGACTAAAAAGATTCAAAATTAAAATTCGTTTTCCATGAAAACCAAACGCCAAGATCTCCTAAAAGACAGAGAAGAACAACCACAAAAACAACACTCGTCCAAACTGGATGAAAGATGATACTTTTCAGATCTAACCGAGGAACAACTGTGAGTTTACTATAACTTTGAGTCATTCAACACACAATGTTATATACATATTGTTTCTTTCACACTTGTAATTTTGTATTGCGTATTGGTTTTTGTTACAGGATGCCATCATTCTGTGGAGTTGCCAAGTTTCGATTTGTGCTGTGTAAGGTTTTTCTTAGCTATAACAGTGATGATGCAAAAGCTTCCAACCCACGTAGAGTCGACATACCAAATTCGCTTAAGGTCCATACATATGATCCTCCAAAAGGCACTGCCCACAGTAAGTTGGTGGGCAGCGGTCATCAGCTGTTTGGGAGTATACAGGCAGCTCGTTTCTCTCTAGATCCGGCGTCACCTACTTTCAATATATTCAACCATAAATTCAATGATCCCATAGCTGTCGCCAAACTGGGATGTTTATCTCCACACTACATCTGTTACTGTTCAATTCCATTCTCTACCTCTGTTAAGATCGCTGCGAATCTCTATGTTACCACTGACAATTTGGTTGACATGAATACTCCGAGTGAATATCATTCTTATTTTAGAAGAGGTGCACCCGAACAATTCAATGATGCATTTGAAGTTTGCAATGACTCTGCGGTTATAAACTTCTCAGATTATTTTGCCAAGAGACCCAATGGCGGTTCGTGTTCTTATACTTTAAAAGGTAGAGATGGCTGTTTAAAGCTGTATTACGTTGCATTAAAGTATGTAGTAGACGCAGCTCTGGAAGTAGTATTTGTTGCAACTTCTGAGGAAACAAAAGTTGCTGGAAGAGTAATGGCTTATTATGGCAAAAATTTTGATTATGGCTGTTCTCCTGCTGAATTAGATGATTACAAGGCAATGCTCTTTGAAACCGAACAACCTGAGGTTAAGCCTGGCAAAATAAACCTGATGCAATCTGCGTTGTCTGTACCAGCCCAATTCTCCCTCATCATTGATGCAAACTTAAGTGACTCCACCTCTGGGGATATAATTTTGTCCGGCATTTACGAATTTCGTGTGCCAGCTGATGGTGGGATCATGGATGGTCGTATTGAGGGGAATGATTGCTCTTTAAAATTGACAGTGGACTGGAAGCTGCCACCGTTTGCCGAAGAAACAACACTGGCTAAAGGATCCTACTATTCAGATCTAACCAAGAAACAAATGTGAGTTTACTTTAATTTGAACACTTGCATCACCAGTGAATCAAACTAAAACGACAAATCCACCTAGTCATCAAATTAAGTACAAAATTAGAAGAGTAGAGATTGTAACTTTCAAAAGCCATTGGACTGGTTGAATTTGTCTAACTGCCAATCTAGTAGTTCATGGACTATCTATTCTCTGGCCACATTGGTAAAAATATGAACTGCTAATTGAGTTGTCATATTATTTTTGGCCCTTCCTTGTGCTAATCTACTTATTTGTTACTCCACAGATTTTCTGAAAGAAGCGTATTCGATCCAGTAACAATGGATGTAAGTCTATAATTAACGTACACATTATCATGCTTATAGCTATATATGAAAGTTGTCTTTTGTTGTCACAATTCACACGTGAACTATATAGATTTAGAAGAAGCTTAATATATAAAGCAAACTAGAGGATATGTCAACAGTTACGAATAACGGTTTTGTATTGTAATACATTGCAGGAAGAAGATGGTAGATGGAGCCTTCAAAAAGAAATTTCTTGGTTATTTGGCTCTTATGTGAATGGCAGTTTACCTAGTCAAGGCCATGAAGTGTGTGTTAGTATTTCTACCGGCACCGAAGTCGATGGTTGTGATTACTTATGGTATATACGACCTTTCTCATACATACTTATGCACTTTTACTTTCTTCTTAATGATATGAGTACTAACTCATAAATTTACGTTTGGTAATAGCACCAGCGTCTTGAACATATGGCCTGAAATAAGAAGCCTTTCTTACTTAGATGGACCAAAACGTGCTGGACTGGTAATATTCTCTTGTGAGTGAAATCTCATGGATTTTGAAAAATTTACTGCTTAGTTTTTTTCTCTTTTTTAATAGGTTGTCAAAGATATGATAGATTGTTTTCCAGAAGACGCTGCCATGCTGGAAAGATGCGTCGTAGGTGGTCCTGGTTTTCTGAAGTTTAAGTTATCTAGGACATGGATAGCTGAGGTATTTCCATTTCCAAGTGTTTTAAAACGCACATCACAATTCTGACCCAAATTCTTGTCTACTTCAATATCTGTCACTTTTTTTCCCTTCGCTGCAGAGTATTTTTAAGATGATAGAGGGTATATAATCACATGGGCACCAAAACTCCCTATTGAAAAAGCAGTTATAGATTTTTTGCCTCGAAATATAGCCAAGGAAATGCATATGGGTCATTTACAATCCACTGTTATTGGAGAAACGTTAGCTCGTGTGCTTGACTATTCTGGAGTTCGTGTGCGCCGAAGATTCTATTATGGTAATTATCTGGACATTAAGGTACGTGTGCTGTTTGAATGTTTGTTAAATTAAATCCGTATTATACCTGCATCTAACATGATATACAAAGCTTTTTTTAGCCTGTTATTATTCTAGTGTCTAAACTTGTGTTACACACACACACACACACTCACACACTCACACTGATATACATACATACATAATACATCCATACACTAAACGTGTTTTTTTTGCAGTCAAAAATGATGATGACGGAGTTCCTAATCGATAGGTTCCCTAATGGGGAAGTTAACGATCAAGCTATTGGAGAACTTGAGGTGAGCACAATTTCGTGAAAGTTAAATCACACGTGGTACTGAAAATCTCTGTATTTATCCGAAAAGTCTTTCTGGTTTGTGCAACAATCCTGATGCATCCGGAGAATTTAGCTATTTATATTTATCTGTCATTCCCTCTCAACTGATTTGTTGATAGGTGTTGTATGAGGAATCGAAGAAGAGGTTTGCTGAAGATGCTGAATTCAAAGAGAGAACCCAGCTGGTGCAAGTGAGTCTGTGATTTAATTTTTTTTTATCTTGGTCTTCTTAACTTTTGCTATATATTTAAGATAATGAATTTTGGAATAGGATTGGGATGAAAGGCACAAATTTACGTGGGAGCAAATCTGCAAGATAAGCCGAGAACGTTACTGCGAAGTATATCAGCGTCTGGGAGTCCGCATAAAAGAAGAGGTGTCATGTTTTCACCATTTTGATATAAAATAGGAATATACCTCGTATATTTGCAGTTTATGAGTGTAATTCTATTATTTTCCAGGATGAAAGACTTCATGATCATTACATTAGCAAGATGATGCGTGGGAATCGCAACAGGCTTTACCTCTCGAGGGATCTCGAGAAGCTTACAACCCCCATCAGGCAGTGTACCTGATCGTTGTAGTATAGTATAGTGACAAGTACCGGGGGATTGATCGTTCAGCTTAGGAATAGTGTCGCTAGGATTAGAAAACCTAATTAATAGTTCTAAAGGTGAGAGATGATTATTTTTGTATTTTTATATTTTTATGAAAGCAAGTAAAATCTCGGGTTTTGGAAGAGTGGGCGGAATTAGTTGCTATTCAACTAACCCAAAACTAAGATATAAACAAAATAAAATACTGAAAATGAAATTAATCTAAATTATACTAAGGTTGTGAGCAGTAATGGGAGAAATTGTGTTTACTTAGACTTCACTACTCCCTAGATATCTTTTACACGTTAATTACTTGTTATACTTGTATGGATGACGGATTGTATTCCTTAATACCATTCGTGGGGTGGCATACATAACTCCCCAACTCTATGAGCTCTTATCTCCTCCTACACCATGACCCAGCACAACTATAGGGATTGTAAACAGTGGCTCATGCATTAAATACAACCAATAAAGACCTAGTACGCCTCGGTTCATGTTTCTTAAGACGTTCAAGCATGTTACCATTTGGAGATCTGCCAGTTTTCTTAAGCCTAACATATAAAATCATTCATCAAAGACAAGAATAGACAAGTAATCAACACATAATCAACATCTAGGTTTCATTAGATCTAAGCAAACACAAAAGAGATCTAGCCTAGCATAATGGAATTGAGACAAGAACAAGATATAGACAACCAACACATAGACATATTGATTGAATTAGAAGAACACTTATCTCAATTACAATGCAAGGTATCAAGGGTTTGGAACCCTTGAAAAACCTGTAAAAGATACACCAAATTCGTCTTTAGGGTTTCACCAAAACTTCTCTCTTTTAATGAAAAAACTAGAAAACTATATATAGGAAAACTGGGCTGACGGCGTCAAGACAAGCATGTGACGCCGTCACCTCACCGCTAAATACTTCCTCGGACGGCCTTGATCTACTTATGACGGCCTATGTGACGCCGTCACCAACCACGGTATTTTATTCTTGGTACTTTGACGCCGTCAGGATGACTTTTGACGCTGTCATCAACTACGGTGTTTTATTCTTGATGTCTGACGCCGTCAGGGTATAACTCTTGACGCCGTCACCTAGTGTCTTTAGCATGGAAAATTGATACTTTGCCGTTTTCTTCACTTTTATGCTCCAAAAACGTCCAAAATGGCTTCTTTTCCAGAATTCACTCTCCAAACACCTAAAATCACAAAAGGAACGATTTAGGGAAATATTTGATCAAATAAAGTCGGATTCGGGCTTTAATGACCCCCTAAAAACGGATCATTTTTCGCCTCATCATATACCCTTACACTTGAGATTTGCTTGTCCTCAAGCAAATGAGCTTTTATTCTACTCAAAAGACAAGTTAGGGGTCATTTAACACTAATATAAAAGTAATTACAACAAATAATCGTTCCACTAAAGACCAATAGACAAGCATGGAGGTCATACACAAGCACCTCGCAAATAGTGTTTAGATACTCACATCTCTCGGGTATAATAAAGTAATATAACATTATGGAAATGGAAGATATCTCTCACTACCTGTCATAGCAAAATAGATTACCATAGGCTTGGGAAAGGATCAAACCTCCACCACATGGCGTAAGCACCTAGGATAAACTATCAAAGAGGTCTTTTAAAGGGTTGTAACGTTAGGTATAGGGATATGAATTACACGGTTTTGTTGGATAAAGGAAGTTTTACTGGTGGCGAGTTAACAATCTTGGTTAATTACATGTACAAGATGGCGTTGCTAAGCCAAGACTAGACTCGACTTAAGCTAATAAATGAAAAATAACAAAAACATAAAATGAACATAGAATGAAACGGGATGGTAGTCCGTATGTTTTTTTTCTCTTTTC
Organism: Artemisia argyi; assembly: GCA_030686995.1. Taxonomy (NCBI): domain Eukaryota; kingdom Viridiplantae; phylum Streptophyta; class Magnoliopsida; order Asterales; family Asteraceae; genus Artemisia; species Artemisia argyi. The sequence goes on along the minus strand of CM060709.1, from coordinate 137,238,344 downwards.
CTTTTTCTATTTTTTTTTCTTTTTTCTTGTTTTTTCGATTTTTTTTTTTTTTTTTTTTTTTTTTTTGTGCATACACTCTTACCTTACCATCCAAAATAATACATCATAGGGGATGAGAATTCCCCTTACACTTGAATCTTTACATACTTTACATTTAACTAATCTAATGACTCGAATTAAGAAAATCAAAACACTTGGAGCACTTTTAAGATTAACGTACATATGGGGGTAATAATATGATGTTCTTCCCCATTACTCCATAAAATAAGTACTTACCCATGAGTCACAATCGTTCCAAAACAATATGTACAAGGATATGACTCGACTTAGCAACCATGTAATCAATTAGAAAGTTAACTTAGGGTTTAACAAATAACAATAATGCACTAAAAATGAGCGCATACACGGAAGGCTAAGGCGATTTGGGTGTACATTTAAGTGGAGTGTAACAAATTCTTCCTTTAAGTTAGATGCTTAAAGTTAGAAACGAAAAGATAGGCTCGGAGGGGTGTACTAGGGGTTTCGTGTACTAAAAATGAGTACAACGCTAAGGGTGTGGGAAAAATTAGTTGACTTAACTAGCCAAGTAATATGACTTAAATGGTCAAGTAATTATAATACGGGTTTAACACAAGGGTGATCCTAATGCCTCTTATCATGTAGTAAATCCTACCACACAAATGTAGTCTCACTAGCGGTCTCGGGATGCATCACTAACGCAAGTTCCAGAATCTAAATGCTACCGGTACACTCATAAGCACTAATAATGAATGCTTTTCCTATCAAATCTAAAGGCGAACCTCACATTTTTGGGTGGAAAATTTTTCTGAATATACGGTTATGTGCTAGTCATACAATCTCCTATCCATGAGACGCTTGCTATGGCTAAAGTTTCACTCCTAAATGTTGTAAAAAATTTTAAATTTGGCGCTAAAATTACACTAACAAGTATTTCTCATAGTTTTATTACACATCTACTATCAAACAAAACAAACTCAAGCGAAAGTGCATATGTAAGGTATCATCTTTTTACCCTCCCCTTACACTTAATATGAACATTGTCCCCAATGTTCAAGTAAAGAATGTAAAAGTGAAAAAGTAAAGAGAATGAAATCAAATACTCCCCTGATTCGCTCGGTATGGATAATAGGTGGCCAGGTTAAATCTTCCTCCAAGAAAACGAACAATCAAAGCTTCCCTTCCAGAATATAAATCATCTTCTTGTCATACATAACCTGTAAATCCTGACAACAATAGACAAGACAACCTCGCGTAAAATCGGCGGCATCCTATATAAGTTACTAAATCCTAAAAAACAAAGTAAGATATAATGCTTGTGGAATGAAGTTTGCAGATTTCCTGGAGATTATAAAACTTAATAATTCACAAAAACCATAAGACTCCGTTAGAAAAACAAAACCGGTAAAATTTCCAGATTTTAACTCCTGACGCCGTCAAGAGTAATACTCTGACGCCGTCAGAATAGACCTGCATAAATTCTTATGTTAAGTTTCCGGAAAATTTCTGGAAAAACTTTGTCCTACTTCCTGGAAAATCCTGCAAAACTTCATTATGACTCAATACAAGCGTTTGACTCTAACAAATACGAATATACATGTTCATTTAATATTGTGGAGAATCATGATCGGTTTGTTTCTTAAAAACATATTTGGGGTTTCCCCTTACACTTATCTTTTGCAAAAATACCTTTAGGTTGGAGTTAAGACTAGGCCAAACAACATAATAAAGTATTTCCACATTTTAATTGAGAAACATGATCATCCAACAATAAAAATAAAACATGCATACGGAAGCAAATAACAAACAAACAAATAAAATCACACAAAACATGGGTTGCCTCCCAAGAAGCGCTTGTTTTTGTTCGAGTCACGAGCCTGACTCTACCCTTATTTCACGGATAAAGGTGAGGCTTTCCCTACACTTAGGATTAAGTGCGGGTGAAAGTAGCGATACACACCCTTAGGGTGTAAATATGCCTCGTGAGGAAAGAGTGGTGGATGAATTGTATGCTCAAAGATGCGGGATCCTATCATCATAGCCTTACCTAATTCAATTGGGTTAGTGGATGAATTAAGATTTTCTCCTAGAAAGGGATCATTTTCTATCAATTTCGAGAGACTCCTAGTTGGGAATCCATCTTGATCTAATAAACCCGGTTTAAACCCATAATGTGTTTTGTGATCAATCATGAATGGGTGATGTAAGCATGTAAGGTTATGTTCCACTCCTATATTGGCTTCCTCTCTACAAGGCTTAGAGTCCACTACCTTTATCCTAAGACTACCCGGACTATATGGTTTGATGGGTGGATCGGAACCTATCTCAATTCCTAAATTCTCATCCAAGGATGGAAGATTAGGTAACAGTTTTGGTTGAGGCTCCGGTTCATCAAAACTAGGAACTTCCCTAGAACTAAAAGTAAGGTTATCATTATAAGCATTCAAACCTATATCCTCTAGTTGTGTTTGGTCCAAGGGTTCTACCTCAATTGGGGTTCCTATAGTCTCTTCTACTTCATCCGAATAAGTCACGGGCGGTGTGTGTGCCTCAGATGATGCTAGGACTTGTGGGGTACTTGGTGGGCTTAGATTTTCTACTTCATCATTCTTTGTGTCAGGATCACCAATATCCTCAACATGTCTTTTATTATAATCTAACCCTAACATTTTCTCAAGTATCTCAAGTGCTTCTTTAGGCATCTCAACTTCTATATCCGAATCATAAGGATCATCCTCAATATTATGACTACTATATACGAATTGCCCAAAAGATTCATCATCTGTTTCTTGAGATTCATCATCATCGATCATAAAACCTGGGTCTTTTTGATCAATGTGATCATGTTCGGCTACATCCTCCATCACATCAAGGTCACCTATGTGTTTGTTTTGTACTATGGCTTTAGGTGACATCCACACAGGTATCCCTGAGTAATCATCCCCAGACAAGCTTCCTGTTTGCTCCTTCAAACTTGTTTTTTTTATTTGTGATGTTGTTTGTTAGGCTGTCTACTCTATAATAATATTGAGCACAGTTTTCTATGGTATCCCATGCTTCTTCATCACTTAATTCCCTAGGGCCCCCATTGGCAAAATCATCAATGCACATTTGGTCACATCGGCTGACACGATAGTAAAAGGTTTCGGTTAGGGATGCTAAAGAGAAACTATGATGAGGGAATTTTCGAAGTAAAATTTTAAAACGAGTCCATGCATCATATATGGGTTCATCTCGATATTGTTTGAAATTCGAGATTTCAATAGGGTAGAATGGCCTTTGTGGTTGGTGGTATGGTGGATTCGCGTACTCCATAATGGTGAACGGAAGAGTCAATGGAAATTACGAACAAACACACAAAGAAAAAGATAGACTAAAGAAAACCTAGAAAATAAAAAGAAAATCTTACTAGAAAGGAATCTAGCAAGTAGACCTAATAAAAAGAAATCCTAACCTAGACAATAACTATTCCCCGGGCTGCGGCGCCAAAAACTTGATGCGTGGGAATCGCAACAGGCTTTACCTCTCGAGGGATCTCGAGAAGCTTACAACCCCCACCAGGCAGTGTACCTGATCGTTGTAGTATAGTATAGTGACAAGTACCGAGGGATTGATCGTTCAGCTTAGGAATAGTGTCGCTAGGATTAGAAAACCTAATTAATAGTTCTAAAGGTGAGAGATGATTATTTTTGTATTTTTATATTTTTATGAAAGCAAGTAAAATCTCGGGTTTTGGAAGAGTGGGCGGAATTAGTTGCTATTCAACTAACCCAAAACTAAGATATAAACAAAATAAAATACTGAAAATGAAATTAATCTAAATTATACTAAGCTTGTGAGCAGTAATGGGAGAAATTGTGTTTACTTAGACTTCACTACTCCCTAGATATCTTTTACACGTTAATTACTTGTTATACTTGTATGGATGACGGATTGTATTCCTTAATACCATTCGTGGGGTGGCATACATAACTCCCCAACTCTATGAGCTCTTATCTCCTCCTACACCATGACCCAGCACAACTATAGGGATTGTAAACAGTGGCTCATGCATTAAATACAACCAATAAAGACCTAGTACGCCTCGGTTCATGTTTCTTAAGACGTTCAAGCATGTTACCATTTGGAGATCTGCCAGTTTTCTTAAGCCTAACATATAAAATCATTCATCAAAGACAAGAATAGACAAGTAATCAACACATAATCAACATCTAGGTTTCATTAGATCTAAGCAAACACAAAAGAGATCTAGCCTAGCATAATGGAATTGAGACAAGAACAAGATATAGACAACCAACACATAGACATATTGATTGAATTAAAAGAACACTTATCTCAATTACAATGCAAGGTATCAAGGGTTTGGAACCCTTGAAAAACCTGTAAAAGATACACCAAATTTGTCTTTAGGGTTTCACCAAAACTTCTCTCTTTTAATGAAAAAACTAGAAAACTATATATAGGAAAACTGGGCTGACGGCGTCAAGCCAAGCATGTGACGCCGTCACCTCGCCGCCAAATACTTCCTCGGACGGCCTTGATCTACTTATGACGGCCTATGTGACGCCGTCACCAACCACAGTATTTTATTCTTGGTACTTTGACGCCGTCAGGATGACTTTTGACGCCGTCATCAACTACGGTGTTTTATTCTTGATGTCTGACGCCGTCAGGGTATAACTCTTGACGCCGTCACCTAGTGTCTTCAGCATGCAAAATTGATACTTTGCCGTTTTCTTCACTTTTATGCTCCAAAAACGTCCAAAATGGCTTCTTTTCCAGAATTCACTCTCCAAACACCTAAAATCACAAAAGGAACGATTTAGGGCAATATTTGATCAAATAAAGTCGGATTCGGGTTTAAATGACCCCCTAAAAACGGATCATTTTTCGCCTCATCACAAGACTCTAGATTTATTAAGGGAAAAGGGTTATATTACAAAAAGTGAAGGAGATGAGGCGATAGTTATTGAAGGACGAAAGTTACCTCTCGTGGATTTCGCAGCTTTGTGGTTAGTTTACGTGCAATAATTTTTTGCTGATTTTATCAAAATATATATGAGTTGGCTAGCAATACATTTTTTTTTTGAAAAGGCTCTGAACCTTTACTGTTTGACCGAACAGACATTTAATAAGCGTTGAGTTTTATTCTTGTTTTTCGGGTTCTATTTTCGCTGCAAGTAAACCCACTCCTAAACTGTTTGAATATTGCTTTTGTAATGTTTAATATGACAAAACATGCCCTTTCTTAATTTTGTGGCTGCATATGTAGGCATGCACTTGAAATAGAAAAAGCAGACCGGATAGTCCATGTGGCTGATAAAGGGCAACGAGACAAAATTGAAATGTGCATTGCTGTAAGTAATACACCATAAATGATAACATCTTCCAAAATGGATCAAGAAATTGAAATGAATACTTATTGACCCCCCCCCCTCTCAGGCTGCTGAAAGTGTAGGGTGGAGCGTAACTAATCATTGTCATGACCGGTTAAGTCATGTCGGATTTGTTCAAGCTAAAGGTTTTGAGGGATTTAGGGTGTGTTTGATTACCTCTTAATGAAATAATTAAGTGATGACTGCCAAAAAAATTAATCGGTCAGATGTTTGATTATAAAAAAATGAGCACTGAAGGATATGTTAATGCTCTGACCGATTTTGAAGTTGGGTCATGCAAAATGATTCAGTGAGCACATGGTCTTCTACACATTCCCAAAATGCCCCACGTCACTTGGCCTTTTAAAACAAATCACGTCACCTCATTTAGCACATGATCTTCTATTCCATTTATTCTTTTTAAAAAACAATAAATAATTATTATTTATAAATGGCATACGGTATACTTTTTCATGTTGAACTAGTTATAATGCCCGCGCACGCGCGGGTTTTTTAAATTTTTTTTGAAATAATTATTTAAAAATTTTAATCATATTGTTAATTGCATCTTATCTATATTTTTTTTATTTATCTTCTACTTTTGTTGTGGATAAATATAAAATAAATAATCTTTTTTTTTTAAATATCTTATCTATATTTTTTGTATTTATCTTCTACTTGTGTTATGGATAAATATAAAATATTACCTAATAAGAAAATAATATATTTTTTTTAATAAAATTGTTACTAAATATGGTATGAATTGATTTTTTTGAAATGCAAAATTCCAATAGGGGTTTTATTTTATTATATAAAAGATGACATTGAGTTAGTACAATTATTGGAACATATATATAGTATTCGATCATATATATATTAGTTGGTTAAATTTTACGAAATTAATTTGGTATAATGGTCTCTCTTTTATCCGATTAATTCATAAAGTTTGAGTCTGTTCGTATATAAATATAAATCGATTTATATTGTTTTATATATTCGTAAGTTATATTGTTTTATTATATTTCGAAAAGACTATTTACATTTTTTTGTTTATTCCAACATTACTTTCTTTATATTATATTTTTATTCGAGTGAATAACTTTTTTATCAAACAGTATATTTTGTTCAATAAAAAATCAGACAGAAGGTTAAATTAGTAATTTCAGGCAACTCAGTTGCTCATTCAGAACAAATATCAAACAATCATTTTCACTCAGAATTAGGTTCACTCAGCATCTTGGAATCATTCAGCATCTTTGATTCATTCAGCGCTAAATCATATTTTTTTATCAAACAGCCCCTTAGTCTGGTTCAATTGCTTGACGAAGCTAAAAGTCGTTGTAGAGCGGTCCTTTTGGGTAAAGGTATACCAAATATTTTTCATATTGGCTTTCAACCCGTTTGACCTATTTCAGTTTTATTTAATTAACTTTCTTATCGCAAGACCAAATCCATTAATAGGTTAATGGGTCGATATTAAAATGACAACACTTGTATTATGTTTCTTAGCAGGCAAAGAGCTTGAGCATGCTGCTAAAGCACTTGGATATGGTGCTGTCAAGTAAGATTCTCATGCATTAACATATATATTACGACATACTTATGCTATAAGTTCCAATAATATGAGTACTTTTGATCGTAAGAACTTGCTGTACTCGAATTTCTATTTCCAAAAAGAGGTGTAGATAAACTCTACAGTTTTATTTTTATCGAATTAAACAACACTGATGGGCTATTGCCTTGGTTTTATAACACAATATACCTTACTTTATTATCAAGTTTCATGCTTATTCATATTTTATGCTTGTGTTCTTAACAGGTATGAAGTCTTGAAGAACAACAGATTAACTGGTTACAAATTCAGCTTTGGTGATATGCTTAAGAAGACGGTATTCTTACGATGTTCTTTCGTTTCTAGTGATGTTATGCAATAATAATATTATATTTTCTCATTGATAAAAAATCTTTACATTGATCTTGTTTCTGATTTGCTTACATTCATTGATAAATAGGGTGATACTGCGGTATTTCTACAGAAAACGCATGCTCGAATTTGTTATAGTCTGATGAGGAGATCTACTAAAAGCATTTGGGTGTTAGCTGTAAGAATTTCTTTTCGTTTCAGTGTAATTTCATACACACACAAACACACGCAAAAAGATACACATAGACGCATACACCATGTATGTGTGATTGTGTGTTAATGTGAGAACTATATATCTCATGTGATTGTGGTTGATGAGGACCCCCCCCCCCCCAACCCCCCCTTTTTTTTCTTTTTTGATATTCCCATATGAATATTTATGAAGTAAACAAAACACAATTTCTTCACGTCTATATTTTCATATGTGAAGAAACTTTTTGTAACAATTTACATTTTGGATTTCAATTTTTTTTTCTTTGATTCTTCATTATCCAATATCCTCTACTTTGTGGAACTCTTTTGGAGTTTTTTTTTTTGACATACGAGGAAAATTTGTTTTTTGTTTTGGGAGGTGGTTATTTTTGTGATGTGAGAGAGCTAGAGAGGGATACAGTTATTTGGTGATAAAACAGATTGAAAATGCCTAAGATACCCTTTTTGCCTAATCAGTCATTTAATTAAATTAACTTTAAGCTAACAATTCCGTATGTCAAGATCTAGTTGGTCCTGTTATTTTTATTTTTATTTTGAGATGTTTCTTGTTTGAATAAGATTCTATGAGTATATAACATATCATATATATTATAATTGCTAATTGTTTGCAACAGGATAAAATCTATAAAATGAAGTATTGTTTAACATTGAAAGACGATAGTGAACGTAAGTTGGGATTACATTTACTCTGGTTTACTGAGGTAAGATCATGATTGGTTAAATTTTCGTATACTCTAGCCTTTTCAAATAAATTATTATTACATTTTAAATCTTTACTTTCCAACTCAACAATTGTTATAAAAAAGTCAAACTTTTTACATGGCAATGTAATGTTAGTTAATTAACAGAATATCAAAGTTTGTCAAATCAAGTTTTAAGTGAATCTGCAAGACCTTTTCTAGATTTCATTTTTTAAAATTAATTTTCCAAAAATTATACATTTATATAATACATTTATACAATGCTTAACGGTTCAGGAACTTGTGAACTTGTATGTGGACTCTTATAGTTTGGACTAATATACAGATTAGGTATAACATGGGTATTTTAATCCTGAAAATCTCACGAGGATCGAGTCATATGGGATCATAGTCCGCATCCTCACAATTTTATATATTAGTATACATTTTACACCCTTGACTTTATATATTTGTCTACATGATTATGTAAGGTATCTTATTCCATTAATAATCTAAATTTCCTTTTTAGGTTCTTGGAGAGGTTTGCAGAGTTCTCGCACCACATATCTTGTGTGATTACCTTTTTGTTTTATGCGATCAGTTTAACATATTATACCCTAACAGCAGGAAGGTATATTAACTTTACATATGCACTGTTTCTCATACATTGCTGAATTTGAATCCCCGCTTATCCTAAACTAGATATAATTTTCTGAAAGTTTATTTGATATATAGAAAGGTCAATCTGATGATTTTTTTTGTAAGGATTTCATGTAACTTTGAAAGTTTTGGCAGGTTCTTCGGTCACCTCGCAAAATATTGTTATTTTGGGCAACTAGAGTGGTGATTAGGACGTGCTTTTATTTTTTGGGGATCACTCCTATAGCCAGTGTTGTAAAAATCGGCCATGGCGGCGCCATGGTGGTAAAAAATCAGTCAAAATCAGAGCTTGGCGGTCAACATCGGCCAACCGTTCTAATGTCAAGTTTTGGAGGCCCAGACATGATGCAAGAGGTCAATTGACAGATACAAGCAACAGTCAAATAGAAAGGGGCATTGAGCAAACCGAGAGTCATCAGCCAGCGTGCAATTTGAATGGAGATGACTATTCGGTTACTAATGATTCTAATTTACATGTTGAAGATGTCGATAATCAGGATCATTATCCATTCTCTATAGATGCAGCAAAAGCATTTCTATCTCAGAGTAAGCTTTGTTGCTCTCAAATTATATTTCTTCTTTTTTCTTTTTTGCCTCATGCATTTTCCCATAAACTGTTTCCCAAATATTTTCATGTGCCGAGGACAACCAAAAATCTGTGTTGGGAATGCAGTAATCAGATACTAGAGGTGTCAATTTCGACCAATTTCCTTATAAATGGCCTGATGTTGTTATGTTTTAACCTCAATAGCACAAGAAAGGTCTAAAGTTGTCCATTTAACATTCTTTTTCTAATGCGTACAATTTTATGAAAGTGTTTCATATTTTGAAGAAAAAAAATCTATTATTATTCTAACAAGTCTTTTTATCAAAAAATTAGACAAAGCTATGGGTCAAACCAACCTGACCGTTGTGATTCATCTGAGATGATGTGTTGACAAATATTTTCATAAAGTGATTTCTGACTAGCCCTGGTGATTACTTTCATGTCTGCAGGATGGAAAGAAGCAATAGCAGGGGAGGATGTGGAGTTAGTTCTAACTTCAGCACCCGAGCTACCAGGCTAACTTGACTGTCAAGAATCTGATGCTCAGGGGCGTGTTGTTGGTAATCAAAATGGTCAGCTGGCGAAAGTGGTGTAGATTGATTCTCCAATCAGTGCAAATGTTAAACCCAAGTTTAGGATGTAGCCCGATAAGAACATGAAGATAAAGTACATTCCAAAACATAGAGTCGCTTAGTAGGAAAGGTAGAAGTTTGAAGGAATCCAGAGCATTTTTTAGGTTCATCTCATTATACTCAACCAAAAACATGTAGTTTGATCGACTTGTTGGGTTTATTAGATTTGATGATACGAAACAAGAAAGAATGAAACAATAGGGACTTAATAAGATAAGAAGGAATTCTACAAAAGATGGAGAAAGACTTGCTTGCAAAAGAAGATTTATATTTTAGTCTTTCGTAGTATTCTTGTAACCCTAATTACAAGGAATAGGTTTTTATGTATCTTCCATTATGTAGTCATTAAAGGTGTGTGTGTGTGTGTAACCTTGACGTATGTTTTAAACATCTAGGGTTAGAGTTGTTCGTATCCTTCAAGGTCTGAGGTGTCTTAGATCCATGTTATACAGTTAGGTAACACGTTATATTCTGATCAAATATAATTGGAGGTGATTGGGGAAAAACCTTGTTCATAACATTGATGTTTTTATTTGTTTAATTCCGCTGCATATGTTTTTCAATGTTATTGTTAACCCTAGATACTATGAGTTCTAAACAACCTTGAGCTACAACGATCCTATAAGACTGTTTATTTACATTTGTTAGTACCTGTTTTACCATTGGGTCTTCTGTCTTTTGAGCAAGATTTTTCCAAAAAAAAAAAAAAAAAAAAAAAAAAAAAAAAAAACTGGGTATTCTTTATACATAGTAGTTGATGTTAGTGGTATTCTGGTGATAAGCTTCGAGTCGTTTGTAGCAATAATTGCTCTTCTTGTATCATTATGACTCTAGTCTTAAATATCTTTGTTTTAGCACAACTTATACTTTGCTAATATGCCTATTTTCATCACCACGTGATCATAGAACTAGAAAAAAGACACGCCACTGTCAAAAAGAACGTCATACTCTAAGACTAATGCTAATGGGCGTTGCCCTCCAACCACAACCCTATAAAAGCAATGTGTTGCCCCATTAACTCACCTCAAAGCGAAGCGTTGCTTGATGACCATTTTGATGTTTTGGTTGATTGAGTGACCGAAACATTTAACAAAGCAACTCCAATTTTTGTTACTCTTTATATGTATATTTTACGGGGTTGCTTTTGTGGTCACCACTGGCTAGTTATGGTTAGGGTAGAGTTGTGGAGAGAGAAAAGCTGAGGTGGCGTCGAGGTGGCGGGGTTGCTTGGGTGAAAAACTGGTCACCACTAGCATTAGTCTAAATAATTTTTGATAATATCCGGTACTCGCGGCAAAACACAGTCCGAGCCAAGAAAGTTGACCGCCAGTCATATTGTGTTTGTGATTGTGACTGAGTTTAAAAAGTTGGAAAATCGGTTTAAAGTTTCTCAGCCGTAAAGGAATCTAGAAAGAATGATTCCAAATTTGCTATAACTTGAAACCAAAAGACAACTTTTTCCCTTTTTTTGAACATGTGAACCTCATTTCAGACTAGTAAACTTATAAATAAAAACTCATTATATTAAATCAAAGTTGTTTTATAACTTTTTTCAGGGCTAATATGGTAAACATGATGTTCCCTTTTTACAGTGTTGTTTGTTTTATTGCAGTATAAACTAATAAACCAAAATGTACATCACATTCATGCATCCTCAACCGCGAGTAGAAGACAATGAACATAGGTGCCCATTTTGTCGTAGTATCTGCAATTGCATCGAGTGTTTACAGTTAAGAATCAAGGTTCGTGATGTATTCTACATAAAGGATTGATAATTCACGTACTTACGTGGTTCAATACTAAAACTTTAATAAATGTAGGATGTCATAAAAAAAGATATTGAGTTTGATAGTCTTTGATACTAGAAACATTTTATATTGGGATCGCGCTTAGATTGCTTGCAATCCCACATTTTATGTTGACGATGGAAATACCTCAAATAAACAAACAGCGCCAAATCTCGAGAAAAAAACCAAAAACTTAATGAACTGAAGGTAAAAGTAATGAAAGAAAACGAAAATACTATAGCTCTTCTTTTCCACTTTTCACATACTGCCTTCAATTGGAAAAGGCAAGAGCAAATATTTTTGCCAACATGCCTAAAAATTAAAACTACTTTTCTTGCTATGTCAACATGACCTAAGAATCTATCAGGCTATGCCCACCAACGACATCATGCTGCATATGAGAAACGATCAGCATCATGTGCGCTCCATGCCTGTTGCAACATAACTTTGTTACTGTACATGAAGTATGATCATCCTCTGTGCGTGAGATTGAAAAACAGGTGTAAAGAAGAGCACAAAATTTTAGGTTCTTTCCGAATCTTCAAACATGCAAAGAGTGTAAAGAAGAATACATTTCGGTTTCTCAGTTCCTAGATACTGATGCAATGCTCCTACACTGGCCAAACGGGATGATCCCCTACACTCTTTCTGGCTAAATAGAGTTCAGTCTTCGAGGGAATTCCTCCACTTCCCTACACATGAAACCCATCATATGGTAAAAAACATGCCCAATAAGTATTTTCATAAGACGGGTAAAATTAATTAAAAAGGATATCAAAACAAACCTGTCGAGTTCTTCCATCAACACAGGATCTAAATCATTGTCAAAATCATCCTCAGGAAAATCAAAATCGGATCCAAGCATTTTTAAAAGTTTACTTGGACTAACACAAACCTCAATCTCGCTATTATGGGAAGAAGATAGACTATCTGTTTCCTAAAAAATGATCATTTAAAGACTATCAAATATCAATGGAATAACGGAAGACTTCCACTTCTACCAGTGTGCGATTTAGCTACCAACCTTCTTATGATTCCCATTTTTAATGTCTGAAGAAGGTTCCTTCGGATTATTTTTTCTCCTGTGATTTTTCTTTTTATTCTTGGCAGGTTTGACACCTTTGGAATCTGAAAGCAGCAGAACACCCATCAAGTTGAAAATAATTCCTATAAGAAGTACACAAGGTTGTAAATTTTTTATAAATAGACACATACCTTCATTTCCACTATTTATGAATAACAAGAGATCGTCAACAGACCGATCATCAACGCGCTCCTCTTCGACCTCAACATTCTGTTACAAACAATAGAAATTACAATCGCCACCAACACAATACGACATCAATGTGCAAACAACCAGTGTACAAACTACTAGTAAGTGTATATCTTCCTCTAAATACTAGAGATTTCTAGTTGGCGCTTTTGACCCAAATGGATCAATTCGGGTTTTACTTTATATGAATCAAACGGGTAAAAAGTCACCTAAGGTGTATTCTATGCAAAGAACCTCTAATAATCTCTATTAAAAATACATATTACTATTCTACTAAAGTATATGGTGTTCTCCTAAATATATTTACAGGTAACTGAACCAAGCCAAAGATATTTTCAAAGGGGTTAAAGTAGGCCTTGATAATGTTGAGATCTCTCACCTCCAATTTGCGGATGATGCTTTAATTTTGGGGGAATGGTCACATGAAAACGCTAAAAACCTTTGTCGTCTTCTAAGATGTTTTCATTTGGCATCCGGTTTGAAAGTGAACTTTTCTAAAAGCAAGATTCTTGGAGTTGGGGCTACTATGGACAATACTAATTTGCTTGCCTCAATCCTTTGTTGTCAACCTTCTTCCTTGCGTTTTACCTATCTTGGGATACCCATTGGTGCAAACATGAATAGAAGTTGCAATTGGAAGCCGATTATTGATAAGTTTCACAATCGTCTCTCCTCTTGGAAAGCAAGGTCACTTTCGTTTGGCGGAAGACTTACACTTCTCAAATCCGTTCTTGGAGCTATTGGTACTTGCTACTTCTCCTTATTCAAAGCTCCAAAATGTGTAATTAGCTATCTTGAAAAGCTTAGGCGCAACTTCTTTTGGGGAGGTTCTTTAGACAATAAAAAATTAACATGGGTAGCTTAGAAGCAAGTGTGTTCTTCAAAAGATTGTGGCGGCCTTGGGATAGGTAGTTTACTTGCTTCAAACCTTGCCATGTTAACTAAATGGTGGTGGCGGTTCAAATCAGAAAATAACTCTCTTTGGCACCAAGTCATCACTTCCAGCTTTGGTACTCATGGAAGTCTTGAAACCAATATCTTTATTCCTATCCATCATCCTCATGTAAGCCCATGGAAAGAGATCTACGGCCTAAACAAGGATCTCTTAAAGGTTAACATTAACCTTGATTCTATTTTCTTAGGTGATGGTTCGGTGTTTAAATTTTGGCATGATTGTTGGTTTGGGACATCTAATTTTATGTCTTTGTTTCCAAGAATGTATGCTTTGGAAACTCACAAAGACTGCTTGATATCCGAGAGATGCTTTAGTGGTGGCTTAATGGACCTCTCATCACATGTTTGGGCATGGCGTAGAAGTCCAAGAGATGGCATAGAAAAGGCACAATTCGATGATTTGGTGAATTTACTTGTGGGATTCAAACCTACTGATGTGAGGGACTCATGGACTTGTTCCCTTAATTCCCTCAACACATACACTGTTTCCTCCATACGATATGCTATTGATTCTTCGACTTTGGTTTCCACCATTGATAAGGTGAAGTGGAATAAAACCCTCCCTATTAAGATAAACATCCACTCATGGAGGTTACGCAAAGACCAATTGCCTACTCGCTCGAACTTGGATGCTTGTGGTATTGATATAGATTCTCTTCGTTGCTTGGTTTGTAATGATTCCATTGAATCAACAGCACACCTCTTTGTCAAGTGCACTATTGCTGCAGATATTTGGTCTAGGATTAAAGGTGGGGGCTGGTTTGCATCCCAAATAATCTCGATGGCATTCTTTCTTGGCATGAATCAGCGCATCTCAACATAAAGGAAATTTTTTTCTTGGATGTCGTTGTCAACACCTCCACATGGGTCATTTGGGGCTTTCGAAATAGAGTTTGCTTTGACTTGAAACCCCCTTATCGGGACACTCTCATGGAAGAAATTAAGACTCTTTCACACCTTTGGATTACTCATAGAAGCAAAAACATCCGGTTGAATTGGCTTGAATGGATCAACATCCCTAGAGTGGTTTGCGCCATTTAATTGTATGAATTTTCGTTGTAACTTTGTTCTAGCTTCTTGCTAGTTTTTAATACAAATCGCCGTTCAAAAAAAAAAAAAACTGAACCAAGCCATTCTGACCCATTACCCAACCATCTGGACCTGCCCATGTATCCACCTCTAGTCAATATATTGGGAATCTAATCATTTTTACATGTACATTGGAGAAATAACAGTTATGGGCTCACCTTCAAATTTTTTCTTGATTTCAACTCTTTTCTCTTTATTGCATATAACCTATTCAAAAGACGCATACGCAGTTCATTCGTTCTAATTTTCAAAGGTTCCAACTTCTCTTCCTGCAACAGACAGTAAGCAATTAAATATGATTAAATAGTTTAACTCATCTTTCTTTGTGGGAAAAAAACTAGTAATTGAGCATAAATACCTCTGTAAGATCATGAACAATATGAAATGTCTCACGTATTTGCTCTGCAGTTTTCCCTTCAATCATCCGAGCCAGTGCACTAGCAGTAAGGTCAACCAACGGCCTTAGCTTGAAGCTGTCTGCAACAGATATCAACTCACACAACTTGTTTAGTTTTTAAGTAATTTTATTTTTCCTAGGTTTAGAATAATATTTTAAATTTTCCTGCAAAATTTCATAATTTTCCAAGTCCATTTAGTATTTTTCTTAATTAAAATTAATTTTTAAGTATTTTAAATTCCTTTTTAATTCATAAAAATTAAATAAAAAGCCAAAAAAATAAGTTTTCTGTTTTAAAATTAGTTTTAGGGTATTTTAGATTTTTCAAAAATTTAATTTGCATTTTCCTAGCCTTATTTCATATTAAATTACATTTTTAATATTTTTTAAATATTTAAAATTAGTTTTTAATTATTAAAAATTAAATAAAAAGTCATAAAAATAATTTAAATTTCCAAAAAGTTTTAAATTGCATTTAGGCCCCTAGGAAATTTAGTTTTTGCTTTTAGGACTTTAATTTCACGTATTTGCCTTAGAAAACCCGGGATTAGCCCTGGTATTTAGCGTTTCAATTTTCCGTTTGCATTTAGGAGTTATTTGTGCACTTTTACTTGTTTCCTCTTGCATTTATATTACTTTTAGTATAATTGTAGCTTAGGGTTCCCTATAACACCCCCCCCCCCTTTCACATTGACTTCAAGATTCACGGCACCGAACCAACGAACTCGAATTCAACCTTCGTTGGGAAAACGACTCGGGTTGCATATTTCCTTTGCAACCTTCGGATATATATATATATATATATATATATATATATATATATATATATATATATATATATATATATATATATATATATATATATATATATATATATATATATATATATATATATATATATATATATATATTGTGTTTGTACATCACCATTAGGTGACGGGGAATGACTAAGTTGCTTGTTGGTGCCGAGAAGGAAGGCCGAGACAGATGTATCAGATAATACAACAGCAAATTATTGATGGTGGACAAAGAGCAAATCAAGAAAGAGTAGTTGTAAAGTGGTTTCTCTATTTTTTGATATGTTCAAACCTACAAAACAATTGCCTCCTACACGTCCTTACTAGGCTTTAAATAACCAACAACCAATAAAATAAAAGGAACATTGAAACATAAATAAAACTACCCATGAAAACTAATTAACCCACATTGGACAGGTCATGAGACCGTGGGAAGTCAACAAATGCTTGGTCTTAGCCACTTGCACTATACTCCCCTGCTAGGAAAAGATTCGCCCTCGAATCTTGCTCGACATCCTACTCATCTTCTGCTTCGTTGTCTTCTGTATCAGTGACATAAGGAGACAAGTCTGCCACATTGAATGTTGCTGAGACGTTATACGTACCAGGTAAGTCAATCTTGTAGGCATTATCATTGATCTTTTTAAGCACCAGAAATGGACCATCAGCACGTGCTTGTAGCTTTCCGAACCTACCAGCTGGAAACCACTCCTTCCCAAGTCGAATCCATACCAAATATCCCTCTCTAAACATAACTCTCTTGCGATGAGTATCTGCACGCTCTTTATACTTTTGGTTCTATTTTTCAATGCGAGCTCGAACTTGTGAGTGGATCTGTTGTACTTGTTGAGCCTGTTCTTCGCCACTAGAGCTGAACTGTGTTGGAGTAGGTATCGGTGTGAGGTCAAGTGGGGTAATTGGATTGACGCCGTTTACCACTTCAAATGGAGTTTTCCGGTGGTGCGACTTTGTGATCTGTTATAAGCAAACTCAGCCTGTGGTAGCACTAAATCCCATTGTCGTGGGTTCTCTCCGACTAAGCTTCTTAACAAATTGCCCAAACTTCTGTTGACGACCTCGGTTTGCCCATCAGTTTGTGGGTGGTGCGAAGAACTAAACTGGAGTTGTGTCCCCAACTTGCGCCATAAAGTACGCCAGAAGTGTCCTACAAATTTTACTTCTCGGTCTGATGTAATGGTCTTAGGTACTCCATGTAGTCGAACAATCTCTTGCAAGAATAAACATGCGACCTTCGATGCATCAAAAGTCTTGTTGCAAGGAATGAAGTGCGCCATTTTTGAAAACCTGTCTACTACCACCATGATTGAGTCCTTATTCTTTTGAGTACGAGGCAACCCCAAAACAAAGTCAAGACTTACATCCACCCAAGGGGCTACTGGTACAGGTAACGTTGGTATAAACCCGCATTTGTGCTGCGAGTCTTAGCTAGTTTACATACTCGACACCTCTCTACAAACCTGGAGATATCACGCTCCATTCTGGGCCAATAAAAATGATCACTTAACCAAGCCAGTGTCTTAGTTACTCCAAAGTGTCCTGCTAAACCCCCTACATGGCCCTCCTTTATAATTGAATCCCGTAAAGAATAGTTAGGTATACAAAGTCTGTTACCTTTAAAAAGAAATCCGTATTGAATGATAAAGGGTGGGTAAGATTTATCTTGAGATTTCTGCCACATGCCTACAAAATCAGAATCATAACATACAACTCCTTGAATGTTTCAAACCCAATGGTTTGAACTTGCATGGCCGATAGTAGTATATGCCTTCGACTCAACGCATTAGCAACCTTGTTTAAAGTTCCAGCCTTGTGCTTGATTGAGAAAGTATACGATTGCATGAATTCGACCCACTTGGCGTGTCTCGGCCATGATTGGAATACAAAATATGCTCTTTCAAAATGAGATAATGGTGCCAATACTCTAGGCTGCGAATTATTGCATAAAACTCCTTACCGTATGTTGAGTATATCCGCCTTGTCTCATTTAACTTTTCGCTAAAAAAAATCTACTGAACGCTCTTTTTGGCTCAGTACACCTCCAATTCCTACCCCTGAAGCATCACAATGGACCTCAAAAAATTCCTCAAAATTAGGTAGTGTCAACACGGGAGCCTCAATTACCTTCCTTTTTAATAACTAGAACGCCTCATCAGCTTCTCGAGTCCAATAAAATGTCATTCCTTTTAGGCATTCAGTGATGGGTGCAATTATGGTGCTGAAGTTATGAATGAATCGCCGATAAAATGATGCTAAACCATGAAAGCTACGAGTTTCATGAATATTTGTTGGTGTTGGCCAACTTATAATGGCCTCAACTTTGGCCGGATCCATTTGAATACCATATTTAGACACAATATATCCCAAAAAGACCACCTTTTCTGTAAGAAAATGGCACTTTTTGGTGTTGGTGTATAGCTTTTGGGCTTTTAGAACCTCAAAAACATGCCTAAGATGGTAAAGATGGAGCTCTTTTGTAGGACTAAACACCAGAATATCATCAAAGTATATAACGACAAATTTACCATTAAAATAGCGAAATACTTGATTCATTAAGCGCATGAAGGTGCTCGGGGCATTGGATAAACCGAAAGGCATCACCATCCATTCGTACAAGCGATCACGAGTCTTAAACGCCATCTTCCATTCATCACCGGGATGAACTCGTATTTGGTGGTGCCCACTATGCAAATCAATCTTTGAAAATACTGTTGCCCTATGTAATTGATCAAGAAGGTCATCGAACCTTGGAATTAGGAAACGGTATTTGATAGTTATCTTATTAACAGCTCGACTATCAACACACATTCGCCACGATCCGTATTTCTTAGGGACTAATAATACAGGTACCGCACACGGGCTCATACTCTCTCTAATGGACCCTTTTTTAACAACTCCTGAACTTGCCTCTGTAACTCTTCATGCTCTTTGGGGTTCATCCGGTAGGCACTTTTGTGAGGCAAAACAGCCCCTGGTACAAAGTCGATACAATGTTGGATGTCCCGCATAGGTGGTAGTCCAGGTGGCAACTCATTTGGAAAAACATTAGCAAACTTTTCAATAATTGGTACCACCTTAGGGGGAACATCATCACTACCATCATTTGACTCCATTACAACTATAGCAAACACATCAGTAGCCACATTTACTTCTGCTAAAAATTCTGCTCGAGATATCAAATGGTTCTTCATCTCCTTTCTAAGATCAGATGGGCCAAGAATAATAGTAGTACCATCTTTCTCAAAAGTGTAGGTGTTCTTGAATCCGTCATGCTTAGTCTTACGATCGAATTGCCACGGCCTACCTAACAAAACATGGCAAGCGTCCATGGGAACCACGTCACACCACACTTCATCAGAATACTTCTTTCCAATAGAAAATTTCACTAGACACCTTTTAGATACCTTCACTTCATTACCCTTCTTGAACCATGATAACTTGTACGGTTGAGGGTGTTCTTCGGTTTTCAAACTTAACTTGTCAACCATTGTAGTAGAAATTACATTTTCACAATTACCTCCATCTATGATTACAGTACATACTTTGCCTTCACACGTGCACCTTGTATAGAAAATGCTATGCCTCAACCATGATTCATCTTCATTTGTCACACTACTTAAAGCTCGCCTTACCACTAGCATTTCTCCAGAGTCGGCATAAGTGATTTCCTCTTGATCAGAAACATTCTCTTCATCCGCATCCCTATATTCATCAAACACGGGACCAAAATCTTCTTCTAGTAAGGTAACAATTTGACGGTTTGGGCAATCAGCAGCAAAATGACCAAGACCTTGACACTTTAAACAACGCTTACTAGTTGCAACCCCTCCCCTGCTAGAACCTGAATTGGAATTTTGATTCTGAACTTGAGTCGCATTATGAGTTGCACCAGTACCTGAATTTCTAATCGGGTTTAACCCAACCCCCCCTCCCCCGTTTACCATTTTCAGTCCCCACAACACGTTTTGGGAATTGAGAGTTACTGATCTTTTTCTTCAATTGTGCTTCCACCTTCAGGGCCAATCGACACACATCATTATACGAGAAAAACTGTTGGAGTTGGACCACATTAGAAATTTCTGGCCTTAAGCTTGCTAAATATCGAGCAACTGTTTGTTCATCTTCCTCATCCACATCACAACGCATCCTTAACCGATCAAATTACCAGTGAAATCTTCAACCGAAATACTACTAACTTATCTGGTACAAAAATAGCCTTTCGTCACACATGGTCGATTTCAAACGGTCACATTGTAACATATTTACGTGACTAAATGTATGAAAATAAAATAAACAGCCACACTCGATCCGACTTATGTGACCATTTCGGAAGATATATGTCACACATTTGTGTATTTATGTGACTAGAGGGTAGCTGGTAAATATTTTTCGATCATTTAGTCACGTTTAATTTAGGACGTGTGACCGATATAAATCAGCTTTAAGCATTAGTCACACTACAAATATACATATGTGACAAATATATGTCACACAATTGAAGAGTGTGACCAAAATAGATATATGGTCACATGAAGTAATTGTGTATGTGACTAAATTATATAGTCAATTTTGTCACACATTATTTAAACGTGACTGCTATTCTTTGCTGAATATTTAGCCACATAGCGTTTGAAATGTGTGAAAACTGAAAAGTAAGTTTGAAGCGTTAGTCACGATATGCATTTAATAGTGACAAATATATATGTCACACACTTGACGAGTGTGACCAAATGTCATATATGGTCACACTAAACCATAGAAACATGATTAAGTGTAACGAAAATTCGATACATATGGTCACGTTGGTTAATATGTATGTCTAAAGTTTAGTGTGTGTTTGCTTGCCAAATCCTAATGTGTATAGTCACACTTAATTGAATCACGATCATGTTACTATAGGCTTTACAAAAAAACATAAAAATAAAATAAATAAATAAATAAATAAATAGTCACATTGTAACTATAGGCTTTACAATAGTCACACCATATCAGAAATGTGTATGTAAATGATGTTTATGGCCACATTATAATGGTATTATATGTGACCAATACATTCAAAATAGTTACATTGAGTTTTTGGCTCTTCCATACATTTTGAAGATCTCATCATCTGAGTATCGCTTTAATTGAACAAGCTTCCAACCCTTCATATTGTTTAGATAGTACTCATAGTACTTCCTCTTTTGCTTAACTGTTGGACGACTGAGCACTTTTCTCTTCTTTCTTTGATTGAGATAAAATTTCTTCCTCTCAGCTTCATAATTCCTCTTCCATTCATCTTTTTTGTTCTTGAGTGTACTCTTGCATTTCTTCTTTTATTTGTTTCATCACTGCAATATCAGCATCACCTTTAATCCTTTCTTCATCCCAAGAATCCAAGAGTGGTTTTGTTTTGGCCTCAGCTTCAGCGTGTTTCCTTCTTTGTTCAAGTACCATCTGATTCTCCTCTGCAAACAAAGCAGCCAATTTTCTTGCAGCAGCTCCATCTACTTCAAGTTGCTTGGGTTTGGGCTAGTACACAAAAGGAAGATCCTTTAAAGGATCATGCTTAGGCTCTTCAACCATAATACCTTTACCTTTGCCCTTATAACTTGGCTCTTGTACACTCTTCTTGATTTGTTGAGTTGGTTCTCTAATCACCACACCTTTGACAGGTACTCTTTGTTGTTGTTGTGGTGGTGGTTATGACTGTTCTGTTGGTAGTGGTGATTGTGGCACTGCTTGTTTAAATCGTGTCTTCAATAGAATCATTGCTTCGGCCAAAGTTTCCTCATCATCACTAGCAATAGGAACATTTTCCTCAGCATTAGTATCCTCCTTGGCAATTTCTGCACTTGCACCAGCAGTAGAATCTCCCATGCCTTTGATTACTGCTTCCATAACAACCTCATTACCTTGATTATCAGCAACCATATACTCATCATCATTCTCAGCAGAATCCACATCCATAACCACACCAATTTCATCACCAGCAGCAGCACTATCAAAATTTTCCATAGCTTCCCCTGAATCCTTGGTTTCATTCCTCCCCTGTTTGGGATCATCCTCCCACAAACTTATGCTTTCAGATGAACTAATCCTTTGTCTTGTGCCCACTTTTTTCAGTCTTTTGAATGACCTGGTTCTTGACCCCTTCTGACCTCCCAATTGCTTAACCCTCAACTTCAAACCTGTAATTACATCCCCCTGAGTATCTGTGATTTGTTTTAGGCCAAGAACCTCTTCTTTAAGTTTGGTATATTTAACCATCAATTCTTTAACAAGTTCCATCTCTTCCTCACCACTTTTATCCTCATCACTTGCATTGTCCCCCTTGGTTTCTTGGCACCTGCGGTTTCCTTCACCTGAATCAGTTCCATTGGAACTTGATTCATTATAAGTTCTTGAACCTTTACCCTTCTTATGTTGACCTAGTTCCAAAATTGCTTGAAAAAATGGTTTACCTATGACAGGAAAGTCCTTACCCTTTCTCTTCATGTTAGAAAAGACCTTTTTAATATGAGAGTGAACAGGATAAACCTTGTCGTGAACTTTCTTATTTGTAAACTGTTTGTCCATAAGAAGTTGCAGAAATCTTGGATATAAGTAATGTTGGTTTGAAGAATTATCCAAGGCTTTAACCACATGATCAAAAATTAATTTTGAAAAAATGAATTTTTCTTTATTTTTTGCCAAACATATAAGGGCAGAAGCCATGTTACTACTAAACTCATTCCAACCAGTAGTCTTTGGGCTAAGACACTGTAACAAAGTGTGAATTAAGAATTTCCACTGTGGGGGAAAGCCACCTTTATTAAATTTCAAAGAATCATTTTTTCTTACATACCCCATCTCTTGAAGGTTTTCAAAAATTGTGGAGTCTGGAAGATTCTCAATTCCATTAACATCTCCTAGATGAAGAACTTCTCTAACAGATGCCTCTGTAACAATAATCTTCTGCCCATCCACACGGGCATGAACCTGTACTTCCTCATCAATAGTTTTGACCTTTGCAGTAGCTCAAAACTGTTTGATGTTGGAAACATATACAGTAGGGTTAACTATTAATGCATACCTAATATGAGTAGCATTGAGAAAATCAACAACTTCAGTGAACTCGTCATTCTCCTTGGTGGGCTTTTGCAAGAATGCAATCATGTTATGCTTGTTGGAAAAAGACAGAGTCGACATTGTGAAATTTGAAATTTTGTGTAGGGTTTTGCTGGGAATTGCAATTAATTGATAAAATCAAGCAGTGGTTTTATGTTTGATAGAGTTTTGATCGGATAAAAATATTTGTGTGAAACTGTGAATGATTGAAGTGTACAAACCCTTAACCGTTCATATTTCTAAAACAGTGCCCTGCACTCTCAAAAATAGCAGAACAACACTTAGCCGGACTAAGTTAGGCTTAGCAGCACTAAAATATGCCTAGCAACACTAAGTCAGTTTCCACTCGAAACGGCTTATTTTTCAGGACTCCAGCACTTTTCTCAGCTTATCCTGCAAAATATTAGTCCCAAAAACACAAAACCTAACTCATTACCCGAATCACAATAATCACATCATCATTACACTTAGCAATACTATTTATAACTAACAACATTAACAAATCATTTCTGGATTTTAAAATTTTGACATACTGCTTTTATCCAAGAAACCAAACACACCTTTGACAGTTTGACATCACAAGCAACCATACAAGGTCTCAAAATTTTCATTGATATTTTTTTCAAAGATACAACCATTCATAAAAGCTGCAAACATAAACATAATTAATTATCCTACCTAAATACTAAAGATACTAGAAACATAAAAACATCATCATTAAAAACTGCTCACTCCATTTCACACCAACTTGTTAAAACCAGAGCGCTCTACTCCCTGTGTTGCATCCTTTTCCTTTCCAGGAGATATTGAAACTTAATTTCAAGATCGGTAATCCTGTTTTCTAGATTTAACGGGTCTGCAAATGCAAACCCATCTTGTTGACCCCCTTGGTTTTGATGCTCCACCACATTTTGATGCTCCATTACATTTTGCTGCTGATCCTTTTCATTTTGCTCCTCCACCACATTTTGCTGCGCATCCTCTTCATTTTGCTGCTCCACCACATTTTGCTGCGCATCCTATTGATCCTCCTCATCCTCTTCATCTTCTTCCTCCACCTCCACATCATTCAGTCCCCAACGCTCATCCCAGTAAAAGTCTTGTCTATGCAGCCATTTCAAAATTATTGACCTCATCCACGTATCTACCTGCCTATACGACCCATATTCGTAAACGGGATCATACCCGAAATGATTAAACACTGCGTCCCATAACAAACTGTTGTTTAATACCCACTCGTACTCTTCTGCATCATTTTGAAAGTTACCATTTCTTGCCATTGTTGAAGTTTTCTTTGAAAGTGAATATGTGTTTGTGTGTGTTATTTGGTATATATACAATAGAGAGGTATAAATAGGCTGGAGTGGTATATGAATGGTTCCCAAGACTTTTGGCGGGAACAGGGATCGACCAAAGGCGCCTAAATCATACTGTGAATTGAAGATATTTTAAAACTGTTCCTAAAGATAAGGAATTGACTGTCTCCACTTTCCTTTTACCAATTCTTGACTTACCAAGTTCAATGAGTTGATGCAATAACTACTTGTATCTCATGCTTTATGAATAATAAACTTCCAAATTCAATATTTCCAACAATGATTTGGGATCGGGTTTCGACCCGAGGGAATAAAAGTTTGACCGTGACTCGAAGAAAACTTATGTTATGTTTCTTTGAAGTTTAATGTTTTTGTGTTCAAAGAAAACTTATGTTATGTTTCTTTGTTAATCAAGTTATCGATTACTATATTTTGATGCTTTGTTAAAAGTCAAACAAAGATTGTCAAACTTGATTGTCATTTGCAAAAGTCAAAGAGTCTCCAAGTGAATTTGGGCAATTCCGGGTAATTACTATCAAAAGATAACTAATAGCCAATCATGATTGTCACTTTGGGTAATTTTTGGTAGTTTTGTGCCTGTACATTCATTTGCATAAGATCCTAAGATCAGGATCGGGATCCTGACAACCATGCTCGATACATTTATAATTAACTATTTACACTTAGTATGCTTACATACAATATATATATATATATATATATATATATATATATATATATATATATATATATATATATATATATATATATATATATATAAAACATATGCTATATCACTTACAAGCTCGAAAACTCAACAATAACTCGAGTCGAACTTTTATAAGGTTGAGTTCAACTCATTAAATAATTACCACTTCATTTGATAGGCTTGAGTTTGAATACTCCATCCCAAATTTTAACTTTTCCCCAACCCGCTTAAAATTTTCCCCAAATTTAAATTGCCCTCCACCCAAATATTTCATTGACCCGCCCATGTTTTTCAATACTCGTTCCCAATTAATATCCACAAAATCTAGATCTGGTCTTCTTCTATCTCCTCAACACTCTCCTCACCAATGCCACCGCTCGCACCAACGCCACACTCGCACCAAGACCACCGCTAAGGCCCGATCCAATGACATATTTGGCGGTCCAGTCCGGCTCGGCATTCAGATCACTATGTTTGTCGGTCCAGTCCGACTCGGTATTCAGCTCACCGGTTTGGTTGATCCTAATTACTGGCGAGGAACACTCCAACTTTGCCCTGTTCTTGATTAGTACTTTGCTTTTACATGGTTATTGAGCTACGTGGTTCAAGCTCCTTGATTTTGATTTCACTAAAGCTATATGTAATGTGTGCAGATATTAAACCGGGTTGATGATGCTGTCAATGAAGCTTTGAAACAATCTCAAGGTTTATATACCGCCTTGCTATCTTATAATGACAAGATTTTTTGTGAATACCTGATTACACACGTCTGATGCATTCAGGCATCTTTATCTGGTGCATATCTTAGTCCTTAATTTATTAATACATCATCAGGTTGCAAAACAACTCGAAATGTCTTTCATGACATGTTACCCAGCCCACCATTTTTATGTGGTATTATCTTTTATTATTTTTGAAAGTGCATTCACATCTGAAATGGTTTTTTATCCTTGAATTCATCTTTCAGATGTTTTTAAGCACCCATTATGCGGGGACTGATTTAAAAACTAGATTGACCATAACCAAACTGGCCAAAAGCAAATGCTACCTTGGAATCTTTACTTTTTTCTAGTTTGAAAAAAATAATCTGAAATGTATATAGCTTTGGAAGGTTGAATAAAAGTTACAAATAAAAGATGCAGAATCGATTGTAAGAAAGCCTAAAATCGGAAATAGACCAAGATCTGATTATCAAAAAATATAGCTGTTTCTAATCAAGTAGTCGCGTTGGTCTATTTGATTTTTTCAACTTATCTTTTCCATTTTTAATTGGGTGGTTGGGACAAAGTTACTTGCACCTTTTTAAACCATTCCTAGAGTTTAATCTATACCTTATTTTTGATTGGGTGGTTGGGACAAAGTTACAAGATCTGATATGTGTTTTATTCCTATCGTGTTTGCGCAGATAGTTGAACCAGTGGCGCATCAAGCGACTCAAAACCACCAAAGCAGATAGTTGAACCAGTGGCGCATCAAGCGACTCAAAACCACCAAAGCAGATAGTTGAATCAGTGGCGAGTCAAGCGACTCAAAACCACCAAAGCAAATAGTTAAATCAGTGACGAATCAAGCGACTCAAAACCACAAAAACAGCAGATATTTGAACTAGTGGCGCCTAACAAACTAGATGCACCTGACAAAAGACAAGGCAATAGTGTGTCTGTCAAATGTCAAGAAATAGATGCACCCGTCAACAATATATATAACCACATACTTTTTACAGAGGAAGGTTTTCTAGCATCTAATCAAGAACTTTATTCCAGTATGCTCATCTAGTTCTGTTATGTTGTGAGCTTTGACATGTTCTAGTTCTACTCTAATCCTGATGTGGTTATTGTTGATATGCAGCAGCCTACGTTTTCAAGGCTTTTATATCCAGATGATGAGATTAGATCAGTGGGAGAAAAACTTGTAAGTTTAAATGTAAATTTTATTATTATGTTCATTGTTTTGGATTAAAAGTCTTCATGATGTTGTTTGAATTACTGCTGATCATGTTTGTGTTAATATTGCTTAGATGGATTTAGTTCTGCTCATGAACTTCAAAGAAGATGTGCAAAAGTAATTACTACTGCTAGTACAAAAGTTATTACTGCTAGTACAAAAGTTACGACTGCTAGTGAAAGTTGGTACTGCTCAGAAATTAAGACCGCTCGAAGTTGCTAGTTGCTTATGGAGAAGATTATAGATACTTAGGAAACTATTGTAAGCCGACTAGGACTCCTTGGTGTATAAAAGGATGTCCAATTTTATATTTGGTTCAGTTATATACATTCCAAATTTATTGTATTTGAATTTGTTTTGATATATATTTGAATTGTTTTGATATATATTGATTTTTTAAATGTGACTAAAAGATGCATATAGTCACACTTATTAATACTTTGGTCACTGTTTGCTTAGTTCATTGTGTGACTAAATATTACAAAAGGCCACGCAAACATAAACTTCATGTGGCCATTGGATGATCAATCGTCACACAAAATACACAATTCTTCACTTTAAACAGCATATGGTCACACTTATTAACACTTTTGACCACTGTTTGCTTAATGGTATGTGACTAAATACCCAAAACAAACATGCTTTGTGTGACTAAATATTACAAAAGGCCACGCAAACATAAACTTCATATGGCCATTGGATGATCAATAGTCACACAAAATACACATTTCTTCACTTTAAACAGCATATGGTCACACTTATTCACACTTTTGGCCACTTTGTGTTAAATTGTATGTGACTAACTCCAAAAAAATAACACCCATTGTGTGACTAAATCATCACAAACGTCACATTTATTGTATATTCATGTGGCCATTGGATTATCAATAGTCACACAAAATACATATTTACTTGAATATATCATCTCAAATGTCACATATATTATATATTTATGTGGCCAAAGGACAAACTATAGTCACTCTCAAAAAACATTTGTGTGACTATAAGGTGTTTACGGTCACTGATAATGACTAATCCAACAAAACTTGTGCCTAATTTGTCACACATATTCGGGGTTTTGGTCACTCAACTCAACAATGTGACCATATGCCACCTACGGTGGCGGGACTTTTAGTGACACACAACGAAAAAAACGTGTGTGACTATAGGCATATCGTCACACATTTTTGGCGTGACCAATACAACTTTTTGTACCAGTGATATTCAATGAAAGCTTCTTGCTTATAGTTAACAGGAAGAAATTTGGCCATCAAAATTTTTTTTTCATCTTGTACCAACTAAGTATCTTTGGTTTTCCTTCCCTAACGCGTTGTTTCTTCACATGTTCACACCAAATAGAAGCGTTCTTTTTCAATTTTATGGCTACTAACTTGACTTTTTGTTCATCGTTCAAATTTTTAATATCAAAAACTCGTTCCACAGTATGTAACCGGTCTATGAACTCATCAGGATGAGGTTTACCTTCGAAAACGGGGATGTCGACTTTCATGCCGAGGTCCTGAGAACGTGCTAACCGTCCCCGTCTAAAGCCATGATCTTGATGACGACGATTAGCCCCCCATGGGTTAACGTCTTCTTCCTCGTTACTCAGTGAGTCGGTATCCAATCCCTCGTCTTCTCCATCGTCACTATTAGAAACACCGTCGACTTCGCGATTGATATCACGATGTACATCTAACCTAGCGGCTGCAAGTAGACGTTCTAGTTCCCTGATTCGTCTTCCTTGTTTCGCAATTTCGAGATCTCGTTGGTCCCGACGATGCGGTTGTGGAACCTCTTCACCGCCATCGACACCTCTGCGAGGTTGACCACGTACTCGTCCCCATCGACGCCCTCCACGACCACGTGGTTGTTCATCAGCCATCAATATGATTCGAGGCAATGGCTCTTATACCAAATGATGTATCAGATAATGCAACAGCGAATTGTTGATGGTGGACAAAGAGCAAATCAAGAAAGAGTAGTTGTAGAGAAAAGTGGTTTCTCTATTTTTAGATATGTTCAAAACTACAAAACAACTGCCTCCTACACGTCCTTAATAGGCTTTAAATAACCAACAACCAATAAAATAAAAGGAACATTGAAACATAAATAAAACTACCTATGAAAACTAATTAACCCACATTGGACAGGTCATGAGACCATGGGAAGTCAACAACTGCTTGGTCTTAGCCACTTGCACTAGAGCAGGGGCGCAACTACTACATAGGGGCGGGAGGGGGCGCCCGACCCTCCGAATTTTTTTTTGCGATGTAGGGGGTATATAGTTTTCGTGTAGAAAAATTTCGGTATTTTCGGTTTCGACCCCCAAAATTTCGGTATTACTCGAAAAATAGCGTTAGGAAAAAAAAATTTAGATCCCGACCCCCCACTGAAAATTTTCTAGCTTCGTCACTGCACTAGAGACCATTAGGGTCTCGGCATATTGTTGTGTTGATTGTGGCGTTGTTTTGTAAGCTTGATCGAACCCGGCCTCGTCTTGTCATGTTACACTTTCTAGCATAGACTATAGTCAAGTAAACCGTAGTAACAAAGTCTTTACTACTTCATATTTTGATATGATGAACATAACCAGTAAGATGATGGGCTGAAACCCAATGGGCCTCATTTACTTGAACTAGTTTTCAAACTAGAAACCAACTGGAAAATAGATATGACTTGCTATTTCTTAACCACTTTCAAACACCATTTTCACATCACATATCTTTAACTTCAACTTGATTTTATGCAAACGTAAACCAGTAAATGTTATGCTTACATCGTTGCTAAATTTTATTTTAAATACCTTCATAATTTTTTTCCCTGTGTAGTGCAACTTGCATTATTAAAATAGTTGGAGATAGTAAGTCTTTATTTTCCATTTTTTTTTTGGATAATTCTTGGGGGTTAAGTTTTGTTGAAAACGTGTATGGGATTTCTTTTTGGTATTACAAAAAGACAAAAGGAATAATCACCCACTCCTCTTTTCCATCTCATTTCTTTTCAATCATTTTTCTTATAAATCCAAACTTGTCGGTTTCACATTTCAACCCACAATTTATATTCAGACTTGTGAAAGCGAAATATAGTCAATTCTCTTACGAAAAAAATCCATCACAGACGTATAACAGTAGAAGAGAACATGGTGAAGCTTACAATAGTTGGAAGGGTGAACGATGGATTGCCAATGTCACAAGGAGCTTCTTACAATGAAGGCGACGACAACATGGTCTGGAAGCAGCATGCAGAGTTCTTGCTTCGTGAGATCTCCTTCAATGCTTTGTCAACTTCTAATACCACCATCTTCCTCCATCATCATTGCTTCAAGTATGTTACACACCTCTAGTTTATATAATCTGTAAATTCTAGCATATATGTGGTCTGCACACACTTTATTCTGCATGCTGTAGTTTGAGACTAGTTGTTCACACTTTATAAACGTGTAAACGATACCTACATTTATAAGTCCTAAAAATATTAAAATTGTACGATTTTTCACTTATAGTTGTAGAAACAATGTCTGCGCTTATGAAGGTACAAAAGAGCGACAAATTCTGTCTTCTTAAGAAATTGCAGTGATGTATGATTGTGTTACATCTTTTCATGTTTCCTCTTATTCGCAGAAGTGCTTTTTATTTTTATTTTTAATTTTTTTTTTCAACAAACTGAAGTGCTTTTTTTTTTTTTTTTTTTTTTTTTTTTTTTTTTTGCATTATGTCAATGTGAACAACTTTCTTTTGCTAAGAACAAAAGATTCTTTAATCTAAATGTTTTTGTTGTATTAATAATTAATGAATGAAGCTACATGGTAAAGAATGGTGTTTGCTTCATCACGCTATGCGATGTTTCGTATCCAAGAAAGCTTGCGTTCCACTACCTTCAAGATTTGCAAAAGGAGTTTGAAAAGATTGATCTAGAACTTATAAACCAGATAACCGAACCATACAGCCTTCGCAAATTCGGTAACTAGCCTTACAAATGTGATGTTTGAATGCCGTAAATTTGATCCTCTTAAGTTACCGATTAATCTATTTTACAATACAGATAATATTATATGCAACATCAGAAGACAATATGTTGATACAAGGACTCAGGCAAACTTATCAAAGCTTAATAACCATAGACAAGTTGACCTAGATGTTCATATTGAACAAATGTCTATAGTTGTTGAAAGGAGGAGAAAAGCAGGTAAATTTAATTAGCAGTTGCGAAAATTGGATAAGTTGTCTATTTCATTTATGTATTGATCTATTTCTAATCATCAGACTTGCTGGGAAGGATGATGAAAGCGCATAAAAGTACTTCCCCCGTGTGGGGATCCAAGACTCTTGAGGTAAATGAATTAAAGATTACAACTTATTGCCAACAATGTACCTTAAAAATAAAATTTGTCGACATGAATGTCAAAATGCTAAAGAAATAAAATAAATAAATAAAGGAAGCTTATAGCTTATATATTTCACAGGTTATCGCAGTGAAGTGGACACCGAGCTTGACAATCATCTTCGTTCTTGCATTTGTTATTATGTGGAGTAGCTTCAAAGCATGAGTTCGAATATGTTTAACTGCAAGCTCGCTATGGGGAAACCATATATGACAGCGATTATTAATTTATATGTACATGTGTGAATAAACATACACGACATTTTTTTATTCTTTGATGTAACAATGTTCTACTTTAACTATTTGATGTAATTAAGCATTTAGATGATGAAGAGTAGTTGATAATATGTGGGTGAAGTTTGACATAAAATGAAACTCATGGGATTGTTTTGTAATTAGCTTTACAAGTAAAAGTTGAGATTAGAGAGCGTATAATGAGAAGTCGGCTATCCGTTATTCCTTACGCTTACAAAAGCAAAAACAGTCGTCTCAGAAGTATTAAGAAAGATTTTGAAGACATTATAGACTGCTTTCGATTCAAGGTAATTTACCTTTTATGTAATTCTATCTATGTAACTATTTAATACTAATAATAATAATAATAATAATGTATGTTACATATATATATATATAGATCTTTGTGTGCATTAAGTTTATCATTATGTTATAAATCTTTTGTGAATCAGTGCTAATTGAAATTATGTAACTTTGGTTGCTACGTATAAAGATTATGGAATATAGTTATCAACTTATCATATGCAATCATCCTTGGTTTTTGGATTATAAATCAATGGCAAATTAATTATGTTATGTATTTATCTAGCTTCTAAATTAAAAATAGATCTTTTATATATATAATACAAAGGCTAATGTGATTAATGTGTCAATCCGGCCTGTTGCTTTAGAGATTTCAAGACTAAAAAAAAGTTGCTATGGAGATGTAGAGAAAAAGTGTATTTTCAAGACTTGGCAACGTTGGAGATGGGGATAAATTCTGTCGTCGACAAGATCAACAATGGTGCTCATTCCTTTTCTTCAATTTCCCGGACGGGTGGGAGGTCAAGAACATGTGGGAGAAGTTCAGTTCATATGGACATTTGGTTGAAATATACATGGCAAGAAAGCGAATGAGAAATGGGTCTAAGTTTGGATTTTTAACTTATAAAAACATTAGTGATATACCAAACATGGAAAAGAAGATTAATGATACGTGGGTGGGATCATATAGGATACGGGGTTTTGTGGATAACAATGGTTCACAAAGAAACACAAGTACAGGTGGTTATGGATACCAACCAAAAACGACTCCAAGAGACGTGAGATCGTACAGACAGATTATTGAAAGAGAGGGGTTTGGAGAGTCGAAAAATGATAAGCCGATGGCTGACAAAGTTGCTTTGGAGATGGAGAATAAGGACTAGAAGCAGGATCCGCACACCACAATTAGAAGATGTTCCGGAGTTGATCCATCGTATACAATCATTGTTGCCAGTAGAAGAAGCGACACGCACGTGTATCTTGTCTAAGTCATGGCTTCACGCTTGGTCTACCATCCCTACCCTCAGATTCCCTGAACTTAAGAGGCTTGCAACGAAGGAACAAGAAAGAAAATATAAGAAGCTGATTGACAATACTCTGCAAAGGTATCACCGATACAACATACCAATCGAAAGTTTAGATCTTCAACTCAGCTTCAGGAATGGATACTGGGATTCCCTTGCTAAAACATGGATTCAACATGTAGCTTCCAAAAGTTGTGTCAAAGAGTTTTTCCTAGAGGCCTCGGAATTGAATGAATCGTTTACATTACCAAATGAGTTATTTTCTAGTGAAAACCTCAATACAATAAGTTTAAAAACCTGGGGGGGGGGGGGGGGGGGGGGGGGGGGCTATATATTCCCTTCAATTTTGTAGCAATCAGGTTATCAAGTGCGTCTCTCTACGTGTACTGCACTTAAAGTCCGTGATTATAAGTGATGAGGTACTTGATAAATTATTAACTGTTTGTAGCCTGCAAGAGAAGATTGGGCTTGAGTGTTGTCGGGGCTTGAAGAATTGTAAGGTCAAAAACCTTCCTCATCTTCGCGAATTGAGGATATATCAAGAAGAAAAGAACGGTCTTTGGGAGATCAACAATGTACCAAGGCTTCGCTCGTTCAATTACAGTGGACCAGGCACACCTATACCTTTTAATATCGATTCATTAGGAAATGTGACACAATTATCGATAGACAGTAGGGAGATAGACAACGAATTTGTCAAAACAATTGAATCAAAATTTCCTTTGCTCGAGAATTTAAGTCTTGGTATTGGGTTTTGGGAGCTCGAAAGCTTGGTTATCAAAAGTGTTTCTCTAAAGTGGTTGACCGTACGTTTAAATGGAGACAACAGGCAAGTCAATGTACAAGTGTGTGCTCCAAAATTACTTTCTTTCACCTTTGAAAATGGAAGTAAAATAAAACATGGTTTCTCGTTTGCTACTATTGCTCCCAATCAAATTAAGCTAACTTATAACTTGTTGAGACCCTTGTATAATTCGTTCTTTCTAAAACTGAGGAAAGTAGTCAATTCATCAAGCAAGTTTAATATTGAAATAAAATATTGGAGTTCGTGTCGATTGAACATTGATGTTGATGATCTCAGAAAAAGGGTCTCGTTTCCGGTTACGAACGTGGAAGAAGTATCGCTTGTAAGTTATTGCAATGAACCATTATTCCCTTCAATTTTGTAGCAATCAGGTTATCAAGTGCGTCTCTCTACGTGTACTGCACTTAAAGTCCGTGATTATAAGTGATGAGGTACTTGATAAATTATTAACTGTTTGTAGCCTGCAAGAGAAGATTGGGCTTGAGTGTTGTCGGGGCTTGAAGAATTGTAAGGTCAAAAACCTTCCTCATCTTCGCGAATTGAGGATATATCAAGAAGAAAAGAACGGTCTTTGGGAGATCAACAATGTACCAAGGCTTCTCTCGTTCAATTACAGTGGACCAGGCACACCTATACCTTTTAATATCGATTCATTAGGAAATGTGACACAATTATCGATAGACAGTAGGGAGATAGACAACGAATTTGTCAAAACAATTGAATCAAAATTTCCTTTGCTCGAGAATTTAAGTCTTGGTATTGGGTTTTGGGAGCTCGAAAGCTTGGTTATCAAAAGTGTTTCTCTAAAGTGGTTGACCGTACGTTTAAATGGAGACAACAGGCAAGTCAATGTACAAGTGTGTGCTCCAAAATTACTTTCTTTCACCTTTGAAAATGGAAGTAAAATAAAACATGGTTTCTCGTTTGCTACTATTGCTCCCAATCAAATTAAGCTAACTTATAACTTGTTGAGACCCTTGTATAATTCGTTCTTTCTAAAACTGAGGAAAGTAGTCAATTCATCAAGCAAGTTTAATATTGAAATAAAATATTGGAGTTCGTGTCGATTGAACATTGATGTTGATGATCTCAGAAAAAGGGTCTCGTTTCCGGTTACGAACGTGGAAGAAGTATCGCTTGTAAGTTATTGCAATGAACCATTATGGGAGAAGACACAATTTTTTGATGCATTATTCTCGATTTGCCGTCCTCATTACATAAAGTGCAGTAAGCTAGTGGTGAGGGAGATGATGGAAAAGAAAACAAATGAACTGAAAGATATTCAAGTGCAAGATCCTCATAATGGAAACTGGGAATCTCTAACAACTTCTAGGATAAGCGTTCTTGACGCGTTTCCCAACCTGATCAAGTTCAAACTGATTTGGTTTTCTGAATAGAACCTTTGGTTCATTTTTATGATATACTAATATTTAAGTTTTGCAACATTCTTTTTTTCTGTTTTAATTTGTTTCCTGCACATTCTTAATAATATCAAATGAAAGTTTATCCGATTCGTTATATACAGACGCATTAAGAAAACAGGTTAAATGGGTGTAACTACTCACTTTGACCCGTTACCTGACGCACATATTTTTAAACATCAGTGAACAATTTATACCTTTTGGTGGCAACTGATGCCGGAACATATTCAACTTTGACTTCCAAATCAAATTTTGCATGATTAAATATATTTGATGCTCGAACAGGAACATCTAAAAAGGTCAATCCTCTAGTAAAACGCTTCTTACACAGAGTACATACGTTAATAACTTGGTTAAACTACTAAGACTGGTTAATGAAAAATAAAAGGCACCAGCTTTGATCATCAGCAATGCAGAAAAACATCCTTCTGGCTATATCATCCAGAAATATCGACCCATAGAGTTCATGCTTAAATCATTTTGAATTATAAATCAATGGCAAATTAATGGCAAATTTGGATTATAAATCAATGGAAAATTAATTATGTTCTTTATTTATCTAGCTTCTAAATTAAAAATATATCTTTCATATTTATAATACAAAGGCTAATGTGATTAATGTGTCAATCCTGTTGCTTTAGAGATTTCAAGACTAAAAAAAGTTGCTTTGGAGATGGAGAAAAGGACTAGAAGCAGGGTGTGCACGTACACGACAATTAGATGATGTTCCGGAGTTGATCCATCGTATACAATCATTGTTACCTGTAGAAGAAGCCGCGCGCACGTGTATCTTGTCTAAGTCATGGCTACACGCTTGGTCTACCATCCCTACCCGCAGATTCCCTACTACCATCTTGTCCAAGTTTGTAACATGTGAAGAAGAAAAAAAGTACAAACAGCTGATTGATCTGATATGTATGTAAGTCAACAAGTTGCAGTTTAAAGAAGTTGAGAAACATGTTGCAACGTGGGTCTCTAGCAGCTTAGTTGGTTTCTTAGTTTTTAGTTAGTAACTTACAAGTTGGTTATGTTCCTTCAGTAGACTATATAGCAG
Organism: Artemisia argyi; assembly: GCA_030686995.1. Classification (NCBI taxonomy): domain Eukaryota; kingdom Viridiplantae; phylum Streptophyta; class Magnoliopsida; order Asterales; family Asteraceae; genus Artemisia; species Artemisia argyi. The sequence continues at coordinate 137,201,697 of CM060709.1, read as the reverse complement.
TTTCACTTGTAAACAACAATATCATAAAATGGTTTAACCTTTCCTTGTCTATTTTCTATCCTTCATTTCTTCTTCTGATATCTTCCCTTTTCTGTAAACACATCAATGGTATCTGAGCCGGTTACGACCATGAATACCCGCAACAAAACCAACACAGAATTTCAAAATGAAGTTAATGAGATCTTGGCTAGACACGAGTCTAGTTTCAAAGAAGTTAACGCCACATTACAAACCATATTAACCGAACTCCAGGCACTACGAACATCTCGTAGTGATAACCACACCCACCCAGAAATTAATCCATTCTTCATAGGCGAATCTTCAAATTCCACTAGTTCCGAGCGTCGCGACCCTCATAATCATCAACTTAAGTTGCAGTTTCCAAAGTTCGATGGTAAAGATCCAACGGGTTTTATTTTCAAAGCAGAACAATACTTTCAGTTCCAAAATGTGGGTATCAATCGACAAGTTGAACTCGCATCCTTCCACTTAGAAGGAATTGCTCTACAATGGTATCGGTGGTTCACAAAATTTCGCGGACCAGTTACATGGGCTGAATTTACCAAGGCACTGCTCTTGCGTTTTGGTCCAACCGACTTTAAGGACCCATCTGAGGCTCTATCACGTCTTCGTCAAACTTCAGACTTGGAAATTTATATCGAATCATTTGAAAATCTCTCACATCGTGTTGACGGGTTACCCGAAGACTTTCTCATTGGAAGTTTTATTGCAGGACTTCAAGATGACATTCGTTTGGATGTGAAAATCAAACGACCTCGTACCTTAGCCGATACGATTGGGGTTTCTCGTTTGGTCAATGAAAGAAACAAACTGTTAAAGAAAACTTGCCAACCAGTCCGCTCTTCTTCAACATTGTCGGTGCCAAAGTCTAATCCAAGTTTATCAACGAGTATCTTAGGGCCACCCCCTAACTCCCGTGGACATAGTCCATACACTCAAACCAAGTTTCGACGTATTACTAATCAAGAAGCCCGAGAACGCCGAGAAAAAGGATTATGTTATTATTGTGACGAGAAGTTTGTAACAGGTCACCGTTGTGAGCGCCCACAATTATTCATGATAGAAGACTCTCTTCAACCCAATCCCCATGACGATAACCATATAGAACCACACAACTTTATAGAAGCAGAAACTGAACCCGAACATGATACTCAAGAAGTCCAGCCTGAAATTTCCTTCCATGCTATTTCTGGAACCAATCATCCACAAACCATTCGTGTACTTGGCAAGCTTAAGAATAAGACTGTAACTGTACTCATAGATGGAGGTAGCACGCACAATTTCATTGATCAAGCCATTGTTACTAAGTATGGCTTACCTGTACTCAAGGTAAGAAACTTCAAGTTACAGTAGCCAACCGAGCAAAAATTGATTGTGTGGGACAATGCCAATCACTTACAATCATCATTGGAGGTACACCTATCACCGCAAGTTATTATGTGCTTCCTGTTGCAGCATGTCAATTAGTATTGGGAGTACAATGGTTAGAGACTCTTGGACCAATTACAACAGATCACAAGCAACTAACCATGTCCTTCAAGCTTGGGGGAGTCTCTCATACGTTTAAAGGGATAAGGCAAGATGGTGGTGTGGAAGCTTTGACTAATAAAGAGTTTAGTTGTCTCCAAGGTACTGGTTATTTTTTTCAAATGTCACTTTGTGTTAGTAATTCACAATCAAGCTCATACCCTCCTAAACTAGTACACCTTTTAACCAAATTCCAGCAAGTGTTTGAACAACCAAATAACCTGCCACCTAAACGATCACACGATCACCACATTCCACTCCACCCAAACACTGGACCAGTGAGTGTTCGACCCTATCGCTACCCTTACTACCAAAAAACAGAAATAGAAAAGATGGTGAAAGAACTTTTACAATCCGGATTAATTAGACCTAGCAACAGCCCTTTCTCATCACCCGTTCTATTAGTGAAAAAGGCAGATGGAAGTTGGCGATTTTGTGTCGATTATCGGGCTTTAAACGCAATAACAGTCAAAGATAAATACCCAATTCCAGTAATCGATGAGCTATTAGATGAACTTTATGGGGCAAAAGTCTTCTCTAAATTGGATTTAAAGGCAGGCTTTCATCAAATTCGGGTGCACGAAGATGATATTCCAAAAACAGCCTTTCGTACACATGAAGGCCACTACGAGTTTGTTGTGATGCCATTTGGACTCACAAATGCGCCTGCCACCTTCCAAAGTCTTATGAACGATCTTTTTCGCCCTTACCTGCGCACATTCATCTTGGTATTCTTCGATGACATTCTTGTGTACTCAAAGACTTGGGAAGATCACCTCACACACTTACAGGTTGTTTTCACAATATTAGCAGCCAACAATCTATGTGTTAAAGAGTCTAAGTGCAGGTTTGGTGTTTCACAAGTTGACTACTTGGGGCATATTATCTCCGAAAAAGGAGTAGCTGTTGACCCAACAAAAATACAAGTCGTATTGAATTGGCCAACACCAACTAATCAGAAAGGGGTTCGTGGGTTCCTTGGTTTATCAGGATATTATCGAAAATTCATCCGCCATTATGGAAGTATAGCTGCTCCTCTAACACAACTCTTATCAAATGAGGGCTTCAAATGGAATGAATCGGCGGAGTTAGCTTTCCAACAACTAAAGAAGGCTCTAACATCTCCTCCCGTGCTACGTCTTCCCAATTTCTCTCATCAATTTGTCATTGAGTGTGATGCAAGTGGCATTGGAATTGGAGCAGTCCTCTCACAAAACAATCAACCAGTTGCTTACTTCAGTGAAGCATTAAAAGGTTCAGCATTGCAACTATCTACCTATGAGAAAGAGATGTTGGCTATGGTCAAGGCTATTCAAAAGTGGCGTCCTTATTTGCTGGGTAAGTATTTTGTTGTTCGTACCGATCAGAAAAGTCTTAAGTATTTACTCGAGCAACGAATTACCACACCAGCACAAACTCGGTGGCTTTCAAAAATCCTTGGTTATGATTATAAGATCGAGTATAAAAAGGGATCAGAAAATCAAGCTGCGGATTCTTTGTCACGTATGGCTGAATTTCAGTTTTTAGCTATCTCGATGCCTCATGCAGATTGGTGGCCAATATTACAAGAGGAGGTAAAGCAGGATACTTTCTATGAGAAATTATCTCAATCATCTGCTTATTTATTACAACGAGATGGTGTGTGGTTTAAAAATGATAAAGTGTATCTCAGTCCATCTTCAAGTTTGATTCATCAGGTTACTGAAGATTGCCATTCATCACCAACTGGTGGACACTTTGGGTTCCATAAAACACTGTCACGCATTAAAGCTAGCTTTGTGTGGCCTAACATGCGTGAAACTGTGAAGAAGTTCCTACAACAATGCGATGTATGTCAGCGGTTTAAAGTTGATTGTATGAAGCCGGCTGGGTTGCTTCAACCATTACCAATCCCTGCTAAAATGTGGACGGACGTCTCAATGGACTTCATTGAGGGGTTACCACTCTCGAACGGTTATAGTGTAATCATGGTAATTGTTGATCGCCTAACAAAGTATGCTCACTTTGTGCCACTGAAACATCCTTTTACAGCTATGATAGTTGCCAAGTCATTTATAGCTAATGTGGTCCGTCTCCATGGGGTACCAAGTTCTATTGTAAGTGATCGTGATAAGGTATTTATCAGCTCTTTTTGGCAAGCATTGTTCAAGTTGCAAGGAACAAAGCTCTGGATGAGTTCAAGTTACCATCCCCAGACGGACGGGCAAACCGAGGTGGTAAATCGAACATTGGAGCAATACTTGCGGTGTTTTGCGGGTGACCAACCACGAAAATGGTTTGAATGGATTCCATGGGCTGAGTTTAGTTATAACACGTCGGTTCATTCCTCTACAAAGATGACACCGTTCGAGGCTGTTTATGGCATTCCCCCACCAAATCTACTAACTTATGTTCCAGGTACTTGTCGAGTCCAAGCAGTTGATGAGTATTTACGGGATCGAGATTCAATTATGCGTGAGTTGCGTCATAATCTATCAACTGCCCGAAATCGAATGAAGTGTCAGGCTGATCAAAAGCGAAGAGAAGTCACATTTGCGGTTGGTGATTATGTTTATCTTAAGCTCCAACCATATCGGCAAGGTTCTGTAGCATTTCGAGCCTCAATGAAGCTTGCTCCACGTTATTTTGGGCCATATGAGGTGGTGGAAAAGGTCGGTCCAGTGGCATACAAGTTAGCCCTGCCAAATGGTTCTCAAATTCATGATGTGTTCCATGTTAGTTTGTTGCGTAAGCACATCGGGTCACTTGTCAATCCCATTTCAGCTACACTCCCACATGTCACTGATGAAGATATGATTCTTCCTCAACCTGAAGCTGTGATTGATCGTAGAGTCATTCACAAGGGAAAGTATCGCCCAAAGTCTGAAGTTTTGATCAAATGGAAAGGTGCTCGAGTTGAAGACGCAACCTGGGAAAACGAGTGGCGATTCCGTAAGTCATACCCAGACTTCATCCTTGCGGACAAGGATTCTTAGGGGGGAAGGATTGATATGTATGTAAGTCAACAAGTTGCAGTTTAAAGAAGTTGAGAAACATGTTGCAACGTGGGTCTCTAGCAGCTTAGTTGGTTTCTTAGTTTTTAGTTAGTAACTTACAAGTTGGTTATGTTCCTTCAGTAGACTATATAGCAGTTTCACTTGTAAACAACAATATCATAAAATGGTTCAACCTTTCCTTGTCTATTTTCTATCCTTCATTTCTTCTTCTGATATCTTCCCTTTTCTGTAAACACATCATGATCATACTCTACAAAGGTATCACCGAGACAACATACCAGTCGAAAGTTTAGATCTTCAATGCGACATTAACCAAGACTCGGCTTTTGTGGCTGAAAATTGGATTCAGTCAGTATCTTCCAAAAGCTGCATAAAAAAGCTTTTCCTAAAAATCTGCGTTTTGAATAATTCAATGACATTGCCAATTGAGTTATTCTCTAGTGAAAACCTCAATAAAATAAATTTAACAGGCACATGGACCTATCCCCTTCAAGTTTGTAGCAATCATGTTATCAAGTGTCTCTCTCTACGTGTACTGCACTTAGACTCTCTGTTTATAAGTGATGAGGTACTTGAAAAATTATTGTCTATTTGTAGCTTGCTTGAGAAGATTAAGCTTTCGTATTGCCAGGGTTTGAAGAATTGTAAGGTCAAAAACCTTACTCATCTTAGCGAATTGGAGATATATCCAAAAGGAAAGAACGATCTTTGGGAGATCAGCAATTTACAAAGGCCTCGCTCGTTTAAATACAGTGGGCTAGGCGGACCTATGCCTTTGATTATGGATTGATTAGGAAGTGTGACACAATTAAATATAGCAGGTGTGACGATGATCGGCAAAGAATTTTTCGACACAATTGAATCAAAATTTCCTTTGCTCGAGAATTTAAGACTTAATATTAAGTTTTGGGAGCTTGAAGGCTTGGTTATCAGAAGTGTTTCTCTGAAATGGTTGACTCTAGGTTTATGGGAATACAGAAGGCAAGTCAATGTACAAGTGCATGCTCCAAAATTACTTTCTTTCATCTATAAAGGTAGAAGTAAAACAATGCATGGTCTCTCATTTCCAACTATTGCTCCCAAGCAAATTAAGCTAACTTATGGTTTGCGTCTACCCTTGGATAATTCGTTCTTTCTGAAACTGAGGGAAGTACTCAATTCATCAAGCAAGTTTAATATTGAATTAATACATTGTGGTTTGGTTCCATTGAACATTGATGTTGATGATCTCAGAAAATGGGTCTCGTTTCCGGTTACGAACATGGAAGAAGTATCGCTTGTAAGTTATTGCAAAGAATCATTATGGGAGAAGACACAACTTTTTGATGCATTATTCTTGATTTGCCGTCCTCATTACATAAAGTGCAGTAAGCTAGTGGTGAGGGAGATGACCAAAAAGAAAATGAATGAACTGAAAGATATTCAAGTGCAAGATCCTCATAATGGAAACTGGGAATCTCTAACAACTTCTAGGATAAGCGTTCTTGACGCGTTTCCCAACCCGATCAAGTTCAAACTGATTTGGTTTTCTTTATGATATAGTAATATTTAAGTTTGGCAACATTTTTTTTTTTTTTTTAAATATTAATAGGCTTATGTCTATTCACATTTATCTCTAGTAGGCTTTAGGGTTTGAGATGCATTCATCCACCCTATATATACTGTGGAAAACTAGAAGGGGGGGGGGGGGGTTGAATAGTTTTACGTATTTTTCGTTTAATTTGTTTTGTAAAAGTTAGCTTCTAAAGTTTAGATGAAAATTTCAAAACTCTTTAATGCAAAAGTATAAATACAAGTTTATTTACGATTTTGTATAAACACTACTTATGTATAATGTACAATTTCAAAACTCTTTAATGCGAAAGTGTCGATACTAGTTTATTTACGATTTTGTATAAACACTACTTATGTATAATGTTGAGAAAGAATTTATAATTTCATATATTATATATATATGTATAAGTGTTTTAATACAAGTTTATGTACTTGGTTTGTTTTTGTAAGATTAATGTTATGAATGAATTTTAGTTTCATCTTTATGTGAAATCAATATATGCACAACACAAGCAATTATAATTATGTATGAAATGCTAATAAGTAAGTAATCAAAAAGTGAGAGATGCAAAGATCAAACCGAGAGACAAAGGATTTATAGCGGTTCGGCTACAAGGACACCTTCCTTGCCCTACTCCAATCCCCGAGTCACCTACTCGAGAGTTTTCTTCACTAGATCAAAAACCTCCCTTTTAGCGGAGAAAACCTTACACACCAAATAACACACCACAACTTTGTCACAACACAATCACAACTTCTACACAACTTCTTCACACCAATCTTCGTCACACCAATTCTTCCTCACACCTTTCTACTTCATTCCTAGCTTCTTCACAACTTTCTACTTCGCTCCTAGTTTCTTCACAACTAACTACTTCCTAACTCTTTTTCTTCACGCCACTTGTTTCTTCACACCTTCACTACTAAGTCCTAACCACTACTCCAAGATATATACTACTTCACATCTTCTAGGCTTCAAGGTCTTCTCAACTTCTTTGTCTTCACAACTATCTCCACTTCAATATACTACCACTACTTATTTCTTCTATCACCAATCCTATTCACCTCTACTTCTTCACTTCTAGTACTACTTCACACCTTCAATAAATCTAGATCCTATATCTAAATCTAACTAACCAATGTATACACTATATTCACCAAAGAATGAATGATATACAAGATGAAATGATTAAGCAACTTAGATAGCAAGATGACACTAAGTTGTAAAACTCCTAGTCTTGATGAATAGAAGTATTCTTCTCTTTGCACTTGAATGAATGAGGCTTTGGATCACTTGGAAACAAAGGCTTATGAATTATATGATCAAAGGACTTTTAAGATTGAAATGGAGATTTTAATCAGAAAGTTTCTAGCGCAAAAAGGTGAGAAATATTCCAGATTTAAGGTGGTATTTATAGGCAACAGATTCTGACAGAGGAGCGTGGTCGGTCCCCTTAAATCAAGGCAGCCCCCCTTAAAATTAAGGGGACCGCCCTTTATAATTAAAGGGGTCGCCCAGCTGTAACGGCCAGATTTTTTGTTTTTTAGTGGAGAAAGTTTATTTGGTGAAAAACTAACTGATTTTGGTTAAAAATTTGAAATCATATATTTAGTATGATTAAAACATTTTTCTTTATTACCAAAAGTGTTTTTCAAAAATACATAATAAGTTTATATATTAAAATAAACTTTTTAATAATATCCCTTTGATCTTATAATGCATTAAACACTATGTTTATTCATACCTTAAGTGATTAGATGGTGAAAGTGATTATTTACTACTAAATACTTGTTTACGTCATGATCTTTGGTTTGATGTGTTTTCGTTTTGTGATTATCAAAACATAGAGATATTGAAAGATATGAATAACGTTTTTAGTCATTTATTTATATCAACAATCTCCCCTTTTTTGATGATTACAAAACTTAAACTCATTAAATCCAAAAATTAATTTTTAGACAAGTATTTAGTTAGTTTATATTCACTTCTCTCCCTTTTTGTAAAATCAAAAAGGTTTAAGCAAATAAGAAGGAAGCTCCCCCTTGATGTATGCCCCCTCGTTTGAGGGCACCAAGGGTTCGAGAATAGGAATTCTTGCAAGAAAGATATTAGAAGCACAAGCATGGCACAAGCAAACACATATAGCATAATACCAACTAATGATAAGCATGGCAAAAGATAATTAGAAACACATATTAAATCATTCATTAATAGAAAATGATTATGTCAACCCATAATCATTGTTACAAAGGCTATAAAGATAGAATACTAAACTAAGTAGAGCATCCTAATGTGCCAACAAGGAGTGTCACCAAACTTTCTTGAATCCCAAAATGGTTTAGGAGTTTTATTTGAAAATGAGAAACATAAGCATATTAAATGCTTGGCGGTTTAGTGGAGATAAACTTTTGGTTGCATGAATTTTGGTGAGTTTGGAGATGTGGAGCTTGTAGGTGGTAGATTTGAGGTTGGGTTTGTTGATTGAGGGTTTTGATGTTGTTCAAGTGATGGTGTTTGTTGAGATCTAGTAAGAAGATACTCAATCCAAGTGAAGTGCTCATTCAATGCAATGGTTTGTTGTTGGAGGAAGATACAACAAGGGCAATTGTTAACATGCTTCTCAATTTGGTTGATGTTGTGTGGTGATGATGGTGAGCTTGATTGAGGTGGATCCAAATTGCGTTGAGCAAGATGTAATGCTAAAAGAGCACTAAGCTCATGAGCCTCTTTTAGCTCCTAAACGAACTTCAAGTGTTAGGAGGAAGGTGATGGTGGTGGAACATGATAGTTATCTTGGGTGAAGGTTTGAACATGCAACAAAGGAATGACATGTGAAGTTGTAGGATGTGGTGGTGGTACTCTTGGTGGTGGAGACATGGTTGAGCTTGGGTAGTCGTGAAAACATGAAATGGGTGGAAGAGGTTCTTCATGAGTGGGTGGTGTTTTTGTTGAATGAGCAACATGTGAAGTATTGATTGAGAGATTGGGATTGTTGTTTTTGGATTGAGCATGCTCATCATAAGAAGAAACATTAATGAGGGCATGAGTGGATGATAGGTTGTGAGATGAGTCATTAGTGTGGGTTTGAGGTTTAGTTGTTGGTTGACTTGGAACAACATCACTTGAGTTATGACAAGAATCAAGTTTCCTCCTCCAAACGGGTTTGACGGAGATCCTTGCGGTTCTTGAAATCTTTGGTTTTTGGTTGTTGGGAGATGACATGTTTAGGTGTGATGGCATTAATTATGGGAAAAGGGTATTTATAGTGTATGAGAAATGTGGTTTGGGAAGGTAAATTTTGAGGGATAGTATGGGACAAAATATGTTTGTGAATTTTGGGAAGTATAGGGTGAAATGGGTCAAAAAGTGATAAAGAAAACAGTATCCCCGACCATCAGATGGCCGGTCCCCTTAAAATTAAGGGGGCCGCCCATCTGGTGATTCCCAGAATGCCAGAAATGGGTTTTTGGCAGAAAATTTTCAAAAAGGTTGTGTTTTTGGATTTGGATTCAAGTAAGTTCAACTCTTTGAGGCAATATAGTGCATACTATTCATGAATGTAGAGAGTGTTATAGAAATAAGTAAAGTAGACAATTAATTTCTAATAATCATGCAATCTACTAATTGATCAATTAAGATAGGCAACCAAGAAAGCAATAAAGCAAACTAGTTAAATATGTAACTATATGAAAATGATAATATGTAGGCTAGTGCAAACATATTGATGAGTGCTTACAAGTAACAAGTGGGAAGATATGATTATATGGACTTCAAGACTTGTTACAAACAAGATCCATATGAGCAAACCATGATTCTCATGAAATGATTTGATTAAATTGTGAATGTCATTTCCATAGAAGTGTATGACACATGTGAGATAATCAAATATGTTTTAAATAAAACGTTTTTAGTTATATTCAACAATGCTTTGAAATAAATTCAAGTGTGCATTACAATAAAATAAATTGAGTTTTGTTTCATAACATGAAAAAAAAATCAATCTTGTTTTTGATTAAAATAAAGTTATGGTAGCTTATAGTTAAACATGTTGTTTGAAGAAAAATAATATAGATATTTGAAAGATTTTTTATTCAAAGAGAGAGGTTTTAAACATGATGTTTTGATTTTGATAACAAGAAATTGCAAGTGAAGGATTTGAAATGGAAACTTATCATGCTCAAGAGAATCAATTAAGCACATTGTCACATATAATCATCTCTAATGGCAACTAAAGATATAGAAGAGGGATGGTAGATGTTTAGGATCTAAATGCAATGAGATAGAGAAGGACAAAGTAAATCATCTATGGATACAAGATAGACATATGTATATATACATATGTATACAAAACACATCATAATATTAAGTTACTAACAAGTCTTAATTATAACACATCTATTAATGCAACTAGTAAGATCATATAGCTTAAATGGTAAGTATTCTACTATAGATCATAGAAGATTTTCAATATAAATGAAGACTAAAAAAAATGATAATAGACTTAACAATAAGAGGGTTAATTATCCTAATATCATGTATACATATATTAGTATTAATGATCTAAAAGCATGGCAACTTATAAATTAAATCATATTAATATACTAATTAAAGCACACTCTAATATAATGTAATATTGACAAGTTTTTGAAACGAAAACTTACCTCAGGTCCAACTTTTCTTTAAGAGTGGGCATTGGAGTAATGGAAGACATCTTAAAAGTTTGCCCAAAGCATGTCGAAGAAGCAAAGTAAATTCCCAACGCAATAAAGATCAAGGAGGCTTGATCCGAAAAACTTAATCGATCACAACAATCATCACAAATCGTGAGGACCAAGAATAGTTGTGCTTTAAAACCTTCGTCTTGAAATAGCAACGGACACACCATAAAACCAATACTCCAAAAGTGAAGAACAAAACGTCGAGACAATAAATGACCGCAACAACGTCATAGGCAAATCATGTGCAGAATGTAAAACATAATGATAGGAACCAATAGTCGTCAAAAGTAAGAGAGCAAGGTGAGCAATCCAAAACGTAATAGTCTCTTCGTTCGTTAATTACCTAAACATGAAAAAGAGCATGGTACCCAGATTCTCATGGGTCCGAGTTGGTTAGTTGAGAACATCCATTGCATTTAAATGCACATGATGAGGATGTCGTCGAGAAGTACAAGAATTCATCAATAGTTTTTTTTAATCAACAAACAATGACTTTCTTGACTAGAGAATAAATAATGGGTGTAAATAATATTAGTTCTAAACTTTTCCACTAGGTTTAATAAATTTTATTTGTTTTGATACATTTGTTAAAGGATTATTTGTGGTAAATCCTAACCCGATTTTATCATAAAATGACTTTTGAATGTTAAGTAAATATTTTAAAGATCTAGAGCTACTTTCAAATTTTGCTAATATTTTTGCTTTTTCATTTTCTATTTTAATTTCATGTTTATAGTCTTGACAGTATTTACATTTAAGATCAATTTCAATATTGCTTTCAAGTCCAGACATTTTATCTTCTAAAACTATTTCCTTTTCAACATTGTTTTCAATGAATATTGAAGATTTATTTTTAAGAATAATTTTTGAGTCAATTTTGCAAAAATGTTTGAAGTTGTTTTCCAATTTTGAAAATTCTAATATAAATTGAGCATAGCAAAAATGTTCGGTTTCGGATTGTACCTTATTAGTAGTTGTATAATCTTCACATGCTATATGTTGATCAATTCCATCGTCCATGTCGCTCCATGTTTTATTTATAGTTTCGCTTAGATCTAGAAGCATGTAGTCCTTGCCATCAATACTTATATTCACATTTGTTTGAATATTCTCACAAGCTGTATTATCATCGTCTTCTTCGTACTTATTGCACCATGATTTATTAACACTCTTTCTTCGAATTTGGCTCATGTATTCTTCGTTATTGATACCTTCAATGATCACATTTGAACTAGTAGTACATGTGTTTATTTCAACTAAATATTTATCTATTAAATTTTCTAGAGTAACTATTTCTTGTGCAATATCAAGTTTATTATCTTTGGTTTTACATTTTTCTTGGTGAAGCTTTAAAAGACATTTCCAAATATCATTCGCTGTTTTACAAAGAAATAATCTTTCATATTCAACTTTTGGTAGAGTTTTGAAAATAAGTAATTTGGCTTTAGTATTTTTATCAATCTTGGTTTGAAGATTATTATATTGATTTTCAAAATCCATTTTGGTTGGTTTAATATCACCAATTGAAATGATATGCCAAAGATCAAGATCTATTGATTTCACATAATTTTCCAATTTATTTTTCCATTCAAGAAAATGATCATTTTCAAATAATGGTGGTTTTTGCGTAAATTCCTCTTCTAGATATTTTTCGAATTCCATAAATCGTTACAAGTTTTAAAATGCAATTTATTTTAAAAGTCTTGCTAGACGTGGCTCTTGATACCAATTGTGAAAAACTAGAAGGGAGGGTTGAATAGTTTTACGTCTTTTTCATTTTATTTGTTTTGTAAAAGTTAGCTTCTAAAGTTTAGATGAAAATTTCAAAACTCTTTAATGCAAAAATATAGATACAAGTTTATTTACGATTTTGTATAAACACTACTTATGTATAATGTACAATTTTAAAACTCTTTAATGCGAAAGTGTCGATACTAGTTTATTTACGATTTTGTATAAACACTACTTATGTATAATGTTGGGAAAGAATTTATAATTTCATATATCATATATATAAGCATATATATATGTATAAGTGTTTTAATACAAGTTTATGTACTTGGTTTGTTTTTGTAAGATTAATGTTATGAATGAATTTTAGTTTGATCTTTTTGTGAAATCAATATATGCACAACACAAGCAATTATAATTATGTATGAAATGCTAATAAGTAAGTAATCAAAAAGTGAGAGATGCAAAGATCAAACCGAGAGACAAAGGATTTATAGTGGTTCGGCTACAAGGACACCTTCCTTGCCCTACTCCAATCCCCGAGTCACCTACTCGAGAGTTTTCTTCACTAGATCAAAAACCTCTCTTATGACGGAGAAAACCTTACACACCAAATAACACACCACAACTTTGTCACAACACAATCACAACTTCTACACAACTTCTTCACACCAATCTTCGTGACACCAATTCTTCCTCACACCTTTCTACTTCACTCCTAACTTCTTCACAACTTTCTACTTCGCTCCTAGTTTCTTCACAACTAACTACTTCCTAACACTTTTTCTTCACGCCACTTGTTTCTTCACACCTTCACTACTAAGTCCTAACCACTACTCTTCACAACTTCTAGGCTTCAAGGTCTTCTCAACTTAAAAGCTTCAACTTCTTTGTCTTCACAACTATCTCCACTTCAATATACTACCACTACTTATTTCTTCTATCACCAATCCTATTCACCTCTACTTCTTCACTTCTAGTACTACTTCACACTTTCAATAAATCTAGATCCTATATCTAAATCTAACTAACCAATGTATACACTATATTTACCAAAGAATGAATGATATACAAGATGAAATGATCAAGCAACTTAGATAGCAAGATGACACTAAGTTGTAATACTCCTAGTCTTGATGAATAGAAGTATTCTTCTTTTTGCACTTGAATGAATGAGGCTTTGGATCACTTGGAAACAAAGGCTTATGAATTATATGATCAAAGGACTTTTAAGATTGAAATGGAGATTTTAATCAGAAAGTTTCTAGTCTAAAAAGGTGAGAAAAATTCCAGATTTAAGGTGGTATTTATAGGCAACAGATTCTGACAGAGGAGCGTGGCCGGTCAACTTAAATCAAGGCCGACCCCCTTAAAATTAAGGGGACCGCCCTTTATAATTAAGGGGGCCGCCCAGCTGTAACGGCCAATTTTTTGTTTTTTAGTGGGGAAAGTTTATTTGGTGAAAAACTAACTGATTTTGGTTAAAAATTTGAAATCATATATTTAGTATGATTAAAACATTTTTCTTTATTACCAAAAGTGTTTTTCAAAAATATATAATAAGTTTATATATTAAAATAAACTTTGTAATAATATCCTTTTGATCTTATAATGCATTAAACACTATGTTTATTCATACCTTAAGTGATTATTTACTACTAAATACTTGTTTACGTCATGATCTTTGGTTTGATGTGTTTTCGTTTTGTGATTATCAAAACATAAAGATATTGAAAGATATTAATAACGTTTTTAGTCATTTATTTATATCAACATATACAATCCACTTCTAACATTGATGATAACTTAATAATAATTTTCTCTTCCTCCCCTCATTTTCGTGTTCTTATTTACAATATTTATAATACGTTATCATCACGAACGTCTCTATCGAAAAAACATATGAACGATCATGAAGGAGAAGTAACTCAATGCACTTTGGTATCCACAATCCAACAGTGCTAATCAACGTTCATTAGGTATGATGTTTTTTTTTCCTGACAACTATTTTTTTTTCAAATAAAAGAAGATTGTATATGTGGCATAATTATTTTATTGATCTTGTGACATGTTATTTTTTATTTAACCACAATATGTTACGATAATTTACATTTACCGATTCATTATTTTAAGGTCATCGTTTAAAGTCACCGATCTACTTTATTCCTAGAACTGCAATAAACTAAATCTGTATGGATATACGTTTAACATAATAGCCGTAATTGTCTTTTATGTATATTCATCTGTATGTATATGATTGGTTATTGTGTTTTTTGATACCTTGCATCGAGAAGTATATAAAATTGGCTGCATAGTTGTTTTATGTTTTATAGCCGCTATGGCTATATTTGGCACACAAGATTGTTGAGAGATTCTGCTTATTTTTTCAAAAAATAAGCTACTTAAAAAATAATCTTTAGCTATGTTTGGCACATAAGATTGTTGAGAGATTGTGCTTATTTTTTTAAAAAATAAGCTACTTAAAAATTAATTTTTGTTTGACAGACATAACTTATAAGAGATTCTAAAAAAAGAATCTTTCATAATCTCTTAAAACCAAAGGTTACTTCATGTAGCTTATAAAAATAATCTCTTTTTATAATCTCCAACACCAGCACCAGTTCCAGCAACAGTTACTTTGCCAAACATACCCTATATCGTAGTATATTTAAGAAGCCTTGTGATTAAATATTGGTAACATATTTGTTTGTGGATTCAATGTTTACTCTTGCTACTTGCTAGTATATTTTCTGTCGAAAACTTGATATAATAATTAAAGGTAACAAATTTAAGTGCGGGTGATTATTCACAGTTAATTGTATTTTACTTTACTGTTAATGTGTAAATTCTTTTATAGTTTACAAGAACAATAAATGTTCTATTGTGACTATAAAGAGAATATATATATATATATATATATATATATATATATATATATATATATATATATATATATATATATATATATATATATATTGAACTTGACTATAAAGAGAATCAATATGAAAAAAATAAAAAAATAAAAAATAAATAGAACCTCAAGTTCTAATATGATTCTTTCATGAATCAATATCATAACCTCATGTTATGAATATATTTATTCATAATAAAACCTCAAGTTTTATTACAAAGAATAAATTAAAAATACAATAACCTCAAGTTATTATATTTTTTTAACGAACCTCTCTTCTTCATGAGGACCTTAAAAGGGAATAGTCAATGATGAAAGATTCGTTAAATTATGGTAAGATCTCAAGGATACATTACCACACAAAAGCAAGTAATATTCCCAAAAATCTTGCTATAATTGTATGCACATCAAGCTGCATTAAGAATTTCAGTGTTAGATCTGAATGAAAAAGAAAATATATAACGGTGAAAGATCCGTTAAATGTATGTCAAAATCTAAAAGAAAGATTTGACCATCATAAGCAAGAGATTCTTGCAAATGCGAGCATTTTTTTTCACAATATTAAGTAGTACATCTGAATGATGAAAAGAAAAAATGTGATGAGATGGTTAATGCCTCGAATATACTCATATATCGAGAACGATGCTTTGATATAAAAGAAATGGGCATGTTTGAACAAAAACGATAGACCTGTTTACTAAATTTGCTCCATATTGTCGTGTTAAAAGAAACTGATTGGCAACCTCAAGTTGCAACATAAAGATCTCCATTCCTTCAAGCAAATGTGATAAAATGATCAACATAAGATATTCATTCCCTCAAGTGAATGAGATAAAATGATCAATATGAGATCCTCATTCCCTCATGTGAATGTGATAATGTAACGATAAATTGTTAAAGATCATTTATCATGGTAAATGGCTATGGTCAAGGTAGTATGACAATGACAAACCACTAGTAGTGGCGAAAATACAATAAGAAAAGAGCAAACAAAAATGTTATTTATGCAAAAATGCAATGTGATGTATATTAAATACACGTGTGTCAAAGATATTACACACTATATTCATAGATTTAAAAATCTGTGCTAGCGCATTTTGCTCCACAAAAGAAATATAAAATTGTCATAAGAAACGAAGTTAAGTATTAAAGATACATTATATTCTTTTGTATCTTCCTCGACATGCATTATATAAAGATTAGTAAAAGCTAATCATAGCCATAACATAAGTTTATGAGCTATAATTATCTCTCAAAAGAAGTTGATTATTAATCTATCAACTAGAATGGGGACTCAGTTCCTCAATTTTCTGGAAAGAAAACAAATGGATATATGTAAGCATAAAAATCCATTGTATGAACCATTTAGAGTTTAAAATCGATGCATCGTCTAAATGGTCAATAAATTGCAACCTCAAGTTTGCATGATTAATAGCTCAATGCGAGCCTAACATTCCAGAGTAAGTATTTCATCATGAAAATGCGATGAATTACTTCTGAATTATCAAATGAAACTGAGAGAAAAATCTGTGTTGTTGTATGGGGCCATATTATAATATGCACAACAACAAAATTAGCATCATGCCAATATGTTATTATAAATCCTCCCTTTTTATAATTGGTTTTGGTTATAAACCAAGCATATCCCATTTTTATTTTTTTTATTTTTTGTGTAAATTACTCCACCTAAATGCACATATATGGGATATAGAAGATGGATAATTCCTTCAGGGGGAGAGAAGTAGCTGCAAATTAGAATGAATTATCATATTCTATCGATCCTTGAAGGAAATTTTTATGAATTCATTATTTAATGAATAATCTAATAGCCATAAATAAACATTGACCAAAAACAAAATTTCAGCTACTCATGCTCTAATTAGAAATTGTCCTCAAGGACACTATTTTATTATGACATGCCTCAAGCATGGTAGACAAATTGATTCCAAATAAAATCCTCGATGAAAAATATGGAGCATGAAAACAAGATGGTTGTTCGAGGTATAAAAGACCCCATGATAGTCAAATAAAGAGATACTAGACATGAAGGTTCCAAAGAACCTCAAATAGCTAATGAGATCTAAATAAATTATATCATGTCTTAAGTTATATGGAATCGAAACATAAACGACGTCGATAAATTTGTTTACATACAATATAGCGCTTGCTATTATGCATAATGAGGATCATAAATCAAAAGTGCGCTCAAGGAAATGATTGGCCAATATGGAAAGACGCAATATCATAAAAATACGATAAGTATTAGGACATGAAGTCCATACACATGAATGTGTAAAATCTATTGGATATACATCAATCTTTCTGCGAATGCGAAGTAAGAGCTCTAAAGTTATGTCTTTTAAGACATGAATTGTGAATAAATAAATTCACAAAAACACATAGTTGATTATTAAAAGACATGCATATTGTCTCGAGCTGGATGTAAATATCTTATTGATATTTTATGAGACAATCAATATTGAAGTCTTTAATTCGCTGTAAATAAGTTTTTATTAGAGCTCTCATATACCATGAATGATCTGTAATGCCTCAAGCATGTCTAGCAACTTCAAATTCTTGAAGCAATTAATAAAGTTCTCAAGAACTCTGCTTGATCAAACTTAATGAGTCCTTATATGGATCTAAATCATTTGGACGTATTTTATACGAATTGCTTTTATACATGCCTCTAAAAAAAATGATTGGTCTTTGAATACCGCAAATAAGTGCAATTGAGGTTTTGATGTAAATTTCGCAATTAATATGGATCATGAGAGTGTATTTTTTCTCTTGTAGTAGTTATAATTTTTCCAACCAATGCATTGATATTGGGTTGAAAGCTACACATATATTTGTCATTTTTTGCAGGACTTATTCGTAACATCATCAATTTGATGGACTTCATTGTAAAGTTGTTGCCAACAAAAGTATACGATCAACTCGTTTAGAAGATTAGCATGCGATGCTTGAAAGATATACATTAAATTGAGGAGGAGTATTATGCGCACTGCACTCTTTTTCCCTTCATCAAGTGTTTTTATCCCGCTGGGTTTTTCTTGATAAGGTTTTTTAATGAGGCGGTTTATAGCGTATAATAAACAGTGAATATCCAAGGAGGAGTGTTGTAAATATTAATGGGCTTATATCTATTCACACTTATCTCTAGTGGGCTTTAGGGTTTGAGATGCATTCATCCACCCTATATATACAATCCACTTGTAACCTTGATGATAACTTAATACGTAATAATTTTCTCTTCCTCCTCTCATTTTTGTGTTCTTATTTACTATATTTATAATATTTTTCAGTTTTAATTTGTTTCCTGCACATTAATAATATCAAATGACAAGTTTATGTGTTGATCTATTTTGTCATTGTTCGTTATATTTTTTTTCCTTTGAATGTACTGTACGTTAAGTAAGACCGAGCATTATATCCATATAACAATAAGAGGGCTAAAAATCCCCATGCTCTTGCCAATTTTATAGAATACTGTAGTGCTACAGTTATATGTATATGTGAGGGAAGCTATAGTAAAACGTGTAGTGAAATTTATATTTTAATTTGTTATACTCATCCACCATAAACACATAGCCGGTTCCAGAATGCTCCTCAGCCATCATCCATTTTCTCCCCCTCTATTGGTTTCTCTTTAGAACCATCTCACATCTCACACCTTTAACATCCAACATAGTTTTTATCCATCCCGAACCCAATAATCCTTAGACCCAGTTTCAAAAGCTTCGATTGACAACTTATCAAAGCTTCCATTCGGCATACCATCTTCTCAAAAGTGTAACTTTTTCATCAGTTCAAGCAACGGATAAGTTGAATTTAAAGGTATTCATGATTGATTGGTTGATTTGTAAATTAGGGTTTCTGTAAATTAGGGCATTTTTTTCAGGGTTTGTTTTTTTGGACAGGGTTTTCATACGATTTGTCAATTTTTGTTAGGTCTCTGACCGTTTGGAGTTCGTGCTTGAAACTGATTATATGATATCGAGTATCAGGAGTAAAGTGGAGATGAGGATGAACAAAGAGAGTGCCAAATTAGTGGTGTTTATTTTGCTGGCTTATGGGCTTATTTGCTTTAAGGGGGATTAAAAATTCGAGGTCCCTTTTTTTGGTGGTAATTTTGTGTACTTTCTCCAGTGGTTTTCGCTTCAGGTTTTAGTTTTTATATGTTTCTTAGGTTAAAGATTTTAATTTTTTCGGTGATTAGTTGGTGGTAGAGATGTTACCATGTGTAGTAGGTATACTTCATCTTCAATGCACTCCATGTGTTTGTGAAAATGCCAGTTCAATTTTTTTCTCCAATAAACGGGTGATGTTTATGTGCAAGTATTTGAGCTAATGGTATGTTTGAAAATCTTGATTTGAACAAAGTTTCGTGTGCTGCAGCATGAAGTTGTCATTGCTCATATTCTATGTTGTTATAGACCATGTCTAAACTACGTGTGATTTATGGTCTACAAAATCTTTTGTTGGCTCTTTTTCTTCGCTGCTTTTATAAATAAATGTTTGTTTTCTTGCAACAGTTCATGGCTTCCCCAATTTTTTTCCGCAATTTTTTCCCCATTGAAAAAGTTTGTAGCTTTTACCGTGTTTGTTTTCTAGGTCAATGTTATGTTGCTGGAACACGAGCTTTTCACAAAGATTTGTGAAATCTCCTGATCTTCGTTTCGCTTGCTTATTGCATTCTCAATGGGTTTGATGGCATAAGAACAATGGTGATATGTGTTGCAAGAGCCGATGATAAGTCTACAGGATAAGGCCATAAAAGTTGAGATGGTCTACATCTTGGAGGGCCGGGTTATTAGACCTGCAGCCATGGTCAGCATATCCTCTTTTTTTTATCATTACCAGGTTTATTTGGTCTACGTGTTACCGCTTTTATTTGCATTTATTTTGGTCCAAAACACTTTTAATTTGCTTGATGTAGGATCAAAAATGGTGGACCAGCTTTGTTGTATGAAGAATCTACGATTAACAATTCATCTTAGGCCTCAAATTGCTGCCTCCAAACTTTGTGGACACAAAAAAAGATTAAAATTTATCAAAGGTATATCTATATTTTTCATTTACAATCTTCATTTTAATTTTTTTTAGAAGTAGGTTAGATTCGAATCTAGGAATTCAATTGCGGTGTAAATAAGTTGGAGTTTGATGGTGTTCTAATTATGTTTAATTGAATTGGCAGGGTGTTTACACTAGCGCACCCATGCCGGATTCGTTTGGTTGCACGTTATGCAACTGGAATTGTTCGAGGTCTGAGAGCGGCCGCATCTTGGCAAGGCGTTACACTAATGCAGCCATGGCGGTTGTTCCACCTTTGTACAATCAGTTATTGATGTGTTACATCAGTAAAACTGGTTTTTAACAAACCTTTTAGCGCTGTGATGATTGTTATAATTTGAGCGAGATGTTCCGACCCTAATGTGGCGAGGCAATGACCGGATGGCATAGCATATATATTACCTGCTATGCAACCGTACTTCATTGCAGCCATGGCGGAGTTCGGGTGCTTCTATGACCTGAACAACATATACAGATCTGAGCCTAATCTTTTATTGTTATTATCTATGCCATTCTTCGTTGCTTCAACTTAAATTGCCTTGGCTGAAAAGTTTTAATAATCAACAAAAAAATAATTTATGACAAAAAGTATTTATAATCAAAGGTATATCTATATTTTTCATTTACAATCTTGATTTTTTTTTTAAAAAAAAGTAGGTTAGATTCGAATCTAGGAATTCAATTGCGGTGTAAATAAGTTGGAGTTTGATGGTGTTCTAATTATGTTTAATTGAATTGGCAGGGTGTTTACACTAGCGCACCCATGCCGGATTCGTTTGGTTGCAGGTTATGCAACTGGAATTGCTCGAGGTCTGAGAGCGGCTGCATCTTGGCAAGGCGTTACACTAATGCAGCCATGGAGGTTGTTCGACCTTTGTACAATCAATTATTGATGTGTTACATCAGTAAAACTGGTTTTTAACAAACCTTTTAACGCTGTGATGATTGTTATAATTTGAGCGAGATGTTCCAACCCTAATGTGGCGAGGCAATGACCGGATGGCATAGCATATATATTACCTGCTATGCAACCGTACTTCATTGCAGCCATGGCGGAGTTCGGGTGCTTCTATGACTTCAACAACATATACAGATCTGAGCCTAATCTTTTATTGTTAGTATCTATGCCATTCTTCGTTGCTTCAGCTTAAATTGCCTTGGCTGAAAAGTTTTAATAATCAACAAAAAAATAATTTATGACAAAAAGTATTTATAATCAAACACTCTATGATTCCGCTACTGTTAAATGGTATTAAAACTAACTTGACAGAGGATGGACTAGCAACTTGTCCATGTAACAATAAGGGGGCTAAAAATCCCCATGCTTTGGCCATATGTTTTTTTTTTTTTTTTTTTTTACTTTGGGCCGGGTTTTTTTTAACCCCGGATGTGTTGGTTGCCTTTTGGTACCCGACACCCACTATCTCTCATCACTTACATTTCCTTCCTTGCCAAAGGCTCCGGCCGGATCTTATGTCCATCGGTGCCTTACCGGAGTCCGACCCAACCTTAAAATTGCACTGTAGTGCTACAGTTTCATGTGAGGGGATGCACAGTTACAGCAATATTTTAATAAGCATGTGGTCCTTTTTTGTGCCACCTGTTTTTATCTACAGTTGATCTTTAGGTTATATCCACATATTGCTGAAGGGGTTCGTGTGGATTTCACTGGATTGCTTGGGTTACGTCATGGGGATTTCAGGCCCCCTTATTGTTATATGGATATTATATTGCTTTAGGAATTGCTCTGCATTTTTCTGGATTGCTTCGGTTAGATCATGGGGATTTTTAGCCCCCTTATTGTTATATTTTTCCTGTCAGCTGTTTGGATCTACAGTTGATCTTTGGGTTAAATCCACAAATTGCTTTAGTAGTTGGTGTGGATTTTCCTGCATTGTTTGGGTTAGATCAGCTGACGAATCTTGCCTCTCATATGGTAATTCGGATCTTCTTTTGGTTGCTGCTTATCTTTTTTATGTATTAGATATAAGGGTCTTTGCCATATTTGTTGTTCATTGTTGTTCTCACCAATTACCTCATTTAATGTGATTAGCTTATATCCACATATTCCTTTACGAGTGGGTGGCAAATTTGTTGATTACTTAGATAGGATTTTGTTTAATGAAAAACTATCCGGTCCACGCATGTTGCTTCTGATATGGTGATTGTGCAATTTTTTTTCCTTGCTTATGTTTCTGCTTATGTCGCTTAAAAATCTGTTTTCCAATATTTCCTAAATCATCTAGGATTTTAGTTCATATGTTAGTCATGTTTCATCTAGGATTTTGATTGATTGAATTGTCTTTCGCTTGATTAAATGAACCTACCTATATGATTGCTTAGTTGTATGTTACTATAAATATAAGCTAAATAGATTATTTTTGTGTCAATGGTTTCAGAGCAGTAGGTGTCCAGCTTTTTAGTTGTTTATGTTATTTTTAAATTTTTATAGGCTTTTTGTGAATTAGAATCAGTTGATGTGCCCTTGCAACTGTGATGTTGGTTTATCTGATATGCTATAGTGATTATCGGGTCAGTTTTTTGTGAGATTGGTGATGTTTTCTGTCTATTTATTTTCGTTTGGATAGGCTTTTCACATTTATTTTCAGTCTAGCTTTACAGCCCTCACCCTAATTTCGTTTACAAACTTAGGATTATGTGTAACACCCCAACCCGATAAGGGTAGAAGTATTACATTACAGTGACATATCAGAACAAACACAAGCATATGATTCATACATATAACGAAATTCAGGGTTACAAATGAAAATCTGAAACTACAAAGTTACAAAGAAATAAATACTATGTCTAATAAAGTGAAACTTTATCTAATCGTCTCTAGTCCAAAGCATAGTCTTCTAAGTCCAATCACACTCTCTTCCCATAACCCAGCTTCCTACTAAAACCTGCCGCAGGAAAAGGAAATGCGGCTGAGCTTAAAATGCCCAGTGAACAGATACATATACAAAGCAATGATAATGAAACAGAACTGAAACATAGTGCATTGGGGAAAAATAGAATAAGGAATAGATAAAAGAGTGATAGAATATAAAGAAGAAAGGATAGTCATCTACCACGAGCCCAGAAACTCAAAGTCATAAATCTCAAAGTCATAATTCTCAAAGTCATAATCTCACAATCAGAGGGGATACCTCTCAGGCAACCAGATAATATGAGGGGTGTCCTCATGTATCATAAGGGTGGAGTGATCAGCTCCCAGGGGTTGTGAAAGGCGTGTATTGCACACAGCACCAGTCACCTCAAAGTCAACTCAAAGTCATAGTTAAATCCACTAAGCATACATATCTAGGATTGCAATCCATACGCCCCTTACTCAAAGTCAATCTCAAAGTCATATACTCAAAGTCACAATAGCCGGCAGATAATCATAAAAGGGACGGCGTGAGAAATCACTCACCCACACATGAGTCATGCCAGTGGTGCATCACAGACATGCCTATGGTACCTCCATAGGTAGGAAAAACATAAATGGCTCGAGTATCAAACTAAGAGTCAGGTCTCAAAGTCATACAAAAGGTCATATAGCAAAGGTTTATCTCAAAGTCATCTCAAAATCATATCAGAAATAATAGTCAAGGTCCATTCAGAGTTCATCAGGTCAAGGTTCATATTCAAAAATCAATTCATGGTTCAGTTCAAAAGTCCGTTTCAAAAGTTCCTATTAAAAGTCCAATTTAAATAATCTTTTAAAACAGTTTTCATAAAAATGGTCTTTCAAAATATAGGGTTCATGAAAGTTAAATAACCTTTCTTTTAAAAAGAAATTTAGCATCATTTATAAACATCTTTTCAAATCGGTTCTTCTCAAAACATTTCCATGGCATAATTAAAAGGTTTTCATAGCATGGTTTCATAACGGAGGTCATATCAAGTGGGATCAACAGAGAAAGTTCAAGTAAAGGGGATCATAGCAATGGCATCAATTCGGGAACTAACGGATCAGAATATGAAAGAGATCATGAGAAACCTTTTGAGAAAGGTCAGAATATCTGTACCTTAAACCGCAAGTGCAAACATGACAGAAAACATAAAGGTCGGAAGCAAAACTCCTTCTTCAGCGAATCTACACAAATTAATTGTCGGCTTGTTGTTAATAACTTATTCAATTCAGATTTCTCATTTTAGTCGGCTTTCCAGTTTTAGTAACTTTCCATTTAAAGTGACTTCCCACTTTTAGCAGGTTTCCATAAATAGTAAGTTTCCACTTTTAGAAAGTTTCCATAATTAGAAAGTTGAATCATTATTAATGGAATCAAAGTATCTTTTAACATATTTACACATTTGGTCCTTAGGGTTTCATAACTTTACATTTTAACCCTTTACTTTCCAAAATTACACTTTAAACCTTTTAGTATTCAAAGTTACACATTAAACCCTTAACTTATCCATTTTACATAATAATCCCTTATTTTATCATGTTATACTAATATACCTTCAAGTATTCACAATTTACACTTTAAGTCCTTCAAGTTATCAAAGTTACATATTTAACCCTTTAACTTACAATTTCAACTTTTAATTATCAATAATTACATATTAAGCCATTAAATTACCAAATTAGCACAAAACCCCCTGAATATATTTTATTACTCAAATCAGTCCCAAGTTTCCAGAAATTACACTTTTAGTCCCTCTACTTTAATTAATTACAAATCGCACCAATTAAATATAATTAACTCACTTCTTGTAATATTTACACTTAGAACCCTCAAGTTATATTTTTCCCATATTCCTACTGATATATATGATCTTACAAAAATATCCCAGATGTTTCAAAGTTGGCAAAACACACCCTTGTACTTTATTTTCCAATCGGATTTATTTTAAAGTTACCAAAACCAAACCCTAATTTCATAAAATCATTATGCCATCATTATACAATCATTACTTAATCATTATTATGCATTAATTACCAGATCCAAACATAAAAACCCTAACCCTAATTCGATTTAGGGTTTCTTTTATTTTCTTCATTGTGTTCTTAATTAGCCGATTTATAAAATAAATCACAACACGAGATTTAAGCTTCTATAATTCAAACCCATATTTTTACGAGATCATAATTAATATATGAAGTTCATAAAAATTATCATTCATATCCAGAAAATTCATATACAATGATATAGAGTTTTGTTGCGTTTTTAGGGTTTAATTCAACAAAACGTTATAGAGCATGCATGGATCGATTAGAACATTTTATTTGAGACTTATATGATGTAAGAGACGTGAGAAAAATACCAGACCAGATCTGGAACAAATAGAATAGGCTGGACGAATTACACCTCTTGAATTGGATAATACGACACCAAAAATTCCCACGAGAACAAACGCGACCAACAAACCTTGTAATCATTTTTCGAATATCATATATGATGTAAGGAACTCAGGAAAATAGAAAATGAATTTATAAGAGGTCGTATGAAACACAACGAATTTACCTTGTTTGTAGGGCTCGACAAAAGGAAAAATGTGCCACGATTGAACCAAGCTTCAACAATTCAAAAGGGTATTTTTCTTGGCTTCTTAGGATGATGATAGATCACAGAAAATTGCTTAGGAATTATGGGGTGGTCGAATGGAGGCTATGAGAATTGTTGTGTGTGTTTATTTAAATCGGTTTTAGGGTTTTCTTGGAGAAAAGATATGGATTGGTTTTTAAAATAGGAATGCCGTGTGATGAGGGGAGTTTATGGACCAGAAATTTCGTGATTATAGGTGGGAGAATATTGGGTGATAATTATCTTCCTAAATTACAAAGATATGTATCATTTTAAATCAATTAAATCATAAAACAAATGCATTTTGTGTCAATCGGCCCTATGAGGGTAATTTGGTAATTTTAAAACTTGTATAAATGTGTCATGAAATTGTTAAAATTATTTGGATACATAACTTGTTCATTGTTAGAAGTTTGGGATTTATTTGGATACTTAATAAGCTTTTAAATAAATTTTAAACATGTAGGGGCATTTTGGTCATTTCACTTGCTTTCAGATTTTAGGTGTTACATTATGGTTTATTGTTGTTATTTATACTGGTGTGACAATAACGATATAGGTGCATATTTTACCAGCACCAATGTCAATCTTGCTGGGCTAATTATTTGCCTGTGTATCTGCTAATTGTTATTTACATCTGATTAAAACTGTCAACTGATTCAGGTTGTGTTTCTTTGCAGTTTAGTTTAGATTACCATCTCAAGGGTGTCATGGCTTTTCAGAGCCAATGATGAATTAAAAACGGGTTTGATTAAAGCTATGGACTTCCGTGTGTTGGCAGGGCAAACTATCACGTTTGCAGCCATCATGGATGTATCTGGTTTCTGAGATTACTAATCAATCTCATCCTCACCCATACCCACTTTTAAGCTGATGAATGATTCATGTGATGTTGGAGTGCAGTTACACAACATACAAAATGTCGTTGTCACGCTATGATGAATGAGGGTTTCTTAACTAAACGTGAGAGAACCCGTACCTTGGCGAGGTGACCTGCTATGGTTGCAGCCATGACGGGTGTATCCTCTTTCGTTGGATGTTTACCCATCTGAGCCACCTGCACAACGACACTGCCGCTTGGTTTTGAAAAATTGAAAACCACTCACTTTTTTAAACATCCTTGCCAGGCTATGATGAATTGCAGTTTGATGAGTAAACGTGCAACAAACTGTATCGTGGTGAGGTAACCTGCTACGGTCGCAGCCATGACGGGTGTATCCTCTTTGGTTGGATGTTCACCCATCTGAGCCACCTTTTAAAAAAATTAAACCCATCTACTTTTTAAAATATTATTGTCAGACTGTGATGAATTGAGCTTTCTTTGATAAACATGGGACGGCCCGCATCTTAGCAAGGTCACCTGTTGAGGTTGTATCCATGACGAGTATATCCTCTTTGGTTGGATGTTTGTCGTTGTCAGGTTGTAATAAATTAAGCTTTGTTTAGTAAACATGAGACGACCCATAAAATATTGCAACTTTTGCTTGCCATGCTAAAATAGCTGCTGCCGCTGTTCGATTAACATTCTCTAGACCGCATGTAAGACTTATTCCCAGATATAGAGATATGGTCCTTTTATGTTATATATAGTTTGTGCTAAACAAATACAAATGAGTTGTTGGTTATACTTAATCTAAAAGATTGTTTCATTTTTTACAGGTTTAGCGGGCTAGGCTCCGCCAATAACAGAACACCGAGATCCAGGAAAAAAGACTGATACAGAAACCAGAACCAAAACAGCTAAACAAGCACTGTTTCAACGTCGACCAACAGACCCGAAGAACCAAAAAGGTTAGTCCAGAGCATTTGCTTTACATGTATGATTACTTTTATTGAAAATCATATATTAAAATGCAATAGCATAAGCTTCATGCCATTGCAACAGCAGTACCACTAAAATTAAAAGTTACTCCCACATTTTGAATAAAAAACGATACTTGCAATTACCATACCTCCTAAACTCAGCATGTTTAAAACACCTGCACATTTTTATTTTTTGCTTCTTTACGAACCCACACAAAACTGCATGACATTCTCTTTTGAACAAAAAACAAACAACATGTATGTGGAAAACTAGAAGGGGGGGTTGAATAGTTTTACGTCCTTTTAAAATTTATAAGTACAGGTTTGTTTTAAAAAACTTCGATTCTAGTTTATGTGAATTCAATACTTGCACTATATGATCAATTTGTATAGTAACTAACTAACACAACTAATATAGTAAAGATAAATAAATAAGTAATGAGAAGAGTTAGAAAGATCAAACCACAACACAAGGATTTATAGTGGTTCGGCTACAAGGACACCTTCCTTGTTCCTACTCCACTCCCCGAGTCACCTACTCGAGAGTTTTCTTCACTATGTCAACAAACTCCCTTATGGCGGAGAAAACCGTACACACCAATATACACACCAATTTACACACCAATCTACACACCAATCTTCACACCAATCTTCACACCAATCTTCACACCAAGCTTCTACACACCAATCTTCTACACACCTTCTTCTACACACCAATCTTCTACACACCTTCTTCTACACACCAATCTTCACAACTATCCTACTTCACTACTAATCAACTTCTACTATCTACACAACTTCTATATCTTCTAAACAAATAATAACAAGCACAACACAATATTCACAAATGAATATATATATATACAATATACACAACAACTCTTCAACACTTCTTGAACTTGGTTGTAGAGAGTTCTTCTTTTGCACTTAGAATGAGAATGGATGATGAGGGATTGAATCACTTGAAACAAGGATTAATATACAAATGATCAAAGGGTTTTTGATGGGTTTAAGATGATTGTAGATCTGAAAATTTCGTGCAAAAGGTGAGGAAAAATTCCAGAATTAAGGTGGTATTTATAGGGGAAGAAATCTGACAGTTTCTAACAGGGGAGCCTGGCCGGTCCCCTTAAAGCATGGCCAGCCCCCTTAAAATTAAGGGGACCGCCCCTTATAATTAAGGGGGCCGCCCAACTGTAACGGCCAGAAAACCTGTCTTTTAGTGGGGAAAGTTTATTTGGTGAAAAACTAACTGATTTTGGTTAAATATTTGAAATCATATATTTAGTATGATTAAAACATTTTTCCTTATTACCAAAAGTGTTTTTCAAAAATATATAATAAGATTATATAATTAAATAAACTTTGTATTAGTTAATTAAATACCCCTTTGATCATGAGATGTATTAAGCACTTGTTTATCCATACCTTAAGTGATTAAGTTGGATATAATGATATAGACTAGCTTAATACTTGTTTACGTAGTAATCAAACGATTGACGAGTTTACATTTTGTGATCGTCAAAATATAGAGATATCGAAAAATATAAATAACGTTTTCATACATTATTTATGTCAACAATCTCCCCCTTTTTGATGATTACAAAATTTAAACTCATTAGTCGAAAATTAGTCTATATACAAGTATTAGAGTGAGTTTATATCACTTCTCCCCCTTTTTGTTAGCATCAAAAAGGTTTTCCCAAGTTGATGGAAGCTCCCCCTTGAAGTATACTCCCCCTCATTTTGAGGCCAAAAGGAATTGGGATATGGATATCTTGCAAAAATATTTAGTGGCAAGCAACATATATATATATGGATATAGCATGCAAGAGTAAAAACATAACCATAATATTAATGATATAAAAGAAAGTTACATCAAACATAACAAAAGCCTTAAAGGCTTACAATCATCATAGAAATAATAAACCAAGTCTCAAACATGAGAGTCCTCTCTAGAGCTTGCCATCCAAAAGGGTTTAACACAATTTTATTTGTGAATCACCATACATGTTTAATTGGGAGGAATGGATGGTGAACATGGAGATGGTGATGGTGGAGGTGTGTTTGTTGATGGTGGTGGAGGTGTTGTGTTTGTTGTTGGTGGTTGATGCAACATGTTTTCAATATGAGAAAACATGTATTGGATCTCATCTCTTAATCCGAACACAATTGTTCGGTTGTGAATGCAACAAAGGCAAGTGTCTCCATGAGCTTCAAGTAAGCTCCATGGGACGGGGTTATAGGTTGGTGGATTGATAGGAGATGATGAGAAATGTGCATCAAGGGGTGTTAATGGTGATAATGAGAGAGTGAGTGCAAGAGATGTGTTCTCATTGGTAGGTTGTGATGGTTGATCAATTGTTGGAGGAGATAAGTGGGTGTTGATGTAGTCATTTATGGATGAAGTGGATGGTATGGAGGAAGTGGAGTTTCCATTTGTTGAAGGTGTTTTTGAGGGTGCATTTGGTGCACTAGGAGATGAACATTGAGGTGGTGGAGATGGAGTGGTGTTGTCTTCATTTGTAAGATCAATGAAGAGTTGTTTGGGTGGTATAATGACAAGTTTTTGTTTCTTGGCATTGTTTGAATGAGTGGTTCTTGGTGATGACATGATGATGGTTATGAGTGATGAGGATGATGAATTTTGAATTAAACATGCATGGGGATTATATAGTGGGAAAACATGTTTAGAAGTGGAATTATTTTGAAATTGTAATGTTTTATTCCAAAATCAGTTTGGTTTTTAAGAGTAATGGTAGCTGGGACTAGCAAAAGGGATCACATGATGCAAAAGAAAACAGTGTAAAAACTGTTTCAGATGGCCGGTCCCCTTAAATGGTGGCCGGTCCCCTTAATTTTAAGGGGGCCGCCCTTTATGATTTAAGGGGGCCGCCCATCTGACGACCCAGAAATCAAAAATTTTCAGAAATTTTCTGGAAAGATGTTATGTTCTGGTTTGAATGTGCAGCAAGCTCAATTTGGACATTTCACATTTGTTTTGGTTTATTAGAAAGCATATATGTCATATAGTTATATAACCATTAACTAATCATATAAAGATCAAGAGAAACATGCATAAAAATATCAAAGACAATCAAGTTATCATCCTAAACACATATTCAAATAACAAGTATTTCCGAATAAACTTCGGACAAATAGCACACAAGACATAAAAATAAAACATTGTTAAACAAACATAATCCGACCATATCATTTCTTTTTCTTCCCGAAGATACCCTTCAAAGTCTTCCCAATAGATTTGAAGCCACCTCTAACTTCTTCGTGCAAGCTCTTTTGTCTTCTAAGCATCTCGGTAGTTCGTTCATGAAGCACTTCTTCAGTTTGATCACTTGGAGATGGAGTAGAATAGTTGGGATAATCAAGATCCTCTAAATTGTCAACGAACTCAGAAAACGAAGGGGTACTAGCATCATCGATGTTTTCCTCCTCATCATCATCATCTTGCCTTGAGGATGATCCATGAAAGCTATGACGACGAGGTTTACCCTTGTCACTTCGAGTTCGTCGAGCTTGTTTTAGAGCGAGAGTACCCAGAGTGGGGTAAATGGACTCATAAATACTATTGTCAAGATCGGGGTAGTACTCGATAACATGACGATAGATACGAGTAAGGAACATTCCATATGGAAGGTTGGCTTTGGGAGTTTTTCTAGCACACTCAATCCGTTTGATAAAGAAGTAGGCCAAATTGTACGGCTGTTCGACAGCTATACAATACAACATGTGAGCAAGGCTAGCCGGGAGATGGTCCCGGTGACCTCGAGTACCAAACGCATTCTCACGAATGAGTTCTTCCCAACGCTTCATGTGTGGGCTTAATTCTTTGAGGAGAAGTTGGTATGGAGAAATTTGAACGTTTTTGGATTTTATTTTTCGACTTGTGGTGGCACGATCTATACCAAGGATTTGACGAATTTCGTCAGGATGAGGAATTTCGTCGAGATATGGACCGAAGGTTGGTCGATAGCGATTAAGAGATTCGAGGTCCCACTCGTTTGAGAAAACGGCTTGACCTCTAAAAGGAATTTGGAGGATATGACCAAATTGTTCGAGAGTGAGGGTGATAAATTCATTTTGAATCATGAAAGAGATGGTGATGAAACCAAGATCATTGGTTTGGACGGTGACTTGGCTATAGAAATCCATAATGAAGCGAGGAATAATAGGTTCATTTATTTCATAAAGACAATTGAAGTTGATGCTTGAAAACAAGCGATTTATGTACTCGGATTGAGTAAAAGCAAGATCTACTACACGTCCCTCATGAATATTTCTATCTTCAATTTGACGATAGATAAGTCCAATGGAAGGAGATGTGGTAGGGAGTTGAGAAACTTTGGGAATGTAGTTTTTAGTGTGAGAAAGATCTTCGGTAGTTGCTTTGGGCATTTTCACCTAAACACATCAACAATTCAAAAAGACCAAAATAAATATAAAGAAAGATAAAAGTACATGTTTATTGTTAAGGCTTATGTTGGAACGTAAACATACTTCGTCACTAATCCTAAGAAGTAGATTACCATGTTCCTTAATGTTGTTTTTAACTCGTTCTAGATATATTTTATGAAGTTTAATGAGTAGTTATGGACAAATCCAAACGCCCCTTTAAACATCTTAATATATCATGAAATTTACTAGATTTACATTAGATTGTAAAACTGGTTATTTCTTGCGAGTTTCTTATGCATGTGATTTGTTTTTGAAAAAGATGGTTTGTATTTTTACTCAAAAATGTCATTTTTAGTAATAAACCAAACGCTCCCTTAACTAGTGACTTATAACTCAAGTGCGTCAATATACATATGAATTATATATCTTGACGAGTTCGATAAACAATTTTAAGATTTATAATTATAACAAAGTTTTATAAAAATTATAATGACTATGTTTCGATATTATTTGGACATAATCCAAACACCCCTATATTGTGAACCAATATAATTTTTCCTAGTCGAAAAAATGTAATTTCAAGTTTTACAAGTTACAAACGTACAATGTGATTAGTTTTAACACGTTTTCAAATCATTATTCAACAATGTGTTTACTAAAATTTTGAAAAGGAGTGTATGAAATTTAAAAAAAAAATTTTTGACATGATAGTTCATAATAACTAGCTTCTAGTGTTGATAAATCATCCTAATCCTAGGGGAAGCATTTGATTATGGAGTTTTAAGGTTTAATTCGAAATAAATTATGAAATTTGACGAATTTTATAAAACATGCATAATCATGAGTATGATCAAATAAGATGAAATTAGATGAAATGTGTTATGAAAAACTTACAATAAGTAATGGTGATTGTGTTAGATGAATTTGCCCTTTGCGAATTAACCCGAATTATGTGATTTGGAAGTGATTTGAGAGGTTTTTGGGTTTTGGTTTTCGTCACAGCAGAAGCAGTGGAAGGGGAGTATGAAAAAGTGGAGTGTTTGGCAAAAGGAAAAAGGAGAAAAACGGATTTGAACAATCAGATGGCCGGTCCCCTTAAACATTAAGGGGGCCGCCCTTCATTTGGCTGCCGGTCCCCTTAAACATTAAGGGGGCCGCCCTCCAAAATTCGATTTTTGTGATTTTGGTTTCTGGAAAGAGCAAGAAAAATATTTATTCATATGTATGTATTAGATTTATATTTAATCAAAAATACGTTGAAGGGTATTCGCACGAAAGGAATTACTTGACACTTTTAATCGACAATTTGCCAATTAAATTTTCTTGATCATTTCGGATGAAATTTATCAAGTTGTCAAGTACACGAGAACGTTGTGGAAAGTTCATAAGTATATATATATATATATATATATATATATATATATATATATATATATATATATATATATATATATATATATATATATATATATATTTTATTAGTATGGGCTTATAAGACGAGAACATAGGAGGGAGACGTATGCAATGGAAGCCGGGAGTTTGTTTCATCCATAGATTTTTCGACTCATCTCACTTCATCAGCATGAGTGTTGATTGAACATTAAAGTTCAATAAGGCAAAAGGGGAAAAGAGATGTTCGTAAACGAACAATCTCTAGTTCTAGAAAATCAACAAATGAATTTCCTAGGTTATAAGATCCTAAATATAGCTAAGTATATAAATATATATATATATATATATATATATATATATATATATATATATATATATATATATATATATATATATATATGTATATATGTATATTTAGATATAATATAGAAGAAGATAGAGATTAATAAGTCAAGTAAAATCACATACATATAACACACTAAACTAAGCATGCATTTCTAGACAAGGAACTTAAAAGGAAATGTGTACCTTTTGTCTTTAATGCGTTAATCTTCAAGGTCTTCAAGAAGTAAATCGGACAAGAGGTGACAATGAAAAGTTCCATGTTTGGATGGCGAATATTATTTACGTTGGTGCCCATTGTTTCATTTGTCCAAAGTTATTTGGTCCGAACATGTTTTGTATTTGACTTGGATGCATATAAGGTGGAAACATTCCCCACGGATTGAAGTTCCACATTTGTTGATTATAATTAAAGTTTCGTCTATTATGGTTTGTTCTTGGTTGAGGTGTTTTAGGTCTAGGATAAGAATTATTTGGTTTCCTAGGTGGTGGAGTTTTAGATCTTGTTTTAGATTTAGATGATCCAACTTCGGTTTTTAAAGATGGTTTATAAAATGGTTTTATTTCTTCATTACTAGCGATAGGTATTATTTTATTTTTTATGAGTAAATGTTTAGGATTAAGTATTGAAGGTTTTGGTTCATTTTCAAATTTAACGTTTTTAGCTCCACTTGTTGAAGATTCAGTTGAGTTAAATCCTAGTCCGGTTTTATCTCCTGATATTCTTTGAATACTTATAATTTTACTAAGTGAGTTACTACTATTTTCAAATTTATCAAGTTTGCAAATTTCATCCTTAAGTATGTTGTTTTCACTTTTAAGCTCTTGACATGTTTTACATTCTTCAACAATTTCTTTTCCTTTTTCAAGTTGATGTAATTTAATTTTTAGTTCAATCACTTCATTTTCTAGTTGGTTGTTTATGTATTTTAGTGATTTATTTTTAGCCATAACTAGTTGTCCTATTTTACATAATCTATTGTATTCACTATCTAAATCTTTTTCATCTAATGATAGATTTT
This sequence comes from Artemisia argyi, assembly GCA_030686995.1. Lineage (NCBI taxonomy): Eukaryota > Viridiplantae > Streptophyta > Magnoliopsida > Asterales > Asteraceae > Artemisia > Artemisia argyi. Next base: position 137,166,671 of record CM060709.1, on the reverse strand, counting down.
CATCACTAAAGTATTCGGATTCGGAACGTACCTCACTTGATGATTTGGCCATGAGACACTTTTCATCCTTTGTTGTTTCATTCTCATCTTCATCACTATCACTCCAAGCACCTCCAACGAATGCTCTTTGATTTTGATCTCTTGTCATCATTGGACATTTTCCAATGAGGTGATTCAGATCACCACACTTGAAACACTTTCTCTCATTCTTGCTATACTTGTCATCATTATTCTTTTGAGATGTTCTTCTTTCATCGTGTGGTTGTCTAACGAATCTTCCTCGCCTTTTGAAGAATTTCTTGAAGTCTCTTACGGCCATGGCATATTCTTCGTCATCACTTTCGGAAGATGAGCTATCTTCGTTGTTGGATTCCTTTCTAGCTTTCAAGGCGATTGACTTGCTTTGCTCACGTTTTCCTTTAACCATTTCAGAGTCCTTCTTTATAATTGCTTCGTATACTTTCAGATTTCCAATTAATTCATCAAGTTGTAGTGTTGACAAATTCTTTGATTCTTCAATAGCCGTCACTTTAGCTCGCCATTTTGGGTGAAGAGCTCTAAGAAATTTCCTAACAAAATTCTTACTAGAGAAATTCTCATCAAGTGCTTTTAAACTTGTGATGATAGTGTTAAATCTAGCAAAAGCATTATCAATTGATTCCTCTTCCGGAATCGTGAATTGCTCATATTGTTGAACAAGTAGATCTATTTTGTTATCTTTGACTTGATTATTACCTTGGTGAGTTATTAATAAAGAGTTCCAAATTTCTTTTGCGGTTTCACACATAAAGATCCTTTCGTACTCTTTACGTGGTAGCGCATTATAAATAACCATTTTTGCTTCATTATTCTTAGCAAGTTTTCTTTTTAAATCATCATTTTGTTTTTCAAAAGGTACGATTTCATCTTTCTTAGTTTCGGGGTTATTTTGAATAGGTAAAAAATCACCATTGGTAATAACATACCAAAGATCTAGATCTTTTGATTTCACATAAGTTTCGAATCGATTTTTCCAATATAAAAATCCATCACTTTCAAATAGTGGTGGTCTTTGCATAGATTGCCCTTCTAAATATTTTTCAGATTCCATTGATCGTTACAAGTTTTAAAATACAATATATTTTAAAAATCTTGCTAGACGTGGCTCTGATACCAATTGTGGAAAACTAGAAGGGGGGGTTGAATAGTTTTACGTCCTTTTAAAATTTATAAGTACAGGTTTGTTTTAAAAAACTTCGATTCTAGTTTATGTGAATTCAATACTTGCACTATATGATCAATTTGTATAGTAACTAACTAACACAACTAATATAGTAAAGATAAATAAATAAGTAATGAGAAGAGTTAGAAAGATCAAACCACAACACAAGGATTTATAGTGGTTCGGCTACAAGGACACCTTCCTTGTTCCTACTCCACTCCCCGAGTCACCTACTCGAGAGTTTTCTTCACTATGTCAACAAACTCCCTTATGGCGGAGAAAACCGTACACACCAATATACACACCAATTTACACACCAATCTACACACCAATCTACACACCAATCTTCACACCAATCTTCACACCAATCTTCTACACACCAATCTTCTACACACCTTCTTCTACACACCAATCTTCTACACACCTTCTTCTACACACCAATCTTCACAACTATCCTACTTCACTACTAATCAACTTCTACTATCTACACAACTTCTATATCTTCTAAACAAATAATAACAAGCACAACACAATATTCACAAATGAATATATATATACAATATACACAACAACTCTTCAACACTTCTTGAACTTGGTTGTAGAGAGTTCTTCTTTTGCACTTAGAATGAGAATGGATGATGAGGGATTGAATCACTTGAAACAAGGATTAATATACAAATGATCAAAGGGTTTTTGATGGGTTTAAGATGATTGTAGATCTGAAAATTTCGTGCAAAAGGTGAGGAAAAATTCCAGAATTAAGGTGGTATTTATAGGGGAAGAAATCTGACAGTTTCTGACAGGGGAGCCTGGCCGGTCCCCTTAAAGCATGGCCGGCCCCCTTAAAATTAAGGGGACCGCCCCTTATAATTAAGGGGGCCGCCCAACTGTAACGGCCAGAAAACCTGTCTTTTAGTGGGGAAAGTTTATTTGGTGAAAAACTAACTGATTTTGGTTAAATATTTGAAATCATATATTTAGTATGATTAAAACATTTTTCCTTGTTACCAAAAGTGTTTTTCAAAAATATATAATAAGATTATATAATTAAATAAACTTTGTATTAGTTAATTAAATACCCCTTTGATCATGAGATGTATTAAGCACTTGTTTATCCATACCTTAAGTGATTAAGTTGGATATAATGATATAGACTAGCTTAATACTTGTTTACGTAGTAATCAAACGATTGACGAGTTTACATTTTGTGATCGTTAAAATATAGAGATATCGAAAAATATAAATAACGTTTTCATACATTATTTATGTCAACAATGTAGCCATGTGAGGATCCATAGCTCGATATTGCCCAAACTTTTTGACCCAAAACAAAAAAACAGGCCTACAAAGCTGTTTGATAGGTAGCTACACCAGTTTTGTGTCTCCACTAACTTTAAATTGCAGCCATAGATTGACACTCATTATACTTTTCCCACTTGCACAACATCACAAGATTCACTGTTTGTGAACAAGCCATTTGTCTTCACTCATTCACCCACTCAAAATAAGAAAATCGATTATTACTACCCATGTTATTAAACACTAATGATCCCTGCAGTTCTGAAACTTAAATGCCAACATAATCAGACACTGCTTAATTCCAAATTCTTTTACATAAAACCAGCAGATTAAAACAATTAAAAAAAAAAAATAAAAAAAAAATAAAAAAAAAGACACTGATACTTTTATTCATAAACATAATATATTACAATCCACAATATAAAAATACAAACCACAACGCACACACAGATTATACTAACCAGACTAAAAAGCATACACCGAAAGACATTAACCATGCTGCTCCATTGTCGACACATGCCCAAGCCTCTCTTCTCTTGCTTCACGCACCAGTTCCAGCAAATCATTCAGAGCATTCAGAATAAGACCATCTTTATATTGTCCCTCAGCAGTGCATCGTAAACCATCATCAGCAGCAGTATCAAACCGACTTAGCGATCTCCCTTCTTGAAGTAAACGCCGATATTTAAGCATCCTGGTACGCACCAGCTCGCATTCTGCCTCCAACCGCGCAATAGACAGCTCAATTTGCCCACCATCTTGCATAAACAAGAACCGGAAATAGTGCTCAGTTCTGTCAGAGTTGCAAGGAAACTTCAGCTGATCCAAAGTAGGAGTGGATGACATTTTCTTTCACAGGCCCTTTTTATGAAACTAGAGAAATACAGATGGCAAAGCATGTCCTTATATACCCAAAATATCCACAAACAGTAAAAAAATAATAAAAAACTGTTTCTTCCATTTCATAATAAATGACTAGCACACTCTCCACGACTGCCTTCAAACACTTATTCGGTCACCAACGAAGTCCTTGGAAACTATTCAACTAATAAATGCTGTAAACTAATCCCATGACAGTGCACACATTCAAATCAGTTTCATAGAATAATAATAATGATCATGCCAAACTAACTTGCATAATTCCTGCTCTATATGGTAATTAGGTGCTGGTATTTATTTAACGAATCTTTTTATTGTGCAGGTTTCTCAGCAGCTCAGTTGTAGAGACACAAAGAGGTACAAGCATGTTGTTTATGGGAAATTCCTTAAGCAAAAACCAAAGGATTTCAATGTTTTGGAAGCTGCAATCGTAGATTCCTCAATGCATCAGAAAATTGCTATGTTTAATTATGTGAATCTTTTATATACTAAATGGCAATTTTCGCTGTGGATTAGAAGTTATGGTTATCAATGTGTTTGTCATTTTTTATGCTAAGATGTTTCAAGCAATAACTTAGTATAAACCTTCGGCAAAACAGCCCGTCGCAAAGCGCAGGTTATCCACCTAGTTATTACTTAGAAAAGGGAGGTAATACGAAAAAGAAAAATGAAGTGAATCCTTAACACTCAACAAACTACAGGGACCATTTAATTATGTAGTTTACTAAAAAAAATAATAAAATAAAAAATAAATAAAATAATAATAATACCATACTAAGGTTTATTCTAAAGAAATGGACAAAATTAAAAGTTAAGGAAAATACTATATAATAGTAAATATTTTTGATAATCAAAAAGTACGCATGTGGTAAGTATTATTACACAATATACTGGATTTCAAACAAAATACGAGTAAGAAATAGCTGAGACCATTTTCTTGATCAATCATACAACACAACTTTTCTTATTAAGTTATATATACTAATATACACGTAAAATGCCACCATCTTTTTTCGTCACCAGTTAAAGCTCATGGACTCCAGATGAAGATTGCTGGCCAGGTTTGATGAACATATTTTGGCAACTTCATGTCGCATCTTCCTTGGCCCGCAGGCCATAACACCCACAGCTGATCCTTTCTTGTTGTTCTCCAGTAGCATTGCTGGAATTAATAGTGACACAAGTATCAGTTACACGAAGATCATATCACTAGATCTATTAACCATTCCGATACTTTTATGGAGTATTTTTTATCCATATTATTTAAGAAAAATGGTAAAGGTATAATTTTCGGTTTCAGTAACATCAGTTTTCCAAAGCGTAGTGCAAAGCACCTAGCACTAAAAAAGAACCATGGACGACTTACTTTTTAGATCAGGCCTACCACCAAAATGGACATTAGTAATTTCATGAAACAGACTGATGAGTAAAGCTTTCAATCTCTCCAACTTCAGATAGCTCCAAGTTTTGCACTTTCGTAGCGTCCCTTTTGTCGTTGTCCTTCTTTTGCCAGAGAAACATAAAACTAGTAGCCAAGAAAACACTAGCACAAACAAAGAACATGTCCCATAAAGTTTTGAACGTGTAATTGTAGGCTGAAGGTCCTCTAGCTAGTTCTACAGGGTAGATGTGGTATCTTATTAAAATCCCCAAGAAAATAAGAAACATGATAAACGATGAAGTTATTATCACGCATAGCCATAGCCAACTGTTGGGTCCAAGTGGTGTTGAAATGGGCGAGTCGGATGAGTTTGGTTTGAACCATATTGTTTGAAGAGGTTTCTTGGTGTTTTCGAGGGGTTGTTGTTGCTTCGTTTCTCTAGTAATGTAGGCTCGTATTTGGAGATTTATTTGTGAAAGATCTGAAGGAGTACTGTTTGATGTTAACGGAAGCAAGAGATCGAGCATAGAGAGATCTGTCGAGTTTTTGAAGGCACAAATAAGGAGTACACTTGCTGGGATCGTGTGGTTTTTATTGGGTTGTTGTTGTTGTCGTGCCCTTTGGAAGGAAAGTTCACGGATTATGGAAATGAACGGTGTGATGCCACTTCCTCCGCTGATCAATACCAGGTTCTCATATCTACATACAAAAATAATCCGAGTGTAAAATTTAACAGATGAAAAGCTACCAAAAGTTAGATGTCATTTATAGTGTCCTCAAATGTTATATTATCCTAAGTTATTTAGTTATTTAAAATAGACCAAATTGACGTTGGTTTTGTGCCATATATGTGTAATGTGTTACAAATCAAGAACTAGCCTTAGAAAGTGTGGCGAAGCAGGTCCATATGGGCCTTCAACAGAGACATGGAGACGATCGATCGGAGAACTAGAAAGTTGTTGGTAAAGCTTGTGAGACCAAGTTCCTTGACACTTAATCACGATACTGAGTGTATCAGGGTCCATGTTAGCATTGGAAGTCACTGTAAATGGATGCCACTGCATCTTGGAGATCAACGGCACATTCACAAACAAGATGCTACTTGGCGTATACTCCAATCCTGCAAACAAATTTTGCATCAAATATCTACTTTCCAAGTATGTTTTATTTGATTAGTATGGATTGTTTTTCAATGAGATCTTTGTAATAAACTATATATTTTGTATAATCTTACCAGAAATCTTGGAAAAGTTAAGTTCAAGGGTGTCACAAGGCAAGAGTCGGGCAGCAATAAACCTAACGTTTGTTCGTGATTGTAAGAATCTCAAGTAACGGTCTATCAGAAATAGGAAAATCCCGGGAAGGATCAAGCAGAAGTATGCTACCCCAACATGAATGATGTAGAAGAAAACATATAGCATGTAGGTTTGGTGAGTGTAGAAAAAAAGCTCGAACATCTTTCTTCTTATGCGCGAGATGCTTGTCACCCACATAATCAATGCAATTACGAATGCAATTTCTCCAGCCACATTTGAAAGGTAAGTTTGGCTCCATTGTAATGCCTGCATCATCACAAAATTATTGCATGTTTTGTTAATAATAAACATATATATTTTTAATTAGTCTTTAATTTATTTTGTTACAAGCATGATCATAATAATTTGAACATCATGTAATCATATGAGTTCTCATCATTTAATTTCATATGACTAAATAATCAAAAATCATGATACTATTACGCAGTATAAGTCCCGGCCCACATATAATCAATACATTAGGGTTTTATTATAGTTAATCATATGTAATTTGTAAATAGTTGATTGTCATTAAAGTTTAACTTACAGGGTTTATATCATTCAACAGATAATCAAGAACGATATTGGCAAAGAAAGAAAAAAAATTCAGTCACATGATAAAAACCTTGTCCTAAAAGGCTAAAATAAAAAAAAGTAAATATCCTTCTTGATATAAATCCAATTACACAAAACAAAACTTTGTGACCAATCCTCCCCACATCACAATTATTAGCATCCATGATGCATCTAATATTCATAGAAAAATATCTTGTTATTCAAGATTTAATTGTTAAGTTCATATAACAACATTTATTTCTTTAGATATTTTATCCTGTTTTTCAGCTTAATTCGAAGTGAGAATAATCAAAGTGAGAATAATAGTCTACCAAAACCATCTGATGAGTGATACCCCAGTAGATAAAGAAGCCAACGCTATGTGCAGTAAACAAAACCATGGATAGATGTCCAAGCCATATGTGATACTTGACGCTCGACTCTGATGTGAGCCCAACAAGTCGTAAGATTGATGATCCACGAGTCACCGGAAAGAAGAGAAATGCCCAAGTTATATTCCCTATATACCCAAGTCTCAGCCATACACTACGGAACTTGGATTGCCACCTGCATTTTAACGTTACTAAAACTGTAAAAAAAAAACAGTCGTTTGCTATAAGCTTATAGAGATTGTGATGGCAAGGACTTTACATTTGTACCCCCATGTCCATATGAAGGTGGCCGAAGCTCACATACAAGTAATTGCCTAAAGACCATCCTAACAACACAACGAACATAGCTGAAAACATGAATTCTGTTGCGCTCACGATTCCTAGAGGATTCATAACAATCAACGGCCGTTTGAATATGTCCAAGTGGCTTTTCTTGACAACAGTACTGCCAAAATATTAATCGATCAGTTTAATCAGTATTCAAGTACTATATGAACATTTTAGTTTGATCAGATTGTAAACCAGAAATTAGTATTGCATCCAAGGGATATTCTAACCTTTTAGGAGTAGATATCGTTTGAAAATGGAGGTATATGCAGCCAAAAGATGCCAAGAACATTATTGGAAATGAGAAAAGCACAAGATTTGTTCCTGAATAAACACAACGCGTAAACTTCCTTAATTAATTAGTTTATCGTCGATCCATGCTTAAGATTGGAAAACAATTTTGTCAAAGAAAAGAACAATCATAAAACTATTTTAATATAACCTTGTTCACGAAAGTAAGTCGAGTTTAGATGTTTTGAGAGGGTGAGAGTCCATGTTTCTTTGTAGGTTGTCGTCGGCAGCATAATCCACATGCTTAGCCACCCTATGAACACGAGAACGAATAGCAATCTTACCACAGCTGCAGTCATGTGTTCCATCTTCCTTCAAGAATTTTTAAACTTTTTGATTCCTAAAGAAATAGAGATAATGTGGTTTGTTCCAACCAAGAGTGAGCTTAAATACTCTCCAAAACTCAAAAGGAAGAGAAAAACTGACATCTTATATGTGGTTAAAAAGCAGCAGCATTTTGGATTTTCAGGGGCAATATATGAAAAGAAAGATAACTTGGAAGTAGTAAAGTGTAACTTCTTTTAACGATATTTGTTAGCAAATATAAAAGATTAAATATATGACCATATGATTATTTAATTGCCTTAAAAATTCTACAACGGGGGAACGAACTTAATAATCAAAAAAACATCTACATGGATGACTGTTAAAATTTAGAATAGCATTGATGCATCTTCTATCACAACATTTCTACTTATCTTTTACCATTAGATGATATGTTATTTTTATATAAAACATGCATGATTGGTATTAAGAACAATTAAAATGAGACAAATGGAGTGTTTAATTAACGCTAAAAGTCACATGTAACGTATTATGATACCCAGTTTTCTAACTTCATGATTCTTTGGTGTACCTTCAATAGTTTAACGTAATAAAATTTCATTTTATCGAGTTTAGAGTTCTAAGATATATTTGACAATGCCAACTAAGGTAGTCCATTTGGATTTATGAATGTGTCATGCTAGTTTTCAATATAAAGTGCTACTGAATAGTTCCTTCTACACTTTTAAAAGAAATAGTTACATCAAAGAAGTGGATAAAATAGCAACTTTATTTTCTTTGTGTATAAATTTTTAAAGCTTTGCCCTCCACTATGGTTAATAATCAAAAAAAAACATCTACTAGTATTATTTATACAAAAATTGAGGCCCAAATACAGCCTTCTATATTTGGATATTAATAAAAGCTACACATACAGTTGACTTTTAATGAAACACAGTACATTAGAGGAGATTGGAGAATGTAGTACACTTAAAATCCTAACTAGTAACAAAGAAAGAAAGAAAGTCAAATGTACTTACAATGTAGGAATTGTACTTCGTATACACTTTGACACACAATGCCTATAAAATATACTATTTTGTGGAGTAATTATCCAAAAATCAACTACTTAGATTCGCACCCGACATTTAACTATACAAAATGGAGTACCCAAATAAACATTTATTTAGATAGGGTTATACATCAGCCACTATTGACTTTAGTAACTCGGTGGATGAGCTTTTCCTGTTTGAGTTATCTAGGAAAAGAGTCTTTGACTCATATGTACACACCTTGATTTAGAAATTCTTGCGTTCATTTTTTACCCTTTCCTTGGCCAATGGCCGCCCCAAAATGTGTATCTAGTGAGAGGTGAGGTTGGAACCCTAGACCTCTTGTGAGTATATTAGGTGTCTAATCACTAGGTCACTTCGGTGGTGGTTTAACGGTTGTTATAGAAAAAAGAGTAAATGACAAGTTTCTACTATGTTTAGGAATTTGGTACATCTAATGAATTGCTGAAGTAGTTGGTGAAATTACATGCCTTTGAGAGCATAAATACCAAAGAAATATGCAATGTATGTTGCGATTGATATTCCAAGTATACCCACAAGAATACCAGGAACTACCAAAGAGCCCCAGCCTTTGGCTGTTGCCATGCCAGATGCTGTAGTAGGACCTCCAATATTAGCATTTGATGCTAAAAGTAGTAGCTTTAGGTCCAAACGGAGTAACTTTCCTAGTCCAAGTACTACAATAAGATGCACCGTTACTTGTATAAAGGCAAACACGAAGATGCTAGGTGCCACATTGATCACGTTCCAAATACTCCCGCTAGCACCCAATACCGCAAAAAATACCTATATCATCAAAATAGTAAGTATTGGACTGTATCCGAGCCTATTTGCCAGGTTGTAACTTATGCAATCAAATTTGGGCCCCTAAACTAAGGTGGCATAATGGGGGAGATTTGCAGTTGGGCAGTTAAAAACAGGTTGGGTCGGGTTGTGTTGACCCGCTAACACAAACTGATTTGTTTGACTCATTTCCTTTTTAGCTAAATATGTTTACCATTTAATTCATTAGATATAAGTTAAACCCAAATTGATCCTTTTTTTCACATAAAACTTTGTTGAAATTTCACTCTTTACTGTGAAAATGTGTTTGGATATGGATTTCCATCCTTCATATGATTGGTTAAGATAAGGCTAGAGGTGACAAAACGGAGTGGTTGGGTGGGTTTGATAACATGTCTTTAAGCCCCTTTTGATCCATTTGACCCGTTTCATTCCTAGCTCAGTTTTTTTTTTTTTCACCCATAATCAATATAACACAACTTGAATCGAAATTGTGGATTATAGAAATACCTGAATCGAAATTGCAGAGATAACATCACCAGCAGGTGCAAGGTAACCAATCTGTCTGGGTAGTAAAGTTGCCAAAATCACCACGACTGTCGTAATTGCTGGAAGAGTGCCGCCCTGATATTTTAGCAATCGAACAATATGTGTGGCACCTTTGCAGATTGCAAAAGAAACGGCGAGTGCAGTAGCTGTCTGAAGAACGGGTGTATTATCTCCAGAAGCAGAGTCCAAATTATTATCAGGACCTGCCATTTGCATAAGTAAAAAATGCATTGAGTTGGTTGTAAGGTTAAAAATAAAAGGTGACAAAAGCAAATGAAGAAGCGAACACCAGATGGACCATTTTAGAGGCGGCTATTTCAACCAATTTACTTATGAATGGGTTGCTGCAAGTTATGTTTTGTCTCTTGTGGGTCAGACAAGTGAAGTAAAAAAAATTGGCTTAAAGGGAACATGTCAAATGGATCATAAGTAGCCAAAACGGTTGTTTAATTTATGAAACCTCCTAAATAATTTTATTCGAAAGAAAATACTATTATTACAGATATAACGTAAATCATATTTGATGAGCTAATTATCTAAAATTAGTATACAACTTATAGACAAAAATGTGTTCCAAGTAATGATATTAACAATACCGACCTTTAGTTGATGGCGAAGCCTCTGCAGGAAGTTTGGAGCCTAATGCAAACAATGCCATAAAATAAATTGCACAAATAACGTTGTCTGCAGCTACACCTGCTGCAATAACGGATGGAGAAACAGCAAGTGCATCTGAAACTGCAACATAGTTTATAGCTACAAAATAGAAACAAAAACATAGTTATACACTTAGCACCGGATGGTCATATGCAAAAACGCATTAGTTTAAAAAGGGTAACCGCTTGCTTTTTGTCTTCTATTCTCAGTAATTGTAGAGCGTAGACACACAACAGAAACATAATGAATGCAACGCAGTAGTGCATGATTAATTACCTCCTCCTATATAACTAGCCATAAGAGCAGAAGCAATCTTCCAACTATCTTGACCAAGTGATCGCATAGGGACAATCAGGTATGCCACTAGAGTTCCAATCATGGTTGCAACTGCCACATTATAAAATATAAACTCTGGAAAATCAATTTTCCTGGTGAGATAAAGTAATCTACTACAGTGTGCATGCAGAAAAGGCAATCAAAGAGTTAGCCACCATAGGGAAGCATGGTTCAGACACTTTTCTCATTTACTTTGCCTCTAATCTTTAACAAGGACATCGCCACATAGTGACATAGGTACATGTATTAGCAGCATATGAATATCTTAGGCTTATCAATTTCTGAAAGAAAGCAGATATTTTTTATTCACATATCTACTGTCAAAGCTAGCATTATGTGTAGTACCATTGAGCGTGCTTGTTGGTGCCTAATGACACAGAAATATGTGGTATGAAAGTAGAGGCTTCGTTGAGAAAGATAAAGCTACTTACGATGTTTAAACTAGATATGGTTTCATTCTCTTTCTTGCACCACTCAGAGCATTCAGATCTATTCCACCAAGTAGACACCCTAGAATGAGATACAAAGATGTGCATGTCATACTATTTCAGATCAATGAAAGCTGATTTACACTGTATCCATTGTTTTAATACTGACTTCATGGTCCTAAAGGCGTAATATGCTTTCCTTCTTGAGTATATGTCAATAGACGATTGAAATATGTTAGTAAATAAAAGAGCTCGTGATTTGAAGCACAGGAAGGAATCGGACATTTTAGACAATTTACTCAACACAAGTACAAGGATGAAGTTCCACACTCAATTCCTATACTACATATGATATATGCAGATGATAGAATATATAAGAAACAAAACCTGATCCGATCAAAAATGCCAAGAGGAGCTTCCCAGTCGATTTCATTACATTTCTCATATCAGCTCTGAACAACATTAACGGGATAGTCAAAGGTAGAAGGAATTCCATCACAACAGAGTAAGCACGAGCTTCGTGAGGAATAATGCCCATATTACTGGCTGCAAGCCCCAACAAGATACTCACCAATGCAGCACTAATCATCCTCCCGATCTTTGTTCTCTCTGACCTTCAATCAGATATTCACATAATAAGCATGCCATGCAATCATATTTCCTCCTTTCCAATTCCAGATAAACCGAAAAAATATGACCAAAACTCACTCAACGCAATCAAAAGCATCCCGGACTGTCACAGACTACGCAATTGTAAAGTAGAACAAATCCAGAAAGAAACAGTTGATGATGAAATAAAACTCTGTATTTAAGAAAAAAAGAAGTGAACACAGAAATAGAAAATCCTAATCCACATTGTTTCGGAAAACTAATTTGAGCTTATTCTAAAAGATGTTTAAAGTAACTTCAAGCTTATTATATTATAAGCTATCACAAGCAAAGCTTATATTCTAACGAACCTTAAAAAGTTAAGTTGTACGCCTAACTTAACCTATGTTGTTACAAGTTACAACTTAATCGCAGATTAGCCTGTTAGGTTTGACTTCAAAAACTACCTAACATTCACCAACCGGCTAGCATTTCTAAAAGCTCAGCAAATTCATAAGCATTCACATTTTGGGAGTTGACTTCCAAATTGACTTATAAAAGTCATAATTGACCTATAAAAGTGATAATTTATATTCTAACGAACCTTAAAAACTTAAATAAATTTACTCCACACTCATATATACATACATAAAACGCTGCTATACACCGTCGCCGCCCCGCATGGGTAACCGTCTAGTTTATTTAAACTACCTAACATATACACCATCATGAATATTCACATTTTGGGAGTTGACTTATGAAAGTCAAAATTGACCTATAAAAAGTCAACGATCAACCTCAATATACAGATTTTATTTAAACTACCTACCAGCAAATTCATACCATCATAAATATTCACAGTTGACTTATGAAAGTCCAAATTGACTTATAAAAGTCAAAATTGACCTATAAAAAAGTCAAAATAACAGACAATTAATGATGAATGGAAATATAAAAGAGATAATTATTACCAGAGACCAAAAGCACCAGTGGCGAAAAGTGCAGTCCATGTGGCCCAATCATCATCAGGCGATATCAAAGGCGAATTTATATTCAAATTATTAATTTATTATTAGCTAATACAACACACCTATTCAAATTATTATTTCGTGAAGATGAAAATCCAAGAGATAAATGTTTAAATAATGGACACGTGGACAGTTGAGGTTTACTTTGTGAGATTGTGTGAGAGAGTGAAGGTAGTTTAACTGACAACGGAAATGCCGTTGCTAACGGTGATGACGTCATTGATTTTTTTTTTTTTTGAAAAGTTAAACTTCTATAAAAGCGCCAAAAGGGACCTCAAAACAAGGGCCCAAAGGCAAAAAACAACCGAATTACATGATGTTCAAAGGAAAATTACACCAATCAATCCAATCTATAACTTTAAACTTGGATCTATTCCGAATCCAGAAGAACGAGGTAGATTTGATGTGCTCCGCAACCTCAATGGCTCTACGATGCTTGTTGTTGAAAATCCGATTATTCCTTTCCTTCCAAACGGCCCATAAAGTAGTGATGATGATACCTCGCAAGATGTATTTGTTGTCTTTCGAAGCTCTTTGATAATCGGCTACCTTTAGAAGATCCGAAACTTCAAAAGCAAAGATCGGGGAAATGCGGCACCAAGCTTCGATTCTGGACCAAATCTCTGCTGCAAAAATACACCCAGTGAACAGGTGTGTCGAAGTTTCTGCATTCGAGTTACAAAAATCGCACAGATCGCTCGGCATTGGAACACCTCTTTTGATTAAGTCAGTCTTCGTAGGCAAACGATCTATCGAAGCCCGCCATGCCATGATTTTACATTTAAACGGAGCCCACCCTTTCCAAGATATATGCCGAATAACCTGCTGATTAGAGCTCGAACACAGCAACTTTTTAGCCTTCTTAACCGAGAAAATCCCTTCCTTGTCTGCTGTCCAGATCCATTTATCAATACCTCCTGTCCACCCGTAATCATAAATGTCCGAAAGCAGCTGAAACAGCTCCGAAATCTGATCAGCGGAGCTGGGAACCGATCTCCAATCCCATGACAACAACTTCTCTCCATTAACAACCTGTAATCTATCCGACACGGTCGCCCATTTCCATCTTTCAATCCTGAACAAGCTAGGATAGATGTAACGTAAAGGAACATTACGCAACCAAGGATCAACCCAGAAGTTGATTGACTCCCCATTGCCTACTTTAGCTACAAACAAGTTATTAATAGGCATGCCATTATGTAGTCTTTTATCTCCAATTTGCGAAATGTGTTTCCAGCATCCGCTTGAGGATAAAGAACACGGCAGCGTAGACCATGATCTACTCGAACCATGGCACCCAAGCACAACTTTCTTCCATAAACTTTGATCTTCTATTTTAAATCTCCAAGTCCATTTGAGAAGTAAAGCTTCGTTCACGTGTTGCAAGTTAGAAAGACCCAATCCTCCCCTATCTTTTGGCAAAGTTAAAGTATCCCACGCAACCCAGTTAATCTTTTTCCCCACACTAGATCCGGACCATAAAAATCTCCTCATTAACGCCTCAATGTTCTCAATAACCGCCAAAGGGGCCTTATAAATTGAGAAGTAATAAACCGGTAAATTTTCAAGGACCGATTTTATAAGAATAACACGGCCTCCAATGGATAAATGTTTCGCTTTCCAAGAACTCAACCGATTCTTTACCACCTCTATAACCGGAGTCCAACTGTTAATTCTAGACATCTTGGCTCCTACTTTAATACCCAAGTACGTGAAAGGGAAAATGCCTCTTTTACACCCAAGAACCTCCAACTCGCTATCCACTTCGCTTTCTTCAATACCCACACCGAAAAGGTTTGACTTTTGAAGATTAATACGCATACCTGAACATAAGTAGAGCACTCTAAGGATACGGGCAGTACATTGAATGTTATCACGAGACCAATCTCCCATGATGAGGGCATCGTCGGCATAAAATAGATGACTAAGCTCCACCTCCTCCTTCGCCAATCGAATACCTTTGAAATCTCCAATACATTTTGCTTTCTCCATCATCCACGAAAGACACTCCATGACGATCAAAAACAAGAAGGGGGATAGCGGGTCACCTTGTCGAAGACCTTTTTCACTAGAAAATTGGAAAGTAGGCGACCCGTTAATAAGAACAGAAGCTCGACTTGAAACCAGAATGCCTTTAACCCACATACACCATCTCGGAGGAAAACCCATTTGGTTCAACATAGATAGCAAAAAATCCCAATTAACACTATCGTATGCTTTCTCGAAGTCAATCTTCAAGAAAAATGCCTTTTTCTTTCTTTTTTTCATCCAATCCAAAATCTCATTAAGCACGAGAGGGCCATCAAGAATAAACCGATTCGACAAAAAAGCCGACTGAGAGATCGAAATAATCTTACCCAACACCTTCTTGAGGCGGTTAGCAAGGATTTTGGAAATAATTTTACTAATCATCCCAACGAGAGTAATGGGTCTATAGTCCTTGAGACCCGAAGGCGATTTAACCTTGGGTATCAAAGTAATGAACGCCGAGCTGCAAACCGAGTTAATTGTACCTGTGCCATGAAATTCCTGTAAAATATTATAAAAATCATCTTCCAAAAAATCCCAGAACCGTTTAACAAATCGGAAATTAAAGCCGTCAGGCCCGGGAGCTTTATCAGAGCCACAGTCGAACACCGCATCTTTGACTTCTTGTTTGGAGAACGATTCAACTAACAAGGAGCTGTCAGCATCATTCAGGCTTTTCAGACCACTGCATAAAATACTCGGCCGATCATGAACCTTTTCTTTGAAGTGGTTTCTAAAAAACCGTAGAACTTCCCGTTTGACTATATTCGGTTTAGAGACCCACTCGCCATTAACTTCAAGACCCGGGATAGCATTTCTAGCATGTCTACCTTTGACTATGTTGTGAAAAAAACTCGAGTTCTCGTCACCGAGGGAAGCCCACTTACAACGGGATCGTTGTCTGATATCGGTGGCTCTAAGATGTTCAATCTCTTGAAGGCCCTTTACGCATTCCGACCAAACCCACAACTCCTCCTCTTCAAGCTGTTTTTGTTCCATCAAAAGCTCTAACTCCTCCTTCTCGTTTTTTAAATTCAACTCTTCTTCATGTTCCGCGAGTCTACTCTCCTTAATCCAAACCTTGAGTTTAGCTTTAAGAACCTTGAGTTTATAATGCAGATTCAAATCAGCCGCACCCGAGGATGTCCAACTGCCCAAAACAGAGGTGATAACATCCACACAACCCGGCCTATCAAGCCACGAATCAAACCATCGAAAAGGTTTGGATCCGAAATTATTGTCTACCAAAGAAAGAAGTAAAGGAGCATGATCCGAAAGCTCTCTATTAAGAGCTCTAACAACCGCATTTGACCACTTGTTAAACACGTTCTCACAAACAAACACCCTATCGATTCTGCTCATCTTGCATTCACCATCCCGATTAACTAGGTACGTGTACTTTAAACCTTTTAAATCATATTCCCGGAGCCCTGTTTCATCCACAAACTCGTTAAAATCCTTGGCACAAACTTGATCAAAAACTGAGTTTTTCCTTTCATCCACATGTCTAACCGCATTGAAATCCCCGGCAACAATCCACCAGCCTTGGCCCGAGGTAATCTCCCTAGAAATTTTACTCCACAGATCCCTCTTAGCGGAGTTGTTCTGAGGAGCGTACACGTTTAAGATGTTCAAACGACTGTTCCCATCCACCAAGATACCCGAAACCAATAAGAAGTTCTTGTCTTTCACAACCTTGTCCTTGATAAAGAATTTTGGATCCCACAGGCTTAGCAAACCACCCGAATTACCCTCTGAAGCAACACTTTCAAAATCGTACCCATGACCACCCCAATATCTATCTATCAAACCTACCTGGATATCACTAGACATGGTTTCTTGCACGGCAATAAACGAAACACCAAAAACATTCTTCAACTTGTTAATCCACCTCGGTTTACCCCGAGACCCAATCCCTCGAATATTGATTGACAAAAAATTCATAACTTACCTAATTGTAATCCTTCTTGAATGATCGACTCCTGGATCAACGAATCTTGATTAAGTAAATTAACACCCAACTTAACCCCCAGTGTCTTTGTGGCTTCGATTTCCGCGATTTGGGCAAGACCAACATCAACCTCAGTAGCACAACCTTCGTCCGGTATAATAATCTCCCCTTGATTCTCTATCTCCACCTGAGAGGGTGGGAGAATGTTAAGGTCGATATTGTCTTCACAGATGACTTCAACATCTACTGGGGGAGTTGAACGTGGATTATCACTAATACCCAACAAAGAATTAAGCCCAAAGATATCCACATCATTTTTGGGCTTTTTTGCAATCTTCAAACTTTCATTGCTGCTAACGTATTGGCAACTTGACCGGCCCAACTCATCTTTCTTTCCTTTTTTCCTTTTAATAACTTTAGAAGTGGGGGGGCTATTATGGTCATTGATAAAATTACGGTCAAAGTCAAACGTAACCCCTGGAGTACTATAACTTTTAAAAAGGGGTCAACTTCTCTCTATATATAAATCTTTTCAACTTACAACTTTTTTTGTTTTGTTGTTTGTACATTTGTTACTACTCCTATGGATTCTCGTGGCATTGGTGAAACCAACTCATTTGGGGGTGTAGGGTATGCTCAAAATATAGCCAAGTATTACCTCGTAAGCATGTGACATGATTGATTGAGATGTTTTGAAAATTGGACCGGGCATTGAACCGGAGTTTTTTTGGTTTTCGGTTTTCTTTGGTTTAACTGGAAGAACCGTCGAACTGGCCTGGTTCAGTTTTCAAAAGCTTGTGAGCCAAGGCCATCCTGAAAGACAAGATCATCAGCTAATAATGACAAAAACCGGCACCATTTGTTTTTGCTCTTAAGTGTCATGATCCGCCTACTTGAGACGATCATTTTCGAAGTTGGTTCGGGATTCCGGATTATTCTACACTTCTCTTTGAAGATTATGGATAAGCTTGGAAGCCCTTGGAGAAGTATCGAAGATGTAAGAAGCTCTAGAATCTCATGGAAGCCCTAGAAAAGCTCATAGAAGTCCTAGAACTTTCCTACCATAGAATTGTCTAGAATTTGTACATAGCTTCCTAGGAGTAGTATAAATAGATGGTAGCCTCATTTGTAGAGATCATCCAAGAAGTTCTCTTGTAAGCAATCTTGTAAAGCTCTCTAGTAAGACAAAGCATTTTCTTTTCATTCCACTTGTTCCATTCTTTGAAGCTTTCTTAGTTGCATACATCGTAGAGTATTCGAGTAAGGCTGAGCTTAGTCGAGACTAAGTGCCGCACGGAAGACCTTGTAAAGACATTTACCACTCTACTCACATCTCTTTCTACATTTATTTTAATTAATAATATTTTTTATTACAAAATTATTATATAAAATAATTAATACTATTAAATATTTTTCTCTCTCTCGCATCAAATCCTAATACAAATTTAAATCCAAATCCTAAACCCTCATACAAACCAAACAGGCCCTTAATCCTAAACTTATCTACAAATCAAACAGACCCTAAGTGCATAAGGGGTTTCAATTTAAAATAGTTTATTAAACATCACTGGCAAGTTACTTATTTGTACTTATAATCTTCGTATCTACGTAATTCATTATTTTATCTATTATGCACGGGAGGTCTTTAACTATTTTTGAGTCTAGTGGCAGATATTTTGGTAACCTTTTTAGAAGGTTGCTGAATTATTAAAGGAAGATTTAATACTCTCTTCGTTTTAAATTAAATGTCTACTTTCATATTTTATAAAGTTTTAAAAAAAATTGACCTTTTTCACTATTAACCAATAAAAATTTATTTTCACTCATTTATAAGTATTTTGATTGGTTGTAATTAAAAGTGAACATTAATTTTGAGATAATCAAAATTAGCAACGTGGACGTATATTTTGAAACAGAAAGAGTATATACTCAAATGAAGCATTATAATTTTATATTGAATTGCCTAAATTATTACTTTGTTCTCAGTTTTAACGTGTTTATCAGTTAGGCTTATATCTATCTTTGTAGTAGGGGTTTTCGTTTGTATATATAACTATGGCATCATATTTTTTTCCGGCTTACCTTAAACCATGAAGCATCAATTGGTTTGAACTAAACAAAAAAAACCGATAACTAGGGGTGGAAAAAAAGCTAAGCGGAGCCCGATCCTGCCAGAACTTGAGCTCGGCTCGTGGTATATTATACATGCTCCGGCTAGACTCTTTTTTATGATGCGTCAATGAAAAATTAAAGCTTTGTTCGAGTTAGGCTCATAATATATCTTTGTGACTGAGCTCGCCTATAATACAAATGCATAATGTTATATGTGAGTAAGGATCAAATAAAAAGAAAAAATAAAATAAGAAGATTGAGAATAAAGCACAACCACACGTTTCACATGCATCAACAAAAATAGATACTCTTATTCTTCTCATTTTAGTTTTTCATCTCACGTCCCATAATTATTGTTCAATGTTTTTGTTAGTTGGTTGCAGGGACGGACCTACATGGGTGCGGGGTTTGGCACGGGCTACACACAATTTTAAGTCACGAAGTGTAAAAAAAAAAAAAAAAAAAAAAAAAAAAAAAAAAAAAAAAAAAAATTGTGCAACACCCTCTTGAAAATCCTAAGTTCGTCCATCCCTTGTTGGTTGCTATACTATATATGTTAGTTGCCAAGCTACCCACAAACTTGATTGCAAAACCATCTCACCCACAGTGAAATTTTCTAGTTTTGATAAATGTTTGAGGTTTCTTCCATCACACACTCACAAACACGCACTTTTATGAGTTTATGACGAATACGTGTATTCCAAACTACCCACTGCTCACATTGATGACCAACCACCCCTTTTGCTTGTAGTAACATCAATAATAAATTGAATAAGGTCAAAAGCTTGTCTTTGGTGCACTACTTTTTGCTTTAGATATGCAAAGTTAAATAAAAACTTCCACTAATAACTTTTTTTAGAGCCTTCTAAAATTATGTGTTTGAAAAAGTTTTTGCTATAATGGTAAAAAGTTATTAAAGTTACAAACCTATAGAGTGGATTAAATTAAGAATGAAATAGCTAATAAAACAAGACCTATAACTTGCGGTTTATCGGTTTTTAAATTTAATAATTATTAAAAACACTTTTTATAACGAGAGATGATTTGCAAACCTTATTTTTTTATTTGCACGCATTAATATAAAAGTATTCAAAGCATGATATAGATATAGTACAATTGTCTAATAGAGTGATTGATGTGTTCTAATCAAAACTAAAAGTGTGCAAATCAATTTTATTTTATACTCCGTAATAGCTATCGTAAACATTTTGCCGTTAATATTTTACTTTTCTTTTTATTGACATTTTATAACAGTAGAACTAAATATTAGAAACTGATGGTAATTGAGAGCATCAACGATGCATCAAGTCTTTAAATACTTAATGTGTTTAAGACAATTAATTTTTTTTAATATTTTATCTCTTAAAATATTATCTTCACAAACTTTCTTCAATGCACAAAAGCTTTTCAATTTCTTTACAACCTCCTAACAAGTCGTCATTAATTAAGAATGACTTGTGTCATTTGTTGTCACATGCTTGGTAGGTATTTTTCTAAAAGTCATTAGTAAAGTTTTTGCCACATTCGATCAAGTCATTCAAATAATTTATTTAAATAGCAAATTTTCTTTTAAAAACTTTGCACTGCACTTGGTTAGACTTGGTCTATTATAACTTTACATTGAATTATTGTTCGTATTTACTTTAGTTGTACCACCTCACCAACTTCCTCATTACTTCAAAGTTCTTCATCTGCTTTTTCACCACCCTATATATTATTTGAAAGCTAAAAAACCCTAAAACAAAACATACCACTTGCCACCCATTGATTTCCCTTGCAAGCAAACATTTTCTTTCAAGTGATTGAGCTCATGGCTTTTGATTTCTTTCAGGCGATCGAGATCATGTTGTTGAAAATAATTTTGTTAATTAAAAATAAATGATTTGTGTGATGTTCTTTGCATAGGCTTTGAGGTATAAATTTTTTTTTCGATGAAATCACAGTGGCAATACATTATGAAACTAGCTTACATGAGCTTATAAGATGATTGTCCAAGTCAACAAGTATATCTCATTACCCATGCAACTAGCACGATAGAAGCACAAGTATTCTTAACTAGGACAAGTATTCTTAAATGAAAGCAAGAATAAATAAAGTAAATATTAGAAACAGGTGGTGTAGTTGAGGAAGTTATTGTAACTTTACATTGAATTCTCGTTCATATATTTACTTTACTCCTCCACCAACTTCCTGTACATCTTATTATTTCTAACTATCTCATTAAATTGTTCCACCAACTTACTGCACATCTTATTATTTCTATCTATCAATTGTGTAGTAGACTCCATCTCTTCCATGTTTCACCCATATATACCAGAATACCACACACATTGAAACACACTAAACACACCCTTCTTCGTCAAGTAAAAACACACTCAGCACACTAGCTATCTTCCTCCACTAAACACACTCACTTATTTGGCCGCACCTTTTGCAAGCAAACATTTTCTTTGAGGCTCAACACCACTGTCGATCGAGCTCATGGCTTATAATTTCTTTCAGGCGATTGACTCTTTCTGTCTTGTTTGTGGACTAGACTACCTTCATAACAGGTTAGACTTTTTCCTTTTTTTTTTTTTTTTTTTTTTTTTTTTTTTTTGTTAATACTCGTATTATTTGATGTTCTTGTGATATTTTCAACATCCAAGTGTTTGCATTCACAATAATAAGATGACCTTCCACACACCTCTCACTTTGCTTTGGATTAAAATAAAAAATAAAATTAAAAAAAAAAGATCTGAATCATCTCACATTATTCAACATTTGAAACGAATGAAATAGATAAGAATTCAACAAATTTAGGGTAAAAAAAAAAAAAAAAAAAAAAAACTAGGTTTATATGTTTGTTAGTTTGTGGTGCCGGTTTTTGTGAGGTATATTTGTGTATAGACATGGTATGTTTGGATGATAAAGTTAACAGTCTTATTACACATGTTTGGTGATAATATTGGTAGTGAAAATGAAAAGTTGATGTGACACTGTGTTAGCGGTGTTCACCATTACGGTTTGTCTAACGATTATATAGATTCAAAAACAAAAATCTTAGATAAAAAATTGAGATTTTGAAAAGAAAACCTAAGAAGTTGGAATGTTCGTTTGTTTGGTTAGTGGATTTTATTTTGAGATATGGGTATGAAACCCATACAAATAGGCAAATCTCAAATCCATCAATCATGGTGGGTTTACAAAAGCATAATAATTCCCATACCCATAGTAATTTCCGTTAACAAACCAAACGTCCCTAACATTACACGGAATAATACCAAAAGATTGTAGTAACCTTGAGGCAAAAAGAATTTGTATTTTTTTTATATGAGGAAGGAATAATAAGGGGCGTTGGATGGGTTAGGTCAAAATGTAAGTCGCAGGATGAAATCCAGCTGCTAGAATGAAAGCCGCACACCATTATGTATAGTGTAGAGATAGAGAGTCAAAATGAATGAATCTAGACCAGCTTTGACCTGATAAAATAGTCAGCCACCCAGCTACCTTTCTCTCTTATTTCTCTTCTTTCTTATCATCATCTCTCATTTAGACCCTAAATAATACTCCAATTTCTCTCTGCCCACCATTTTCAAGCTGGTTCATTCATTCATCAACACATCATTTTGAGAGTAACAAAGACATTACATTCATTCTGGCAGGTCTATGAAACAAGAGTTGAGGATGATGTTTGTTTGATTTGATTTGAATGGTTAATATTGAGATCCAGTCTCAGTTTCAACTACAGGTATGATTTGATTCATTTTCCTCTAGAATATTCGGTGACGCGACATTTACTTTTTATAAACCCATGTTTTGAACAACAACAATGGATTTTGTTTATTAGATGCATCATGATGATGAGATGTTACGGGAGATCGTTATCGGCTCGTACATAATCGTGAGCAACTTGGGAAGCATTTGACCAGTTTTCAATGATCATTTGGTCGTAACTGCTGATTGGCCTTCTGTATTGTGTTGGGTCTCTGTTTGAATCATCGGTACAGAAGGAGTACCTCTTACGGGCACGGTTGGTTTTTCCCAGTAATTGTTTAGTACCAACCATAATGGAATAAACAACGAAAGCATTAAAGGAGATCTGGCTCCTATGAACCCCCCTTCCGAGATGAAAAAACCTTGAGCCCTCAGCCAAGGGAACCACAACCATGATAATATCAATCTTCCATCATATGCTCGCGGTTTTTGTGGCATTGGCATTTTTGCATTGGGGTTTTTTTTTACTGGCTCTACGGAAACTTTTCATATCTGGCCACTAGTTTTTCCCTCTTGCTTTCTTTCTTAGGGACATTCCTGGTCTCTTGGGCCTCAACTACATCATTATCTTTATCATTCTCATAACCTATATTGTTATCGATTTGGGTTATCAGGCTGTTAACAGCAAGAGCAAAATCAGTGTAGTCAAGTGTAGCATTCCCCAGCCCACCCAATGCTTTATAGGAAGATTTGTAACCTAAATCCAGCCCATGGATTCCATAATGAGTAAAATCATGAAGATAATACCATTTACCAAATGCACCAATAGCAACTACGTAGTAACTAATTCTATCAATTAATAGGAATAAATCCCCATTAGTGGATATAATTCTTATAGTTAGTAGTGGTGGGACATCTCTATTCTCACTAATTCTAGTTACCTCAGCTTCTGGTAAGGGGGCATTTTCTCTAATATCGTGTATCAGACCTAGGACATAGTCTGTAACCTTGAAGGTAACATTGGCTTTGGGCTCAATGCTAATGGGTTTAGCCATTTAATAGCCTGTATTCCTAATAAGGCTTCTAGGGAAATGCAAATTCAGTCCAATTCCAAAATCCAATCCAATCAATTCAATCCAATCCTAATCAATGCAACAATAAAAAAAAATATATAAACTTCAAAAATCACAACACATCATTATTAGGGCTTCTAGGACCATAGTCTAATCCAATCTAAACCTCGAATAAGCGAAATGGAACAAGAACAGAAGCCCTAGAAGCCCTAATAGGAATACATGCTAGAAGCCCTAATAGGAATACATGCTATTAAATGGCTAAACCCATTACCATTGAGCTCAAAGCCAATGTGACCTTCAAGCTTACAGACTATTTCCTAGGTCTGATACACGATATTAGAGAAAATGCCCCCTACCAGAAGCTCAGGTATATAGAATTAGTGAGAATAGAGATGTCCCACCACTACTAACTATAAGAATTATATCTACTAATGGGGATTTATTCCTATTAATGGATAGAATTAGTTACTACGTAGTTTCTGTTGGTGCTTTTGGTAAATGGTATTATCTTCATGATTTTGCTCATTATGGAATCCATGGGCTGGATTTAGGTTACGAATCTTCTTATAAAGCATTGGGTGGGCTGGGGAATGCTACACTTGACTACACTGATTTTGCTCTTGCAGTTAACAGCCTGATAACCCGAATTGATAATGATATAGGTTATGAGAATGATAAAGATAATGGTGTAGTTGAGGCCCAAGAGACCAGGAATGTCTCTAAGAAAGAAAGCAAGAGGGAAAAACTAGTGGCCAGATATGAAAGTTTTCGTAGAGCCAATAAAAACAACCCCCCCCCCCCCAATGTAACAATGCCAATGCCACAAAAACCACGAGGTTCTGTTGGAAGATTGATATTATCAGGGTTGTGGTTCCCTTGGCTGAATGCTCGAGGTTTTTTCATCTCGGAAGGGGGGGTTCATAGGAGCCAGATCTCCCATAATGCTTTCGTTGATTATTTCGTTACGGCTAGTACTAAACAATTACTGGGAAAGACCAACTTTGCCCGTAAAAGGTACTCCTTCCGTACCGATGATTCAAATAGAGACACAACACAATACAGAAGGCCAATCAACAGTTACGACCAAATGATCATTAAAAACTAAATTCTATTCTACTAAATAGATTTAGAGACCGAAAGTGGTACTAGAGAATGAATCAATACCATTTCCACGGAAACGAACATTTGAGTATTTGAACAAACCAAAGCCGGAATGGGTTGACAATTTGATTGATCCTGCAAACTCCTGATGTTAGAAATGATCAAACTGTTATTGCTATTGTACACTTAAAAACATTAACATTTTGCCCATAAAAAATAAACAAGTTAACGAATGTTGTCTCCTTGGTTTTAAATTGTGTGTTGCAAACCGCTGCGCTCAAGTCCTAGAGACCGATGCATGATGCGATTGGTGACAATTTTTGTACTTAATTTATTTAACACGCGAAAAAGCTTAATTATCAGAATAAGTTACTTACATGTTCATACTACAAAATGGTTAAAGTCACTTGCATATTCTTAGCGAGTAGTGACAAAGTGAAAAGTCAATAACCAATAACAAAAGTAATGAAGAAAGGTATAAAGATAAACAAAGTAAAAAATCACCAAAAATAGTTAACTAGTTATGATATGTTGTAGACTTGTACCTTTTTCCCTCCTCCAATCGTTTTTTTTTTTTTTTTTTTTTTTTTTTTTTTTTTTTTTTTTTTGCCACATTTTTCACCATAAAAATCCTTCTAATATTCAATTTTCACGAATTTTTCAAATATAATCCTTGCAATTGATTTAGTAGAATAGAATTCATAGCTTGGTCTTTCTTTTTTAACCCTAAATTTGTTGAATTCTTATCTGTTTCATTCATTTCAAATGTTGAATAATGTGAGATGATTCTGATCCTTCTTTTTAATCCAAATAAAAATGAGATGTGTGTGGAAGGTCATCTTATTATTGTGAATGTAAACACTTGGATGTTGAAAATATCAAAAGAACATGAAATAATACGAGTATTAACAAAAAAAAAAAAAAAAAAAAAATGTGTAACGTGTTATGAAGGTAGTCTAGTCCACAAACAATACAGAAAGAGTCAATCGCCTATGCATTGCTAACCCTGAAATCATCGCATTCTATGAAGCTAATTTTTGGTTATCACACTCTTGAATACTGTTTTTGTAGCCTCTATGTCTCCACATTTAGCATATATCAAGAAGACTGGTATAAATTATGTGTTAGACAAGTCACCAAAGTTCTTATTGATATAAGCATGGATCAATTTCCTGATAGCAAGCGCACCCAAGCTGGAATGACACTTATTAACGTGAATTCATTAGGTTCGTAATTAGATTCTAGCATTGTTCTAAACAGGTATAATGGTTCTTTATAAGAGTGCCTATGTGTATACCCGCCTATCATAACATACCATGTGAATATATTCCTATTACTTACATTATCAAACAAGCTTCTAGCTTTATCCAACTCGTCACGTTTCAAGTACATATCAATAAGACCATTAACAACTTGAACATTTGAACCAAGTTGATGATTCATAATATAAGTACTGATTCGTTCACCTGTCGTAATACACCACTGCTGAACACAGACAGATAAAACCATCACCAACGTAGTCACATTCACCCTAACCTTTTCCCGTCCTATTTCTTCAAAAAAACCCAATTGCCTCATCAAACCATCTCATCTTCACACACCCAGTTCCTCAAACAATCTCCGCGCCTCATCCAACTTCACCAATCCCAAATACCCACAAACCAAAATTGTAAAACAAACCACATTTCTTGGCCATTTCATGAAACGCATTACGTGCATCATCCAACATCCCTAATCTAAAGTAGAACCCACCCATGAATCACCATCCCACAACTTTTCAAAATTGGCGGGAAAGTGTACTTATTGGGGGCACATGACTCAAAACCATTTTTTTAAGGACCCAGTTGTTGGTAATGGGTATGATTACTGGCTTACGGTTATTGCAGATAAGAAGGGCACGCACGTGAAGCAAGGGGATGGAGGGCGGTGTTCGGCGATTGAAGCAAGCCTTATCAAGCTTCAATTAAATTACAGTTTTACTCTTTTATATACATGTTATTATTACTTAATTCTCATAAAAATCAAGTTGAGTCAACCTTGATATGTCGATATTGCATCAAGTTCGAGGTTGTGATACGGAAATAATCGAGCTTGAGTTTTAGAAGATGAGTCGAGCTTGAGTTTGAAACCTAAAGCTCGCCCAAGCTCGAGCTTAGCAGTAGTGGACTTGTTTACACCCTACTAAGGGGTCCGTTACGTTTGTTAGCGGAAGAGTTTAGAAGTGTGGAGAGATTCTTCCCGAGAATAAGAAAGTGAGTACCGAGGTCGGGAATGTTTGAGTGAAGACACTGACGAATATGGTGCATGTCCATGTTTCATGATGAAGAAACCAGTGCAATGCGTTTGATTTGAAGCCTCTTGAAAACAATTTATGCATTTTGGAAAAACACAACATACCTTTTAGTCTTTACCCCTATTTTTTGGTAACTATGATTTCCGACCTTTTGGCCGACTAATTCACGGGGTTTGAACCCACCGCCACACAGACTCAACCCATGTAAAGAGTCTTTATCTTTTTAAGAAGTTGATAAGTGATTAGTTTTGATCGATATGTCAAATAAACCATGAAGAACTAAATTGGTCGGACCGATTATTCATTACTTCTCCTAAGCTATTCAGACCAACATATCGGGTATGTAGTTTTATCAAATCAATTTTACATAAACTAAGCATTTATAATATGTGCACGACATATTAAAAGTCATTTCGTATAACGGTATTTGAGTGATCTATTAACCAAAAGGTTAGGAGTTTTAGTGTGCAAAAGATACTCCCTACAAGGTGTCGACAGTTGAGTCTGTTGTTGCCTATAAATAATACACATGGTATCCAAGACTCGAGATACCAAGCAATCTCATACGCCTTTGTAACTACACATCAATCCAAATTCATAAGCCATACTCGCAATAACTTTTTATAACCAAGGAGCATTTATCATTTGTCTTTAGTACATGATGAGGCGAAAAGTGTACCGCTTTTAAGGGGTCATTTAAGCCCGAATTCTAGATATTTGATCAATTATTGCCCTAAATCGTTCCTTTTGTCATTTAGGTACTTTTGGAGAGAAATCTGGAAAAAGGAAGCATTTTGGATGTTTTTGGAGCATAAAAGTAAAGAAAATGGCAAAGTCTCAAATTTCCTTGCTGGGAACAGTACCTGACGACGTCAAGGGTTTACACATGACGGCATCAAGAGTGGCAAAAGAGGTGGAAGTGGAGAATACACGTGATGATCCAGAAAGTTTTTAGGCTTATTGGCCTGACGACGTCACCAAGGCCGTCAGGGTCCAAATACACGTGTGATGTGTGGGAATTGCACCAGGCTTTACCTCTCAAGGGATCTCGAGAAGCTTACAACCCCCACCAGGCAGTGTACTTGATCGTTGTAGTATAGTATAGTGACAAGTACCGGGGGATTGATCGTTCAACTCAAGAATAGTGTCGCTAAGATTAGAAAGCCTAAAAATTAAGTCTAGAGGTGAGGGATGATTCTTTTTGTATTTTTATATTTTTATAAAAGCAATTAAAATCTCGGGTTTTTGGAATAGTTAGCGGAATTAGTCGCTAGTCAACTAACCCAATAACTAAAGATGCAATCAAAATAAAATAACAAAAATGTAAATAAAACTAATTAAACTAGTGGTGTGAACAATCAATGGGAAAATTGTATTTATTTAGATTTCATTACTCCCTAGATATCTTTTACAGGTTGATAGTTTGTTACAATTGCGTGGATGACGGGTTATATTCCTTAATACCATTCGTGGGGTGGCGTACGTACTTCCCCAACTCTATAAGCTCCTACTTCACTCCTATGTCGAGCCTGCAAGAAGCTCCTAACATGGGATCATTAGAATTCGCTCATGCATTAAATACAACCATAAAAACCTAGTACGCATTGGTTCATGTTTCTTAAGATTTTCAAGCATGTTACCCTATGGAATTCTGCCAGTTTTCTTAAGCCTAACATCGAAATCATTCATCCGTAACAACTATAAACAAGCAATCAACCCATAATCAACATCTAGGTTTCACTACATCTAAGCAAACACACAAGAGATCTAGCCTAGCATGTTAAAATCAAGACAAGCGTAAGATATATTCAAACAACACATAGACATATTGAATGAATTGAAAGGATACTTATCTTAATTGAACATGAAAGGTTTCAAAGGGTAATAACCCTTGAAAGTACAGTAAAAATCGTGCTAGGGTTTCTCTAAGTTATCCCTCTAATTGTCCTCTCTTAATGAATGAAAATTACAAAACTATATATATATTTTCCATCGTGACGGCGTCAAGAAGAAAAATCTGACGCCGTCAACTCGCCGCCCATAGTAATATCGGATTGCCTAGATCCAGATCTGATGCCGTCAAGTGCAACTTTTCTCTGGGCCGTCACATGTAATGGGATCATGACAGCCTAGGGTGACGCCGTCATGCCCCTAGTGTAAAAACTCTCTGGATCGTCACGGACTCTATCCACTTCACCTCTTGTTTTACTCTTGACGCCGTCATGTAGAATTTTGTGACGCCGTCAGGTACTGTTGCCAGCAAGGAAAATTAAGACTTTGCCATTTTCTTTACTTTTATGCTCCAAAAACGTCCAAAATGCTTCCTTTTCAAGAATTCACTCCAAAAGTACCTAAAATCACAAAAATAATGATTTAGGGCAATATTTGATCAAATAAATTCAATTCCGGGCTTAAATGACCCCCTAAAAATGGATCATTTTTCGCCTCATCAACGTGACGGCCCAGAGCTCATTTCTACATGACGGCGTCAGAAGTGAATCTAGGCAATACGAATTTCATCATGGAGGCGAGTTGACCGTGTCAGAGGTTAATACATGACACCGTCAGGATGCATAGTCTATATATATTTTTCCAATTTTTCATTGTAATGTGTGGAACTTTGTGTGGGATATTAGGGCATAAACCCTAGATGAATTTTACAGCTTTTTCAAGGGTTTCAACCCCTTGATTCTTCCATGTTCAATTGAAGATAAGTATTTATTCAAATCATTCAATATGTCTATGTGTTGTGTGATTATATCTTACGCTTTTTTTCTCTTTAACATGCTAGGCTAGGTTTTTATTGTATTTGCTTAGATGTAGTGAAACCTAGAGGTTGATTATGGGTTGATTGTTTGTTTATAATTGTTACAGATGATTGTATTCGATGTTAGGCTTAAGAAAACTGGCAGACTTCCATTGGTAACTTGCTTAAACGTCTTAAGAAACATGATCGGAGGTGTACTACAATTTTTGGTAGTATTTAATGCATAAGAGAATTCTAATGATCCCATGTTAGGAACTTCTAACGGCTCGACATAGGAGTGAAGTAGGATCTTATAAAGTTAGGGAATATTGTACACGGCCCTACGACTGGTATTAAGGAATATAACCCATCATCCATGGAATTGTAACAAGCTAATCAACCTGTAAAAGATATCTAGGGAGTAATGAAATCTAAGTAAACACAACTTTTCTCATTATTGTTTCCACCACATTAGCATACTAGTTTAATTTTCATTTCTTTTATTTTATTTTGATTGCATTAGTAGTTAATTGGGTTAGTTGGCTAGCAACTAATTCTGCCCACTCCTTCAAAACCTGATATTTTACTTGCTTTTCATAAAATATAAAAATACAAAAAGAATCATCCCTCACCTCTAGACCTAGTTTAGTAGGCTTTCTAATCCTATCGACACTATTCCTGAGTTGAACGATCAGTCCCCCGGTACTTGTCACTATACTATACTACAACGATCAGGTACACTGCCTGGTGGGGGTTGTAAGCTTCTCAAGATCCCTTGAGAGGTAAAACCTGTTGCGAGGGCGCAATTCCCACGTATCAAGTTTTTGGCGCCGCTGCCGGGGAATAGTTATATTCTAGGTTATAATTTCTTTTCATTAGGTCTACTTGCTAGATTCCTTTCTATTAAGATTTTTATTTTTATTTTTAGGTTTTCTTTAGTGTATCTTATTTCTTCATTTCTTTGTTCGTAACTTTTACCATCTGACATCATGGAAGGTGGTAATATCTTTGATCCCATCAACACACCACAACAAAACCACCCACAAAACCCACCACTAGCAAACCAACCTCCTAGGCCCTGAACTTTAGGAGAGTATTCCCGTCCTAGCCACCAAGGCTATCGAAACACCATTGAGCTCACTCAAGGAGCCAATGTGTCTCCCTTGCGATCCGATACCATCCGGTTGGTGCAAAGCGGATGTGCATTCCATGGACTTCGTTCCGAAGATCCTAATCAACATCTCAAGGATTTCCTTAAAATCGTAGATTCCATAGACCTTGATGTTGCAACTAGAGAGTCATCCCGATTACGTCTATTCCAATTCTCTCTACATGATCAAGCTAGTCAATGGCTTGAACGTTTACCCACTGGATCCATCACCTCTTGGGATGATCTCACTTCTCGTTTCCTTGCTCAATTTTTCCCACTGAAGAGAACTACCAAACTTAAAAATGATATCTTGATGTTCCAACAACGTCAAGGTGAAACTCTATATGAAGCATGGACTCGTTTCAAGGACTTACTCCAAAAAGTCCGTCATCATGGCATCGATCTTTGGCTCCAAGTCTAAATCTTCTATGACCATATCGATCTCTCCACAAGGCGAACCATTGACCAATCGGCCGGTGGCAAGCTACGTGATCTAAGTGCGGAAGAATCATGGGAACTCATAGAAGATCTTGCTCTCTATGAAAACGAAAGTTGGAATGATCCCCGTGATTTGAACAAAACGGTCAAGGCAATATCTTTACCTTCGAACAATTCTAGCACTCCCGACCGTAGGATCATGGAACTTGAGGACCAAGTCAAGTTTCTCATGAAATCTTATGAAGCTCCTAAGCCTTCAAGCCAAGTGAACAAAATCACTTCTTCATGCGAATTATGTAGTGGTCCCCATGACACTCGTGATTGCGTGGAATTCCCCGGACAAGCTTTTACGGATTACGCATCCTCGCGTACCGACGAAGTGGGAGACAAGTGGTACACTTTCAAACCCGAGCCAAACCCTTACGGTGATTCCTACAACCCTTCTTGGAAAAATCACCCGAACCTTAGGTGGAAACAAAACCAAAACATGCCCCAAAACAATTCTTCAAATCCACCTAATCGTTACCAATCAAACGGTCCACCCTCTAACCGTACTTTCAACAACAATCCTTCCAATAACTATCGTAGTACCAATAATCTTGAAGGATTGATGTTCAAATTTATGGCATCTCAAGAAGCTCGCATATCTAAGTTTGTAGCCGATTTCAAATAAAAGTAAAGTGAGATGACCAATAAAATTGACACATTGTTGAAAGTTCTCAATGACCGAGAAATGGGAGCACTCCCAAGCGACACAGTCAAGAACCCGAAACTAAACGTTAATGCCATATCATCGGTTTCGTTACCTACTTCTTGTCCACAATACTATTCGGTCAAAGCAATGAGCACGTGTTTCAAGCAAACCCAAATTCATCAAAAGGACCAATTGAATAAAACATCCGATATTAAACCGGTCAATAACATAGTTGAAACACCTCCTACACAAGTCCTTGACGATGAATTCAAGGAGCTCCACCTTGAACGCCCCGTCATTGATGTCTTAGCCCGTGCTCCCTACTATAGTGCCCTCCTAGAAAAATATGAGAAACTTAAATTGGGTAAAAATGG
This sequence comes from Artemisia argyi, assembly GCA_030686995.1. Lineage (NCBI taxonomy): Eukaryota > Viridiplantae > Streptophyta > Magnoliopsida > Asterales > Asteraceae > Artemisia > Artemisia argyi. The sequence goes on along the minus strand of CM060709.1, from coordinate 137,133,686 downwards.
GACCGCCTTCGTTCAAAACAAGTTGCCTAAGAATCTTGATGATCCGGGTATATTTGTTTTGTCTTGTAAGATAGGAAAATCTGAAGCTTTCGACACACTAGCCGACTTACGATCAAGCCTCAACTTGATTCCCTTGTCCCTTTTCACCACTCTTAAACTAGGAAAGTTAGAGGGGGCGGAAGTAATAATTGGTCTAGCGGATGGAAGTATTACCCACCCGGTTGGAATGATCAAGGATGTAGTAGTTCACATAGGAAGATTGACTATCTTGGCGGATTTTTACGTCCTATACATGGTTAGTTATACTACATGCCCATTGTTAGTAGGAAGAGGATTTTTAGCAACCGCTAGTGCCATGATAGATTGTAAGGAGTCTAAGATAGCGGTAGGAGATGGTGAGACTTGGTCGGTTTATGATGTTAAGAAGCATAGCTACGATTGTGAGGACGAACTGACACCACATTGGGTAGAGATGAATAGGAGACCATCTAGATATGGACCTTGGATAGAAAGGGACTTTATAGGACCTCAACGCCCATTCTATTTAGAAAAAGATTTCATTGATAAGACACATTCGGTGGAACAACTCATAGCTAGAGATGAGGAACTAAACCCTTTTGAGGATCCCCTAGTCTTTAGGAAAATGTTCTTAAGCGTAATGCCTATCAACCTAGAGATGAACAAGTGGAAAAGGGAATGGGATAAGTGTACATAGAATTGGGACAAGCCACCTAAGGAAGGTGATGGATCATGGCATATGAAGATGATTTTATATGATCCGGATGGAGAGAAGTTTGAGAAGTCATACCGTACCAAGAAAACCGATAGGAAATTGAAACCTAAGTTTGATCCCAAATATGTCCTCGACGAGGAGCTCACACATATAGGATAGCCCATGACCATGAGTCTAGCTACAAGACTCGTAAATAAAGAAAAGCGCTTCTTGGGAGGCAACCCATGTTTTGTGTGTTTTTATTTGTTTGATTTTTATTTGTTTGATGTTATTTGTTTCCGTATGCATGTCTTATTTTTATTGTTGGTAGATCGTGTTTCAAATTAAATTGTGAAAATGCTTTATTTTGTTGTTTAACTTCGTCTTAACTTCATATAAAGGTATTTTGCAAAAGCTAAGTGTAAGGGGAAACCCAAAATTTGTTTATAAGAACGAAAATGATCATGATTCGCCACAATATTAAATGAACATGTATATTAGTAATTGTTAGATTCAAATGCTTGTATCGAGTCATAATGATGTTTTGCAGGATTTTCCAGGAAATAGGACATAAGTTTTTCCAGAAATTTTTGGGAAACTTAACATAAAGATTTCTGCAGGTCACTTCTGACGGCGTCAGGGTTTAACACCTGACTGCGTCACGTGTAAAATTCTGGAAATTTTGCGAGTTTTGTTTTTCTAACGGAGTCTTAAAAGTTTTTATTGATTCTTTAGTTTTATAAACTCCAGGAAATCTGCAAACATTCATTCCACAAGCATTATATCCGTTTAATTCCTAGAAAGCAACATTAAGATATATATGTTATTTTTCTAGGATTTGTTAGTATATATAGATTGCCGCTGATTTTACGCGAGGTTGCCTTGATTGTTTTCTCAGGTTTAACAGGTTATATATGACAAGAAGATGATTTATATTTCTGGAAGGGAAGCTTTGAACGTTCATTTTCTTGGAGGAAGATCTAACCTTGTTAACACACTATCCACACCGAACGAATCAGGGGAGTATTTATTTTCATTCTTATACCTATTTTACTTTTACATCCTTTAATTGAACATGTTCATCCTAACTGTAAGGGGAGGGTAAATGATGATACCTTATAGGATACAATTGCACTTGAGTTTGTTTGTTCGATGGTAGGTGTGTAATAAAACTAAGAGAAATACTTGTTAGTGTAATTTTAGCGCCAAATTTAAAATCTTTTACAACATTTAGGAGTGAAACTTTAGCCTTAACAAGCGTCTCATGGATAGGAGTTGTATGACTAGCACAAAACCGTACCATTCAGAAAAATTTTCCACCCAAATATGTGAGGTTCGCCTTTAGATTTGATAGGGAAAGCATTCATTATTAGTGCTTATGAGTGTACCAGTAGCATTTAGATTCTAGAACTTGCTTTAGTGATGCATCCCGAGACCGCTAGTGAGACTACATTCGTGTAGTAGGATTTACTACATGATAAGAGGCATCAGGATCACCCTTGTGTTTAAACTCGTATCATAATTACTTGACCATTTAAGTCATATTACTTGACTAGTAAAGTCAATTAATTTTTGCCACACCGTAGCGTTGTACTCATTTTTAGTACACGATACCTCTAATACACCTATCCGAGCCTATCTTTTCGTTTCTAACTTTAAGCATCTTGCTTAAAGGAATTATTTGTTACAAACCACCTAAATGTGCAACCAAATCGCCTTAGCCTTCCTTGTATGCACTCATCTTTAGTGCATTATTGTTACATGTTTAAACCCTTAGTTAATTATCTAATTGATTACATGGTTGCTAAGTCGAGTCATATCTTGTACATATTGTTTTGGGACGATTGGGACTCATGGGTAAAGTACTTGTGTTAAGGAGTAATGGGGAAGAACATCAAATTATTACCCTTATATGTGCATTAATCTTAAAAAGTACTCCAAGTGTTTTTATTATCTTGATTCGAGTCATTAGAGTAGTTTATTGTAAAGTATGTAAAAATTCAAGTGTAAGAGAAATGTACATTCCCTATGATGTATTATTTTGGATGGTAGTGTAAGAGTGTATGCAAAAAAAAAAAAAAAAAAAAAAAAAAAAAAAAAAAAAAATCGAAAAATCAAGAAAAAGAAAAATAAAAGAAAAAAAGAAAAATAAAAGAAAGAAAAAAAGAGAAAAACATACGGACTACCATCCCGTTTCATTCTATGTTTGTTTTAAGTTTTTTGTTATTTTTGATTTATTAGCTTAAGTCGAGTCGAGTCTTGGCTTAGCAACGCCATATTGTAAGTGTAATTAACCAAGATGATTAACTCGCCACCAGTAAATATTGCCTTTATCCAACAAAACCGTGTTTTCCATATCCCTACACCTAACGTTATAACCCTTCAAAAGACCTCTTTGATAGTTTATCCTAGGTGCTTACGCCAAGTGGTGGAGGTTTGATCCTTTCCCAAGCCTATGGTAATCTATTTGCTATGACAGGTAGTGAGAGATGTTTTCCATTTCCATATTGTGATATATACTTTACTAGTCGCATGACCCGTCCGATGGACGGGCTAGCGTCAAGTAAATTTAATAATATTATTACTTATTAGGTCCATACATTTAAGTTTAAAGTTACATATTTATTTTGTTAATGATAAACATATCGTTTAAAAATTGTTTAATTGCATATTAGCATTGTAAAAATCTAACCATAGATACTTAAACTGAATTAAAACATGATTAAGACATTATAAGCCCCATCGGGAATAAAAGCCCGTCGAAAACAAAACATTATGTAGACTAATAAGAAATTCCTTCCATATCATTACAATGTAACATTTCCTTTGGTTTAAAGAAATAAAACGTTTTGAGTTTAAAGTACCAACTTGCACTACAAGAAAAACGGGTATTTGAGAGGGTGGAAAAACGTGCCAAATACTCAAAAAGTCGTGCCAAATGCTATTTGGCACGGCTTTGGCACGGTTTTGGCTTCGTCCTAAATATGAGGGTGCCAAATACATTTGGGTCGGGTTGAAACTGTGCTAAATAGTATTGGCACTGTCCATGTGACGGTTTAACTTTGGGGTACCATGAGTGAGGTATTTGGCATGGATGACAATCTTTCATTCCAAAATGAGCATTTGTCACACTTTTATATCTCGTGCCAAATGCATACTTGGTACCAATTCATCACCCGTGCTGAATGTTTATTTGGTACAGTTTTTATTTACCGTGCCAAAATTAACTAGGACCGTTTTATCTGCCGTGACAAATGTATTTGGCACAATTTCAGTTTTTGTGCCAAACATATTTGGCACATTTTTATCCGCCTAGCCAAAAAAACATTTGGTATGCTTCTGCATTCGTTAGAAAAATCATTTGGCACGGTTTACGTAATCAATCTTTGTGGTAATATAAAATAATCTAAAACCAAATTTTTTTAAATACACAAAACGACCCAATTAATAATGATACAAACATCTAAATATGAGAATACATCATTAAAAATATACTATTTTCAACCAATTGTGCAAATTCTAATAAAGTTTATATAACACAGTGTACAAAATACAATTAAGAGTTTACGAGGCATCAATAGGGAGGTTCATGTGTAAACCGTGTCCAAATCCCAGCAAGTTTCGCATCGTTCCTTGCCCCAATATGTTTAGAATTCTTTGTTCCAAAATTTGTCTTTCTTTCTCTCTTTTGATAAGTCATTTTTCAAAAAGCTCATTTTCTCTAGCTTGCTCCATCTCTACCATAAAAATGAGACCAACACTTATGAGGTTCAAACCGCATCCATCCTTTTCATTCTTTGTCAACTGAAAATATTAAATATCGAATCCATTTAGTTCATTGCTAAAAAAGAGCAAGTGTCTAAACATAAAGACAAACCATACACATATCTAATAATGAAAGTACTTATACTATGAATTTAGATAACTTGTTTCTAGTTCGTTTAGGAATTAGGACTTCAAGACGATTGCGAGCACAAGTAACATCTTCCATCCAAGTGCAATCATTCCATCTAGACTTTTATAAGTGAAAGTATGAGCAAGTCCTCAATTAAAGTTTGAATTCAACATAAATAAATATATATAGATTGACTAACGTGCGCATACTAAACCAATTTTGTAACAATATGAAGCCACTTAATAACGCTATGATATCTAACAGTGTAATTTAAATAGCAACACAGTATAAAACTATTTCAATCTGTAGCAGCATATATATATATATATATATATATATATATATATATATATATATATATATATATATATATATATATATATATATATATATATATATATATATATATATATATCAAAATAATCTTAAAATCAACATGTAAATTAAATCAAATCAACGCCTACGTAGCATCATATCCTAGACTACAACAACGGTGTAAATGAGTTAGGTAAAGACGAAGTGTTTCATTTACCTAAGACTAAACTAACTATATAAAAAAATGATGATATGTGTTCAAGTTAATCCACATCCACGTACATCACAACTTTAAAAAGTGGAACTAAAGCGTTCAAAAGAAGTACCATAAAAGCATTGTCTTAGAAAATATCCCAAGATGCTATAAATGTCAGCGGCCTATATGGTTCACAAACTCCTTATCTAGCCTTCAAATCTTCAATCTATGAGGTTCGGGTTAAAAAAACCAAATTCTTCTTTCATTATAGAAAAGACCAAGATTAAAAATAATAATAATTAAATACTAAATTTACCACAATTTAATGTGTTGTCGTAGAATTACATTCAATGAGAATAAATATATTACCAAGCCATGATTAAAGTCATCTTAAGTCTATAAATCATGGCCATATCTGTACGCATTCTAAATCTATTTTGTTGATGAAATTCAAGATAAAACTCATTAACTACCTGATCTGTAAATAATACCACTCGAAATCGCAAAAATTACATTTGACTCTCGGCCATGGTTGAGGAAGATCGGTGACAGTAGTGTCGGTTTTTGAGCAGTAGCATAGTAGGGGTACACCGGAGGTGTTAGAAGCAGTCATGGTGTCATTGGGTGGCGGCGGTAGAAGCAGCCGTGTGTGAGATTTGGGAAAAGAATATGAATGGTGTAGGGTTTCAATTGTGATAGATAAAAGAGGGAAAACATAGGCGGTAGACTTTGGGGGGAAAATGAGTGGGATATTAGAAATTTTTGGGATTAAGTTAAGGGGTTTTTTTTTTTTTTTTTTTTTTTTTTTTTTAAATTTTGGGTATGTTTTGTGGAAAGGGCTAGAACTGGGGTGGTGGCTGAAACTAAGGCTTATGTTATAAGCCGAAAAATAGAGTTTATATTTTTATAAAGCTGTTTGGTGAATTAGTTGGAGTTGAAGTTTACTAATGTAAAATGACATAAAAATACATAAAACTAAGTTCAGATATATTTTTGATCTTTGCGTGATAACGTATTATATTTTTAAGCATATTTAAGTAATTTAACTAGTTATAACCCTCATAAGCCCATTCAATAGGCTTGGACTTATAGAGGCTTATGGCTTATATAAGTCTCCATAAGTCAAAAGCCAGTGCGAAAAACAAGATTTATTTTATAAACCGACTTATCCCGTAAGCCCCTAAAAGCCAAAATATGTATACTTGTGTTTTACAAGTTTTACTTTTATTTATTCAATTTACTATCCATTCTTATAATATATGTTGCAAACTTAAAAATTAACAACGTAAAAAGTAAAAGTAAAAGAAAATCTTTTATATAAACGACTTGCAAGGGTTTTTTATGTCGTTCCTATCGGTAGGTAATTCACTGCAAAAAGCTGAAAATTCGCAACAGAAATGATATATACATTTTTTTATATATATAATTTTATCATCCAATTGCAAATTCGTTGCAGATTTCTAAATAATTTCACATTTTTTTTAATCTTCATCGTAAATTTTGGAAAATTGAGATTTTACAACATCCTTGTATACCGTTGTGTAATTGGTTGCAAAAAGGTTGTAAATTTCTACCGAAAAATTATTGTTGCAAGCAATGGCGGAGCTAGACAACTTTTTGTAGAAGGGCCGAGGGCTAATAGTGTAAATCTAATGATGTAAAAGGGCCAAGGTGTAATAATTTTTTATTATTATATGAAAATGGGCCACCACCCCCTTTGGTCTCTACTCGGCTCTGCTAATGGTTGCAAATTTTCATTAGCCTGTTAGTGTAAATTTAATGATATAAAAGGGCCACCACCCCCTTTGGTCTCTACTTGGCTCTGCCAATGGTTGCAAATTTTCATTAGCTTGTTTGTGTAGTAGTGATTGCTAACGTGTATTAGCACCATTTTTTGCTACAAATAGGTTTTAATACACCATCGTATCAACCAACCATTTCATATATGCAAATATTATTCAATCGAACCCAAAAATAAATTGAATTCAATTTTCATTAATCATCCTTAAAATAAAGTCAGCATATATGGTCACTTGAATACATACAGTAAAAACTAATTCGTCCAACATCCTAGTAAACCACTGTCTTTAGAATGACAAAGTTATAACTAGAACTAAATATCAATCAATAAGACAATTTATTACTAACGGTAACGAATAAAGCTCATCGGATCACGTTTTCTACATAAATCCTGCATAATATAATATTCCAATATTAGAAATATATATGAAACGAGAAAAATTTCGAATACATATGTATTTGGCACGAGCATTAGATAATGTCCCAAATACATATAAGTATTTGGCACCGTTCGTACCAACCGTTCAAGATACATGAGTAATTGGCACCAACAACATAAAGCGTTCCAAAAACATATATACATTTGGCACCGGTGGTACCAACCATTCCAAATACATAAATATTTGGCACTGGTAACTCAAACCGTTCCAAATACACATGTATTTGGCACCATTATTAGAAAACGTTCCAAATGCATACGTATTTAGAACAGTTTCGTAATAGCCGTCCCAAATACCTACTTTTTTGTCACGGTTACCCCACAAGTGCCAAATACATATATTTGGCACGATTTTTTGACTGTTCCAAAAGGTTTCGTCCTAAAAACCCCCTTTTCTTGTAGTGTTGCTTATTATCGACATAACAATAATATATTGTTTGACTATCATATAGTTGTCTATTTTTACAACAAACACTTTTGGCCCATTCTATGAAATAGTTTATAGAAGCTCTTACTATTTTTACAACAAATCGGTGGGGTGTAGGCACACAAGTGCATTTGATTGCTAACTTTTCATGTTTAACTTTGTCCTAAAAAACTTAGCCATTTGACATGTTAGAAATATAACCCAAACATGTTCTTTCCAAAGGGCCCTTAAAAAGTTCTATCCAAACAGCCCCTACAATGTTCTAAATCTATCTTATGATTTTTTATTAATAAAGGAATTACAATGAGTCGTAGTGATATTTAGATGTCGTTATAGACTTTACAAATTATTACAGAAACACGTTGGATATGCTGGTGAATAAGGATGGCTATGCCTTGTAGAAATTCTTCTTTTATGTTTTGTCCTGGTTGAATAGTTAATAGCTCTTGTCAACCATCTACTTCACATGCCTTTTTTCCACCTTTCGTAGTCGATTTCTCTTCAATTCTACTTGTATAGTTTGATGCTACTATTCTTTTTGATTCTATTATTTAGCCAAAGTCTACTACTCCAAGAACCTACTTATCTGCAATTTCATAGATAATGAAAGATGAACGTAGTTACTTAACCATCAGGTTTCAAGTTAATTCGGTAATAGGGTTTCAGTGAAACGAATAATAAATATATGAGGCATTTCATTAGACAGTTAATGTGCATATAAAACTCAACACTTGTATCAGATTTATTGACATTGTTGTAAATTTTCATGAACATGAGAATTAAAATAAAGATGCATTCATCTAACTTAGATGTTGACATCGGATCAGTTTGGGAATGGCCTGCATAGTGCGATTTGCAACAATGCAACACAAAAATTATAGAGCGGTAATCCAGTTTGTGGTGAATAGTAATTTATTGATTGTCATTGAGTTTAAGTAATTTGAGATTAAAATAACAACTAACAAAAAAACAATTTTGTTACCTTGTAAACTTTCGTACTTTGAATAGCTCTCTAAATATCTGCAAGTGAGAAGAAAACATGATGTCAATTTTATTTGATCAATGTAACACTTATCTGTTCTAAACTTAGAAGATAAAATTGTTAAGTATAGTGTTTAGGATTGCCTCCATGCTTGAAAAGCTTTATAAAGCAATAGGCAATTCACACACACTTAAAGAAGCAATTCCAAACACTCCATTACTGAAATAAGTGGTTTCGTTTGGGCGTTTAAAAATGCTCATTTGTATGAAAGTAGGGATTCTTTAAAATTGCTTGCTTTAGTTGCCTATTACGTAAAAAAGGCATCCCTTTTGAATATGCAATCTCAACTTGGAGACCTAAAATCCTACCTGTATTTTTTTAAGAATTTGGATATAACCGTATAATGACCCTGTTTTTAAATTGCTCTACTAAAACTACTGGTAACCAAGGACTGTTTGGGAGAGTTTTTTTAAACATCTTCTTGCAGAGGTTGTTTACAATAAACAATTCGAAATAACTAAAATACACAAACATTGAATATGCAATATCAACTTGCTGACATAAAATCTTACCTCGTTGATCACTGCCATGGCTATCAACCCGTTTCCATATCATGCTTGTTATGTTCGCAAGTTATCACATGGAACCTAAATCAAATTAGTAGTTTATGCATTCCTGTAAATTCTATCTGAAACCCAAATGGATGCGACCCAAAACCCAAGACAAATACAAAACCTGGATCTATGGGCAGCCAATTAATAAACAACAAAGAAATAGAAATGTGATTAAGCAGCCACAATAACCTGTGATCTAATAAGAACCACCAGCAAGAAAGAGAATAAATAAAAAACAAAATCACAAAGTTGGACTTTAGGTGTATCTGACATAGCTTCATAAATGAATTTTTAGTGTGTTCAAATGACTGGTCCAATTGGTTTAGGTTGGGTGCAGAAAATTGAATGAAACTCAACTGGTTTCCCAGAAATGTTTTAGCTTTCTGCTTGGTTCTTTTTAATAATAAGCATTGTGTAAAACCAACGCCCTCTGCGAGTGATATCAACTCTTTCAAATGGTCAGGCATATTGTTGACATAAATAATGTATGAAAACGTTATTTATATTTTTCGATATCTCTATGTTTTGACGATCACAAAATGTAAAATCATCAAACGTAAGATTACTACGTAAACAAGTATTAAGCTAGTTTATATCATTATATCCAACCTAATCACTTAAGGTATGGATAAACAAGTGCTTAATACATCTCATGATCAAAGAGGTATTTAATTAACTAATACAAAGTTTATTTAATTATATAAACATATTATATATTTTTGAAAAACACTTTTGGTAATAAAGAAAAATGTTTTAATCATACTAAATATATGATTTCAAATTTTTAACCAAAATCAGTTAGTTTTTCACCAAATAAACTTTCCCCACTAAAAGACAAGTTTTCTGGTCGTTACAGTTGGGCGGCCCTTAATTATAAGGGGCTGTCCCCTTAATTTTAAGGGGGCCGGCGATGATTTAAGGGGACCGGCCAGGCTCCTGTGTCAGAAATTGTCAGAATTTTTCTCCTATAAATACCATTTTAATTCTGGAATTTGCCCTACCTTTTGCACGAAATTTTCAGACCTCAAACTCTCTAAACATCCTCCAAAACCCTTTGATCATTAGTATATTAATCCTTGTTTCAAGTGATTCAATCCCTTCTCATCCATCCTCATCCAAAGTGCAAAAGAATAACACTCCTTTTACAACTAAGTTCAAGAAGTATTGAAGAGTAGTTGTGCATAGTGTATATATATTATTTGTGAAGTTGTGTTGTGTTTGTAATAAGTAGTTTAGAAGAAATAGAAGTTGTGTAGGAAGTAGAAGTTGATTAGTAGTGAAGTAGTGTAGTTGTGAAGAAGATAGGTGTGAAGTAGATTGAAGTGAAGAAGATAGGTGTGAAGAAGAAAGGTGTGAAGAAGATAGGTGTGAAGTAGATAGGTGTGAAGAAGTTGTGTAGAAGTTGTGACGTAGTTGTGGTGTGTAAATTGGTGTGTAAGGTTTTCTCCGCCATAAGGGAGTTTGTTGACATAATGAAGAAAACTTCGAGTAGGTGACTCAGGGAGTGGAGTAGGAACAAAGAAGGTGACCTTGTAGCCGAACCACTATAAATCCTTGTATTGTGGTTTGATCTCTCTAACTCTTTTCATTACTTACTTATTTACCTATACTATATTAGCTTAGTTAGTTGGTTAATATATATAATTGTTTATATAGTGCAAGTATTGAGATCACATAAACTAGAATCGAAGTTTTTAAAACAAACTTGTTTTTATAAAAAATATTTAGAAGGGCAATCTATGCAAAGACCACCACTATTTGAAAGTGATGGATTTTTATATTGGAAAAATCGATTCGAAACTTATGTGAAATCAAAAGATCTAGATCTTTGGCATATTATTACCAATGGTGATTTTTTACCTATTCAAAGTAACCCCGAAACAAAGAAAGATGAAATCGTACCTTTTGAAAAACAAAATGATGATTTAAAAAGAAAACTAGCTAAAAATAATGAAGAAAAAATGGCTATTTATAATGCGCTACCACGTAAAGAGTACGAAAGAATCTTTATGTGTGAAACCGCAAAAGAAATTTGGAACTCTTTATTAATAACTCACCAAGGTAATAATCAAGTCAAAGATAATAAAATAGATCTACTTGTTCAACAATATGAGCAATTCACGATTCCGGAAGAGGAATCAATTGATAATGCTTTCGCTAGATTTAACACTATGATCACAAGTTTAAAAGCACGTGATGAGAATTTTTCTAGTAAGAATTTTGTTAGGAAGTTTCTTAGGGCTCTTCACCCAAAATGGTGAGCTAAAGTGACGGCTATTGAAGAATCAAAGAATTTGTCAACGTTACAAATTGATGAATTATTTGGAAATTTGAAAGTCTACGAAGCAATTATAAAGAAGGACTCCGAAATGGTTAAAGGAAAACGAGAGCAAAGCAAGTCAATCGCCTTGAAAGCTAGAAAGGAGTCGAACAACGAAGATAGCTCATCTTCCGAAAGCGATGACGAAGAATATTCCATGGCCGTAAGAGATTTCAAGAAATTCTTCAAAGGGCGAGGAAGATTCGTTAGACAACCACACGATGAAAGGAGAGCACCTCAAAAGAATAATGATGACAAGTATAGCAAGAATGAGAGAAAATGTTTCAAGTGTGGTGATCCGAATCACCTCATTGAAAAATGTCTAATGATGACAAGAGATCAAAATCAAAGAGCATTTATTGGAGGAGCTTGGAGTGATAGCGATGAAGATGAGAAAGAAACAACAAAGGAAGAAAAGTGTCTCATGGCTAAGACATCAAGTGAGGTACGTTTCGAAACCGAATACTTTAGTGATGAAAATTTATCATTAGATGAAAAAGATTTAAATAGTGAATACAATAGATTATGCAAACTAGGACAACAAGTAATGACTAAAAACAAATCACTAAAATACATAAACAACCAACTAGAAAATGAAGTACTAGAACAAAAAATTAAAATACATCAACTTGAAAAAGGTAAAGAAATTGTTGAAGAATGTAAATCATGCCAAGGGCTTAAAAGTGAAAACAACAAACTTAGGGAAGAAATTTGCAAACTTGAAAATTTTGAAAATAGTAGTAACTCACTTAGTAATATTATAAGTATTCAAAGAGTATCCGGAGATAAAACCGGTTTAGGATTTAACTCAACCGAAGCTTCAACAAGTGAAATTAAAAATGTTAAATTTGAAAGTGAATTCAAGGAATTAAAACCTTCAAAATCTAATCCTAAGTATATACTCATAAATGATAAGAAAATACCTCTCTCTAGTAATGAAGAAATAAAACCGTTTTATAAACCATCTTTAAAAACCGAAGTAGGATCGTCTAAACCTAAAACAAGATCTAAAACTCCACCACCTAGGAAACCAAATAATTCTTATCCTAGACCTAAAACACCTCAACCAAGAGCAAACCAAAATAGACGAAACTTTAACAATAATCAGCAAATGTGGAACTTCAATCCGTGAGGAATGTTTCCACCATATATGCACCCAAGTCAAATACAAAACATGTTCAGATCAAATAACTTTGGTCAAATGAGACAATGGGGACCAACGTAAAAATATTCGCCATTCAAACATGGAAACTTTTGATGTCACTTCCTGTTCGGACTATCTCTTGAAGACTTTGAAGATAAACGCATTGAAGACGAAAGGTACACATTTCCTTTTATTTTCTTATCAAGAAATGCATGCTTAGTTTAGTATCTAGTTGTTATGTGATTTTGTTTAGCTCATTGTTTCCTCTAGTTTATATATATATATATATATATATATATATATATATATATATATATATATATATATATATATATATATATATATATATATATATATATATATATATATATATACACACACACACACTTATCTATATATATATATATATACACACACACTTATCTAATTATACTATATCTAAATATATATACTTAGTTACATCTAGGATCATATAACCTAGAAAATTCCTTTGTTGATTTTCTAGAACTAGAAATTGTTCGTTTACGAACCCTTTCTTTCCCCCATTTGCCTTATTGAACTTTAATGTTCAACAAAACTCATGCTGATGTAGAGAGATGAGTCGAAAAATCTATGGATGAAACAAACTCCCGGCTTCCGTTGCGTACGTCTCCTTCCTATATTCTCGTCTTATAAGCCCATACTCTCTCTCTCTCTCTCTCTATATATATATATATATATATATATATATATATATATATATATATATATATATATATATATATATATATATATATATACACACACACACACACACACACTTATGAACCTTCCACAACTCTCTTGTCCTCTTGACAACTTGATGAATTTCATCCGAAATGATCAAGAAAATTTAATTGACGAAATGTCAAGTAAAAATGTCAACTAATCCCTTTCGTGCGAATACTCTCCAACGTATTTTTGATTAAATATAAATCTAATATATATATAAATATTTTCTTGTTCGTTCCAGAAACCAAAACACGAAAAATAAAAAATTTTGAGGGCGGCCCCCTTAATGTTTAAGGGGACCGGCAGCCTAATGAAGGGCGGCCCCCTTAATGTTTAAGGGGGCCGGCTATCTGATTGCTCCAACCCATTTTTCCTCTTGTTCCTTTTGCCAAACACTCCACTTTTTCAAACATCCCTTCCTCTGCTACTGCTGTGACGAAAACCAAAACCCAAAAACACCTTAAACCACTTCCAAATCACATAATTCGGGTTAATTCGCAAAGGGCAAATTTATCTAACACAATCACCATTACGTATTGGAAGTTTTTCATAACACATTTCATCTAATTCCATCTAATTTGGTCAAACTCATGATTATGCATGTTTTATTAATTTCTTCAAATTCACAATTTCTTTCGAATTGGGTCTAAAATCTCCATAACTAAATGCCTCCCTTAGGATTAGAATGATTAATCAACACTAGAAACTAGTAATTATAAACCCTCGTGTCGAAAATTTTTGAAAAATTTCATACACTCCTTTTCAAAATTTTTGGTAAACAGATTGTTGAATAATGCTTTGAAAACTTGTTAAAACTAATCACATTATACTTTTATAACTTGTAAAACATGAAACTATATTTTTCGACCAAGTAAAAATATTTTTGTTCACAACAAGAGGGTGTTTGTATTATGTCCAAATAATGTCGAAATTAAGTCATTATAATTTTTATAAAATGTTGTGTTAGGAATACAAATATTCCTGTAAAAGTCTCGGTCACCTAATGATTGTAATAGCATTAAGTTAGCTCGTAGTTAGTTTGTTTATTAGTTAATTAGTATTAGTTTTAGTAACACCGTGGAAGAAGGACGGGTCTTCACCCACTGTATGCCTGATCCACAGCCCGGGAGTGGGCGTTATATTGTAAGTATAAATACCCCTCTCCACATGTGGAGAGGGTTGGACCTTCACTTAATCTCAATCTAATACTACATTTTTCTCTCAAGGTTCCTTCCTCTCTTCCCCTCCTTCTTATCTCTCCAATGCCACACAAACATAACACCAATCATGTTTCCAACATAGTTAATATTCTACAATTGGTATCAAGAGCCAAGGTTTCATCTTAGGACCTTGTAGAATCGAATTTGATGATATTTTGTGTGGTTTTGTGAGTTTGGTGTAACTTTCTTGTAAAACCTCTTTGTTTGATCTTCTCTAGTGTTGTTATTCATGTTGGTAGTGTACTTTTATGTTCATTAGTGTTTGTGGAACATTGTAGTTTAGTTTGTGTTACCATTTCCTTAATCTATTTGAAGTTTGGAGGTGATTTTGGGCGTAATTCTTATCTGCAGTTAAGTCTACTGTTACATTGCTTTATTGCGTTTAGTTTCTATAATCTGTGGTTAGTTTGACTGCGATTACTATTTTGGGAATACAAACAAAACGCAAAGATAGTGACAGTTTTGGACTATTGTCACTGCGATTAGCTGTCTGCGATTAGTCTATTACGGTTAACTTTTCTGCGGCTGGGAGTTCTCTGCGGTTTGTTACTTTCTGCGGTTAGTGTCTTTGGTTTGCGGTTTGCTCAGGTTGCGACTGGATTTTTCTGCGGTTGGAATTTGTCTGCGGTTTAGTACTCTCTGCGGTTTGTGTCCTGCGATTTGTGTTCTGCGATTGGTATCCACTGTGGTTAACTTGTCTGCGGTTACTATCTCTGCGGTTAGGTCAAGTTGCGGTTAAGTTTTTCTGCGACTAGTACCCTACATTGCGAGTATCCCCCACCTTGTGGTTTGGTAATTTCTATTTTGTGATGGCAACTTCTTCTGATGACATTCAAGCTGTGGGGTCTGACACCCGACCTCCGATGTTGGACAGAACTGACTATGAATCATTGGCACAAAGGATTCGTTTGTACTGTCTGGGTAAAGAAAATGGGGTTAACATCTTGAAATCCATCGATGAGGGACCCTTTCAAATGGGTACTACTAGAGACACGGTTGCAGCAGCAACTGATCAACAACCGGCCGTATTTGGTCCTGATAGACCTCGCACTTACAATGAGCTGTCTGATGAAGAAAAGAAACGCTATGATGCAGACATCAGAGCATCAAATATCGTCATTCAAGGGCTTCCCAAAGATGTCTACAAACTTATCAACTACAACACTGAAGAAAAGGCGGTCTAGGACAATGTCAAAATGCTTCTTGCAGGGTCTGAGTTAACTAAAGAAGATCGTGAGTCTCAGCTATACGATGAATTTGAGCATTTCAAAATGAATCCGAGTGAAAGCATCACTGACTATTACGTCAGATTTCACAAGCTGGTCAATGATATGAGAGCCATCAAGATGACAATGCCCAACATACAGCTTAATTCCAAATTCGTGAATAACATGGCACCAGAATGGGATAGGTTTGTCACAGCTGTTAAGCTCAATAAAGGTCTCAGGCATACCAATCATGAACAACTTTATGCATATCTCCAACAACATGAGAAACATGCTGCTTATGATCGGCTATTGCGAGAAAAGCTCAATCCGTCTGCAACAAATGAATCTCTTGCTTTTGTTTCCAATGTTCAAAAACCTAATCGAACCTCTAATGATCAATCTCAACCATCACAATCATCCTCCAGGTCTACCCCAACCAATAGTCAATCATAAACTCCCTCACCATCTGCTTTGAATACATAACTTGATTCTGGGTATTCTCACACTGACATGATGATTGATAATCTCTCCAACCAAGTTTCTCTACTGGTCCAACAGTTCAGGGCTGCACTTCTGTGACAACTGGCAAATTAGGGAGCCATTTTGAAAACCCGCATTACGTTAAAGTTCGTTTATAAATTTATATTTGAAATTTTATTCGTAACGAACTTTTAAAACCTATATTATGGTTGATTATATTTTAAAATCTTTATGAGATTTGAAGATTTATTTCAATGATTCGATATGGAAATACATGTGGTGATTTATTTTGAAATTCTTATTTGGCACTACGTTGACTCCGGCACTAGGATAACCTAACTAAAATTTTATGTCTTGAGTTTACGGATTCGACTATATATATATTTATTTATGGAACGTTTCGTGAAATATTAAATGTTGAAACGAGTTTCGGGTTTTGGTCCGTGTATTGTACACCTAGCCACCTTACCCTAAAATGTAATAATACTTTCATTTCTAATATTATTATTAGTATTATTATTATTATAAGAAAGAAAGAAAGGAAAGGAAATAAAAAGAGTAAAGTTACAAATCATCCTTGTGGGCTTCCAGGTTTTCACACCACACACAAAACACCATCTTCATTCTCTCTCTCTTTTGCAAACCCTCGCCGCCACCCATCTTTTCCGGTAGCCACCACCACACCGCCACCCTTACAACACAACCATCACCACCATCTTAATCCCCTCCTCACGATCTTTCTTTTGGTGTAGCTCACGCGCGCCCAAACACCCCATATCACCTCGTTGATTAATCACCGCAGCCCTATACACCACCACCACTACTAATATTACCTGGTTTATAAAGATTCACGAGTTGGAAGTGTAAAAAGGTAGGTAACGTCGGTTGGTACCATGGATGCCACGATGTGAGTTTTAATCCGTGGAAACACGGAAGATTTTGATGGGTATCGAATTAAAATGTTTGGGAAATAATATTTTTGATATTGAAATGAGTTTGGTATCCGGGTTTGGTGTCTATCTTTTGAGGTCGATGTGAAATCGAGAGTTGTGGCTCTCGGCTTAGTGATTATTTTGAGCCCATGTGGTTTCCTTGGTGGTTTTAACCTCGTGGTCATTATAGCGAGAGTAGTAGTTTATTTGGAGTTTAGTTTTGGCTTAATTTTTGGTTTTAATGGATGCTTCTTGTTATTCTTGCGTTGCCGCGACCCAAAGGGTCCGTATGTGCTGTTTTTGTGTGCTCGTACGAGCCTAAGCCGAGGCCGAAGCGGTCTTGGGTTTGAGTCCTGATGAGTGTGTAAATACTCATCATTTTTAGTCAAATCTGAGCTGCAAAACGATAAAAAACACTCAAAAACGCACCAAAATGCGAAGAAAATCCCAAAGATCGTATTTTATATGTTTCTTATGCAAAACGAGTGAAAACAAACGAAAAACAAACAAAAGTTACATAATTGGCAGTTTTAGTCCCCAGACTTTCAAAGTTTTACAAAACTAGTCCCTGGTCAATCATTTTCAAAGAAAAGTCAACCCTTGTTCTTTAAAAATCAAAACGAATCACAAATGATCTTTGGGTAAAACGATTTGGAAAATTACACAATTGGTCCTTGAATTTTGGCCAATTGACAGTTTTAATCCCCGGTGTTTCAAACATGGAAAAATTGTATCTTTGATCCTATGGTTTACCTAACTTGATAAGTTTTAGCCCTCTTGGTGACGTGAGATATTTACAAGATTAGTCCGTGGAATTTCAATTCGTTACAAATTTGGTCCTTGTGGATTCATTGATAAAATAACAAACTACTTAACCAAAACCCTTTTTTTTTACCCTGCGACGTTTTTAGTATAATCTGTCCAAGCCCAACTCCACCTAAAGCCCACCCAATAATCCCTAAAACCCAAGTACCCATCTCAAGCCCAACCCCCTAACCCTAATATAACGTTTGCCCTTTTTCTTCCCCAATACACGATCTGATATACTTAAAACCTAAAGGGAAAAATTCATTTGGTCAAAACAGATAGCAGGGTGTCTTCTTCCCCAATGTAACTCCCCCCCCCCCCTCGTGACTGCAACAAGCCAAACCAACCATCACCATCTTCCCCATCACTCTCTTACTCCATTCCCCAATCCCACTTCCCTAATCCCTCAATCCATACCTAACACCATTAAACCACTAAGGAGATGACAAGCTGGAGATCCACCACTCTTTTGGGCGCCAAAAGATCAGTTGAAGGTTGAGATGAAGACAAGAGTGAATGGATGGCTAGGATTAAATAAAAAGAAGATAACCAGTGAAGACAAAGAGAAGATTAATTGGTACCTACCACTTCTAGATTTAGTATAAATAGAGGAGCTTTGTAAGCCTTAGGGCATCATGAACTTATCTTTTCATTTATCATCAGTTTGGTTTATTTTGTTTTAAAAAGTTATTTGTAATTCGAATCATTCCAAAGTTTAATGAAAATTGCCTTTTAAGTTCAATCTCTGTTTACTTTTAGTTACCTACTGTTTTTATTACATTTTGTTTGTTAAAATTTTTATTTGATTCCTGAGAAAAAAAAATAAATAAAAAATAAAAAACGAGCTCAGAAAAAGAAAAAAAAAAGAAAGAAAAAATATACGTGAAGATGCTTGGATGGGAAAATGGTTTAGAACCCATGGGGGTACTTAGGTTGTTCTTGGTTCCTAGTTCTCAGAATTCATCTTGGCTTGGAAGACAAGTAGGTTCTTATACTTAATTTGATGATTGTTGTCGATTGTTAGTTGTTTCTCATATTTGTTGAACCTTGCCTATTAGAGTTTGATTTGGTTTGATTTATATTAAGCAATTTAGTTTGGTAGTTTAAGTGACTTTGCAATCTGTGGTGATTAAAGGTTTGAAATTGTTGTTGAAATCGACATAGAATTTTTAGGCAGTACATCCAAGTTTTCTTTTAACTTAGTACCTCTAGTTAAATCAAAAGCTCACTTTAAGATCTTTGTTGTGAAGTTGCATGCTGGGTATTCGACAGATTTTTAACGTGATGCACAAGTTTAACTACTTTTTGAAATCTCAAAATCTCTACTGTTTTGAAAACTCGGGCAGTTGGTGAATCCACGCCAAAAAGAAATTTCAAATTTAGAGCAAGTTTGGCTACTTAAATTTGAGTCCGAAGTGGACTGTTTGGACAAAAGTCACCCTGTTTCTCAGTTTTGAGCAAAGTTCAAGAGCTCATAAATAACTCAAATCTTGGTGTGACCAGTTTGATTTTTGGTGTTTTCGGTTGCCCACTAGGTATAGTATTGATAACTACCTTTAGTTTAGACTTAGCTACTAATTCGGACCGCTTATTAAGCATTCTTTTAGCTTAATTGACCACTGCTGCTACAGTATTATGGTGATATTGTTATAGATTAATTTTGGTCTTCTGTATAATCTGGTTGATGTTTTTTTTTTTTTTTAGCTTGTTGTTTACAACTACTGTTAAGGTTATTGTGGTTGCCATTGCTCAAGTCTAGATCACTTTAACTAACTAAGTTCGTTTGAAAAATCTTGGAAACTAAGAAGAAAATGAAACCTTGAATCTGTAGTGAGTTTGGATTTGGATAAACTTGAATTGAGTTTTTCTCTTTCTCGTGGTGAAATATTGAGTTCGAAAAGCATTTTTCGTTTGTGTTTAATTGTTGCAAAAAGAATAAAAAAATAGTGTAAAAATCTTT
This sequence comes from Artemisia argyi, assembly GCA_030686995.1. NCBI lineage: Eukaryota > Viridiplantae > Streptophyta > Magnoliopsida > Asterales > Asteraceae > Artemisia > Artemisia argyi. Next base: position 137,113,485 of record CM060709.1, on the reverse strand, counting down.
GGTCTTAGCTGGGATTCGAACCCCAGACCTCACCTTGACAGCCCACGACTCAACCAACACCCCTACATCAGCTGTGCTACTCTTTCTTTTTGTTATTTGTTTCTTTGGTTGTTTATTAAATATAGAGTTATTTCTGAATTGCTTATTACTAGTCTTTTCTGTTTAGCTTAATTTCCTGCTTATTACAAACTGCTTTTTCTTCAAATTTATTTTTCTTAATTTCATTTTAACATTAGTTAGTTTCTATAAAAATTTCAGAATTTTCTTTTAAGTTTTAATATTTTCTAACAATTAATTTAGTTTAAATCATTTTTAATTCATAATAAATAGAGTTTTTGTTAAAAAAATAATTTTCTTTTTTCTAAAATTTTCTTTTGACTTGTAGTACGTTAGAAAATTATTCGTGAACCCGTGGGACGTTTAGAACTTAAAATTCGCGTTTTATTTTGCGCTCTCGCATACTTTTTAAAATAAACGTCGCGTTTCTAGTTTAATTTACGTTTTAGGATTCCTGATACCTGATTATGATTTCCCGTAGTGTTTTATGTTTTTCCTAGTTTGTTAGTTGTCTTAAGATAATTTATTTTTACCTTCGTTCGTTAATTTCAAAATTCGTTAGTTTAACGTATCGCAAAACCAAATAACCTTTCCAATCATACAAGATTTTAATCCAAATCTCACTCGAAGCTTTCCATTCACACCTCGTTGGGGTACGACCCGGGAAATCACTTCCCGGTCTCACAATTTGAATATCACTTTCACAAGTTTTGCGAGGTAATCGTTTTCCTAAACGGTTACTCGAATTACTTCACGTTTATTTGTCTCAAGACAAATTAAAACTCACGTTTGTTGATATTTTGATAAATTGTTGTTTACACACACCAAAACACAACGAATCAAGTCCCCTTGACTCATGGTGTAGCCGAGACCCAAATGGGTCTCTCGGCATGGGTTTGACTTGGTAAGTCGACCCGGATTGCGTGAATTACTTGGTGGTCTTATTTGGTCTCCTGATGATCTTTTTGTTGTTATTATTGTTAATGGTTGTTATTGTGGTATATTGCTATTGGTATTTTGGTACTATTGACGTTACTTTGGAACCGAGAATGAAATGGGATAATTATTTATTTTGTGAAGTGTTGTCGATTATGTGGATGATTGGGGACCGGTTGTGAGACGGTCACTTAGAATGACGGAGATAGGTTAGTCGGGTGCCGTAGTCGGACCCTATTGTTGTAGCACGTGATTTGGGTATTGTTGGACGGAGATTGATTATTTGGTTTGACTTGACTATTATTTCTATTTTGGACTTGGACAATGAGCCGAGAGTGATGACTCGGACATGTGACCATTTCGTATGACTCGATAAATATTTATAATTAAACGCAAATAATAAAACTCGTAATAATATTATTGGTAATATAAACGTTTATATAAATATATAGACGTGAATAACGTATATATAAATATATAAATGCGTATATTAAAAATAAAACGATCACGAGTAATATTATAATAATAACTGGACGATAAATATTATACTATGAAAGTAGTGTAATAAATGTCGGGAGCGTTATTATAATTAAACGACTATAAATAACGACGAAATCTTTAACGTTGAATAAATATTAAATAAAATAATATCTTTTAATAAACGAGGAAAACTATCGAGTTATACGGGATCGTGGTCACTTGAGTCCAAGTGGTTTATTATTTGTGACGTTCGTGTTGTCACGGATATATGACAATTAATACACTCACTTTCGATAACTACGTAACTTATTTAATCGACGGGTTAAATAAGAGCTATTTAGTTATTTAAATTAAGTGTATTAATGGGCATCGTATCCTACGACGCCCATAGGTTGTGGTATGTGTACGAGAATAATAAATTACTAAGTATCTCGTGAAGTTGCCAAATTGACGAATTTGGTAGCTTAACGGCATAATTAGAGAATTTATTAAACTTTGATATATACCATATAGTACTTTATGTGCAATGTGTGACCTAGGATTCGGGTATAATCTTAGAATGGTATATTAAGTAAATAAATATGGGGGATTACCAAATCGACGGATTTGATAAACTTCGATGATTTATTTAAATAATATATCAGACTAATATTAGACCTATAGATTGTTTTATTATCCTTTTTGTTGTGACTTCTTGGTTTGAGTTATGTCGACCCACCACCCGTATGGATACCAAAGGCCAAACTCCAAACTAATACGAGATTTATACGAGAAATGGATTTTCGGAAGTAAAATGGAATACGTTCGGGTTTGGAAATATTTAATTTTGAGGAAATGATTTCTGAACGAGTTGATATTGTTAGGAAGTGCCGAGTCCGTAGTTGCCGTCTTTTGAGTTACTATACGTCTTACTTCTACCGATTTCTGGACTTGAGGTGAGTCATAGCCCCACTTTTTAATCTTGAACTATGTTTTCAATACTTGGGGTAAGAAACGTGCAAATTATTTTATGTGGACTATTTATCGCTTCTATATTCTTTCTAAAACTTGCTATGCGTATGGACTAGGATATATTGTCAGCTTTAGTCACATATATTTTATGTGTACTATTCAAGGTTGGCTTATTTGTATTGTCAACTTTAGTCATACGGTTTCGTGTGTACTATTCAAGGTTGACTTATTTAGATACTGTAGTGTGCACCTATAGGTTATTAATACTTCGGAGGTTATCCGAGTATTTATGATATTGCGGGGGTTACCCGAATATCTATGTTAGAACGGAGGGTATCCGTGTGTTATGTTGAAGCGGAGGGTATCCGCAGGCTTTTAGTAAATCCTTAGTCTAGCTAGCAAGCGTTTTGCGTATATGTCCACTATATTGATGATGAATTTAAACCTATGATCTCACCAGCGAAAGCTGACTTTTAGCACGTTTTCTCAGGTAATTAAGTGATGCCCTTTGGATGCTTGGATTGGAGGCTTGGCTATGGCACTCGGTTATGGATCTATTTTCTAAAACTCTGATAAATTATTGTGGACCTACGTTTATTTCTTTTGGGCCTTACTTTGGAAAATTCTTGGGATAAATGTAAACTTTAAAACCCGTTTTGGTTGTGTTTTTCTTATGTTTACTTTATCTCGTTCTTTCATGACTTTGAATGGATACCAATCCCCGTAGCACCCCGAAAGCTTGTTGAGTCTTCCGCTGTACCAAATTTTGGGGGTGTTACAACTTCCATCTACTAACAACCAACTTAGAATCTCATCTAATCCACGTAATCAGGCAGTCATTGAAGATGATCCGGTGGTGGTGCAGAATGTGCAGAGAAGATAGAACTTCAACCAAAGAAATGCTGGTAGAGAGAATGGGCAATACAGAGTTGGGAATGCTCTTCAAGCTCAAGCTAAGCAGCCGAAATGCTATAACTATGGAGGGTTGGGCCATATTGCTAGGAATTGCACTCTCCCAAAACGTCCTCAAAACTCTGAGTACTTCAAAGACAAGATGTTGCTGATGCAGGCACAAGAAAATGGGACAGTGTTGGATGAAGAAGCTCTGCTCTTTCTGGCTGGTAATGATGGGAACACCTTTGATGCTGATGTGGATGATCAGCCTATTCAGGATATGGCTATTAATGACCCGAATATCTTTCAAGTTGAAGAGTGTGATGCATTTGACTCAGACGTGGATGACGAACCTACTGCTCAAACCATTTTCATGGCTAATCTGTCTGCAGCTGCATCCTCTTCACAGCATCCTGATTTATCCATCACATCTGCTATCTCTGAGGTACCAACATCTCCTAATCATGATCTGAATAATCCTACAACTGTACAGGGGGCATGTGACTCAGTACAACTCAAGAATATTGTCAACACAAACGTCACTGATATGGGTAATACCAATAATATCCCATATGAAATGTATGTGAATGACAATGGACCGCCAGTTGTATCAAGTGACATGCCGTCTATTGATTCTAGTGAACATGAGGTACATGAGCACACGATATACAACCCTGATGATTCCCTGATCACTAGGATTAACACCCTTAAGGATCAAGTGAATATTTATGAGCAGCGTGCTAAGTTTGAGCTGAATGAACGTGAGCAGAAAATGGAATGGCAACTGCGTACTTACATATCTGAAAACAATTCCAAACAAGAATCATTAAAAAGGGAACTAGTTTCTTTAAAGAACCAATTGGATCAAACCGTCAAACAAAAACAAGAGGTTCAAAAAGGTTTGACTTCAATCAAACTAGAATTCAGAGAGAAAGAAACTAAACTTCTAAATGATTTCTCAAAACTAAAAATGTTGAAAAATAAATTGGAAGATAAGTTGTACACACAGGGCCAAACCATTCAATCTGCTCAAATGATGGAAAACCATAGGAAACTAAGTGATGAATTTAGTGAACATGATACCTCCAAACCCAAAGCAAGATACCTTAGAATTGGTCTAGGTGCACAACCTGCATTATATGATGCAAACACTATGCTTGAACCTAATCATGCCCCTCCTGATACACGATCCTATGACCACATCAATGAGGCAGTGGATAGAACTAGGGTAAAACTTGCTGAACGTTTAAAGGATCCTAAATGCATTGCTAAGAATATTGTGTTTCACTATGATTATGCGAATGACAATCAATCTGCAATTTTTGTTCCTCAAAAGAGAATTCTTCCTGACAAAGTGTTTTGGAATATTGACATTGAGAAAATGCAAGCTGAAAGAGTTGTAGGTAACACACGCACTATGTTTAGAATTGCTGACCCAACTACTTACCCCCTGAACACACCTAGGCACCTTGTACCTTTCACTCTCCCCACACAATGTAATACTCTAATTGGGCTGTATGTGCTAGGTCAATTGTTCAATGACTTTGAGAAAACCTGTAAAATAAGAATTACACCTACAGGGATTACCGAAGGGGAAAGGGGTTTGGAGCAAACAAAACAGTGTTACCTAACTGAAGTTATGCCATTTTTTAAACTTCTCAAAGAACATTTTGAGGGCCTTAAAAACACCATTAATGATGATGTGACTCAAATGAAAAAGGTTTTTGATGAAGTGGAAAGTGAGGGTAACCAATTAGCTATTGATCTCAAATACAGTGAAATTGACGGGAAAAACATTCTCATCATGAATGAAAATTTGATTGCTAACTGCATTGCAAAAGATGTGTTTTATACTGTTACCGACTCTGCACTATCTGCTCGACAATTCCATGAAATGTCAGTTACTTTGAATGTCTTCCAGAATCGTGTAATTGAGCTTGAGGGGGAGAATTACAAACTTACTGAAAAAATTAAAAACGACGACCATGATAACATGGTCAGGAATTTCTCAAAACTAGAAGTTGATAATCTGTACCTACAATTAAAATATCAACATCTAGAAGAAAGCATAAAAATATCAAATGCCAAGACATCTTCGGATGCTCCTGAGTTTGATACATGTTTTGAATTAGCCAAAAAGGATGAAGTAATTCAAGCTCACTCAAACACGATTCGGAAGTTGAAGGTCCAAATTGCACAATTAAAATCGAACAAAAGCGATGTGACCAATACCAATTATCAGAAGTCAATAGATTCTCAAAATTTTCAAAAACAGGGCATTATCAATGAATTACAACATGAAGATGAGTGGCTTCGTGCTGAAATGTCTAACGCTAAACAACGTTATAAAGAATTGTTTGAGTCTATTAAAACAACACGTGACCAAAACAATGAAAGAGTCACTTCTTTGTTAAATGAAATTGAGAATCTAAAGACCATGGTGAAGGGTAAAATGCCCATCGTTTCATGTGATCATGCAATTTCCAATGTACATGCTTGTAAGAAATATACGTGCGATGCTGTGAATGTCTCTCTTCCCCTTAGGAACAATAAGTTAGTTCATAACAACTATCTTAGAAATCTTAAGGATTGTCTGGCCATATTTAGAGAAACCATTGAAGATGAGAGGATTTCTAAACCACTTGATGATGTTATTATTAGTGCGTGCTTCCTCACTAATAGAGCCCAGGAATTATTAGAATATGTTATAGGATCATGCCCCAAGAATGATAACAAGTCGGATAAGACATTTTCATTGCACCCTAATAGTGGCAACAAGCATGTCACATTTGATTTTCCCCAAACCATGTCACAATCCTCCATCTTGATCACCGGTAAACAAGTAGCAACTAATCAGACTAATGTTCCCGTCATTGCTTCTACAGGAGTAAAAGGTGTATCTAATGCTAGCAAGTCACAGCCTAAGTGCAATACAAAGAATGATAGGACTTTGCCGGCTAAGAGTACACTTATGAAGGAAGTAGAAGAATCATCTAGGAATAATAAAGTTATGCTTAGTGAAAGGAATCGAGTTGATTCAAACATTTGTGTTACCAATGATGTAATTAATTCGAATTCTGATGCTATTTGTAAGACTTGTAACAAATGCTTATTTTATGGTAATCATGATGCATGTGTTGTGTCCTTTCTTAAATCCACTATGAAATCTCCAGTTATGAATGTCTCTAGTGTTAAACGGGCAAAACAAGTATGGAATAAAACAGGAAAAGTGTTCACTAATGTTGGTTATCAATGGAAACCTACTGGAAGGAAATTCACTCTAAGGGAAAAGTGCCCAATGACTAGGATCACTAACTCCAAAGTTGTGCCTATTAGGAAGTGGAGACCTACCGGTAGACTGTTCCCAATAGAAGCAATGAATACCACTCCTAGCTCTAGTGCATCAAAATGTGAATACTCCAGTAAGATATCTGTAACATATGATAATCCAATATTTGTGTGTGCTAACCGAACGGACCCCAAATGTGTGTGGGGCTCCAGCTTTTTCAGTTATCCACGATTGTCTGGTTTCAAATGCAGGTCGTACAAATCTTCCTTTGGTATTTGGACTCAGGCTGCTCAAAACATATGACTGGAGATCGCTCGCGGCTCAAGAATTTCGTGGAAAAGTTTATTGGTACGGTTAGATTTGGGAATGACCATTTTGGATCTATAATGGGTTATGGTGATTACGTCTTTGGAGACAGTGTTATATCCAGAGTTTACTACGTGGAAGGACTTGGGCACAATCTATTTTCTGTTGGTCAATTCTGTGACTCAGATCTCGAAGTCGCTTTCAGAAAGCACACCTGTTTTGTTAGAGAATTAGATGGTGTTGATCTTCTCAAAGGGAGTCGGGGCACTAATCTTTACACCATCTCCATCGAAGATATGCTACGGTCCTCTCCAATTTGTCTGCTCTCCGAAGCCTCCAAGAACAAATCATGGTTGTGGCATCGTCGTTTAAACCATTTGAACTTCGGTACCATCAATGAACTTACACGTAAGGATCTTGTTCGAGGCTTGCCCAGACTTAAGTATGAAAAGGACCGTCTGTGTTCCGCCTGTCAAATGGGCAAGAGTAAAAAGCACACCCATAAACCCAAAACTGTCAATTCAATCATGGAAGTTCTTCATACTCTTCACATGGATCTTTGTGGACCAATGAGGATTCAAAGTATCAATGGAAAGAAATATGTGCTGGTTATTGTTGATGATTACTCTCAATTCACGTGGGTAAAATTTCTACGATCAAAAGATGAAGCTCCGGAAACCATCATCAAACTCATCAAGATGTTGCAAGTCCGCCTCATCAAAACAATTAGAGTCATTCGTACTAATAATGGAATAGAGTTTGTGAACAGACAACTTACTCTATTTTATGAAGGTGTCGGGATCAGTCATCAAAAGAGCATTCCACGTACTCCTCAACAAAATGGAGTGGTTGAAAGACGCAATCGCACCTTAGTTGAAGCTGCAAGGACTATGCTCATCTTCTTCAAAGCTCCTATGTTTCTTTGGGCTGAGGCAATTGCCACCGCATGTTACACACAGAACCGATCCTTGATACATCCTCTCCACTGAAAGACTCCCTATGAACTGGTTCATGGCAGAAAACACGATCTCTCGTTTCTTCGAGTTTTTAGTGCACTTTGCTATCCAACTAATGACAGTGAAGACCTTGGGAAACTCAAGGCCAAGGCCGACATTGGTTTCTTCGTTGGCTATGCTCCAGAGCGAAAGGGGTACCGAATCTACAACAAACGTACCAGAGACATAATGGAAACAATCCACGTTACTTTCGATGAGCTGACTGAGCAACCTGTTCCTGGACAATCAAGTTCTGGATCCGTACCTAACCTTTTGTCTCCTGGACCAGTTAGTTCCAGGCTTGTACAGAGTCCCATTCCTGCTGCTCCTTTTGTACCTCCTACAAGTGAAGATTGGAAGAAATTGTTTGACCCAATGTTTGATGAATACTTTGAACCTCAACAGATGAATGCTCCTGAACCTACAGTGGTTCAACCACCAGATGGGGTGGTGAATAATCAAGTTGACAATAACGATCCATCCACTTCATTGTCATGGGATTCTGAACCTCCCACCATCAGTCAATCGGTTAGCACTTCCAATGTCTAACCTTCACCTATACAGCGAGCGGCAACTGTAGATAATACATCTGAAGTAAATCCTTTTGCTCCACCTGATAATGAGCCGTTTGTTAACATCTTTGCCCCTGAATCGTCAAATGATGTAACATCCTCTGACGAATCTAACACGGCTACCTCAGTTCCCTATTCTCAACCCCATGAATACCTTAGAAAATGGACCAATGATCATCCTATAGACAACATTATTGGAAACCCTTCGCGTCCAGTATCTACCCGCAAACAACATGCAACCGACGCATTGTGGTGCTTCTTCAATTCTGTTCTTTCTAAAGCTGAACCAAAGAGCGTCAAGGATGCAATGTCCAAACACTCATGGTTCACAGCAATGGTGGACGAAATTCATGAATTTGACCGATTGGTTGTATGGGAACTAGTACCACTTCCCGAGTGTGCTATGATCATTGCTCTCAAATGGATATTCAAGGTTAAACTTTATGAGCATGGAGATGTATTGAAAAACAAAGCTAGGCTTGTGGCAAAAGGATATCGACAAGAAGAAGGTATAGACTTTGAAGAATCCTTCGCACCTGTTGCTAGAATTGAAGCCATAAGAATCTTTCTCGCAAATGCTGCAAGTCAAAACATGGTGGTTTATCAAATGGATGTCAAGACTGCATTCTTAAATGGCGATCTGAAAGAGGTGGTGTACGTATCTCAACCCGAAGGTTTTGTGGATCCAGAACGTCCTAATCACGTGTATCGATTAAAGAAGGCTCTCTATGGGCTTAAACAAGCACCTAGGGCGTGGTACGACACCTTGTCTAAATTTCTTCTGGCTAACAAATTTTCCAAAGGCGTAGTTGATCCTACACTTTTTACCAGAAAAACGGGCAAAAACCTTCTACATGTACAAATCTATGTTGATGACATCATCTTTGCCTCATCTGATCCCACAGAATGTGATCGTTTCTCCCAAGAGATGAGTTCCGAATTCCAAATGTCTATGATGGGTCAAATGTCATTCTTTCTAGGACTGTAGATTTCTCAAAATCCAAATGGCATCTTCATCAATCAATCCAAATACGCCAATGAAATTTTGAAGAAATTTGGATTCGACTCCTGTGATTCAGTTGATACTCCTATGATTGAAAGATCGAAACTTGACGAAGATGATGTGGGAATTCCGGTCGAACAAACCATGTATCGAAGCATGATTGGCTCCTTAATGTATCTCACTGCAAGCAGACCCGACCTTCTATTTTCAGTGTGCATTTGTGCTCGGTATCAATCCAAACCTACCAAGAAACATCTGGAAGCTGTCAAAAGAGTCTTTCGATACCTTAAAGGAACAATCCACATGGGCCTTTGGTACCCTAAGGAAACTTCTATGGCTCTCACAGCATATTCAGATGCTGATCATGCGGGATGTCAAGACACTCGTCGCAGTACATCTGGGGGTGCACAGTTTTTAGGGAATAAGCTAGTCAGTTGGTCGTCAAAGAAACAAATGAGTACATCTATCTCCTCCACTGAAGCTGAATACATTGCTATGTCATCGTGCTGTGCTCAGATCCTATGGATGCGATCTCAACTTTCTGACTATGGCTTCATATGCAATAAGATTCCCATGTACTGTGACAACAAAAGTGCAATTGCACTCTGCTGCAACAATGTCCAGCATTCAAGGACTAAGCATATTGACATTCGACATCACTTCATCGGGGAGCAAGTTGAGAAAGGAATTGTGGAACTTTACTTCGTGAGGACTGAGTTCTAGCTAGCCGATATCTTCACCAAAGCACTTTCTAGGGAACATTTTCACTTCATTCTCCCACGCCTTGGTATGAAGAGTCTCACGCCTGAGGATCTCATTTATCTTCAGGAAGATCAAGAGGAGTAAAGGGGTTGCTTCACATATCCTTGTATAGTATCAAATCAAAAACAAAATAGAAAAATATAAAAAACTATAAAAACCATAAAAATCTGAAAAATCACAAAAAATCCAAAAAAAAATATGTATTCTTCTCACGACATGTCTCTTGTGTAATCAATATTATGTACGTTTCTAGAAATGTCATTCAATAATGACATGGATTCATACATATGCTTGAGCAAGAGTTTTTCGGTTTCTAATAAAGTTTTCTTCTAAAACATGTCGTATCTCAAAATATTCTTAAAAATATGGCTTGTAGTCATTTTAGGCTACAACCCAATCTTAAAAATATGGCTTGTAGTCATTTCAGGCTACAACCCGATCTTAAAAATATTGCTTGTAGTCATTTCAGGCTACAACCCGGTCTTCATAAATATGGCTTGCTATTACTTCAGATAGCAACCCGGTTTTCAAAATTAAGGAAAACACATCGCCAAAAACACGGTTGTTCCTAACAAAGGGTGCCGTTCATCCGAGCGTGAATTACTTTATATTCATGCACCCTCGATCTAATGTACGTTTCAGTGCATTATTTCTTGATAAAGAAGAGAAGTCTTCTTTTTATCGCCAAATACTCCTCCCTTCTATGATTTTTCCGGAAAGTATTTGTGCAAAACTTGGTGGTACCATGAGATTTTGATTGAAAATCAAATTGAACTCAAAAGTTTGATAAAATTTTCACTCAATCAATGACGTTAATAGTTTATGAAAATATCTCAGTTTTAACATCCGTCATTGATTGAGGGGGAGAGTGATTTCTCAAAATTTTATGTATCATCAAAACTCTCCACTTTGTACAAAAGCAACAAAACAATTGTGATGGTTATGTGTCAGAATGAGTACATCTTCAAAGAGTTTTCGTTAAAACTTCAAATCTTTTGTAAACTCATCGAATCTGACACATATCAACCTCCCTCACAGATTGAGGGGGAGCAAGAAAAAGTTCCTTTTATCAGAAAACATTAAAATTTTACCGCATTTCTCTCCCAAACGTTTTCTAAATTATTTAAATCAATTGGGATCCAAAATCTCAAAAGATTTGAAATTTTTGATCGGGGAAGAGAATGTGATTTAAATATGAAATCTGATATCAAACGTGATCTTTTGGACTCAATAATAGGCTCCCACATATGTGCTAAACTCTTTCGTATATCGATGCACATATTGAGGGGGAGCAAAGGCGTTTGTGGAAGGAATACCTAAGACCGACCATTTATCTTTATGCATGGAGTTATAAGGACGGTTAAGGTTAGGTATAAGTTCCCATGATCCACCAGAACCAGAAGGATCTTCCCAGGGACAATCCATAGATAGATTAGAAGTCCTTAGGAATGATTGAAAAAAGGAGTAAAGTGAGAAAGGGAAGAGTGCGGACTGAGATAGAGCTAGGACTGGAACAAACCCAACAAGGTTCTAGTGGTGAAGTCTCGGTAAGCACTGAAGGGGTTGAAGAATGAAAAAGAAATGAAATGAGAAAGGGTGAAAAGAAATAGCCCTCCAAATATTCAACCTTAGGGCATAAACCGGGTTCAATTCATAATCTACTAGTGGTTACTAAGGTAACACCAGTATCGAAGACAAGACGTCATGGACCCAGTGACGCACTGCACTAAACTTCCCAACCACTCAAGTTCTCTTAAAAGAGCTTGTTTCATTCTCACGGGGAACCCTGTGTAATGTATCGACCGCTCATTGCGAGCTATGTTGATACCTAAATAGGAGACGCCTCCCCAGTCTCCAGGAGCGGATCAAAACGCACTATTGAGTCTAGAGCCATGAGATCATCCATAAATCTCAATAGGACACATTCCAAATATGCTTATTGTTTCACACAATGTGGAAAATAAGATAAAATATTTAGATTCCTACGCATTATCCTTGTGGTATTGCCAGAACATCCGAGTGATATGAAAATATTCACAATGAAGATGGAAATCCTTCTAGAACGAACATCACTCAAGCTCTTGGTAGGTGACATGTGAGATCCATCTTGGATCAATGATCAAGTGACAACTGGAAAGCAACGATGGTGCGATTCATAATTGAATCAAACTTGTTCCAGGATATGGATTGACGGATACTTTTGTTAAAACCTCTCAATGTGCTCACCTACTAATCTTTCGAGCACATTGATTGTGTACAATATCTTTCAAACAAAAGTATTTTTGATGGAAATGTGATTCTAAATACAAAACTCTCGTTGTGTTTCAAAAATGCTTATCATAGGACACACGAGTGATTTCTATAAATCTATTTCTCATCAATCTGTGAATATTCATTCACCGATTCACTCTATCGTGCTGTCTGCTTTGAGACGTTCCGGTATGAGAACATGCTAAGTATGAAGATTCCAAAGTGGATTCTTTGGAAAATTCATTACTACAAGCTGGAAATTCCTGTCAAGGAGAGTCTTCTTTAAAAGAGACTCTACCTGATCACAGGTCGGTTTTCACAAAACCGGAGGGTAGTCTGTCCTCGCAGAACGAATGACAAAGCCATGTTCGTTCTCTATCTTTATTGCTAACTGTTTTATTTCAGGGACACATGTAAAGATAGCGTTGATGGCTCCAGTTTCCAACTGAATCGGGTCAATCCATACCTCATGCTCACACATCCTCCACACTATCAATGAAGATGAGAGACTTGTTACAACAAAATGTTGAGAGACTTCTAACAATGTTTCCGCAACTCTGATGAAAAAGTCTCCTGATTCACAAACTCCAATGCAACGTCTCCAGATACAGAAGGGTGTGAGCATGATGGTCCCTTGTCACTACATCACATGAAGGCAATACAACTATGGATGAGCTTGGAGATTTACTTTGGCTGATGATCTCAAAGAAGCTCAAAGATCACATATCTCAAAGGAATTCAAATCACAAGTTCGCTTGCTTGAAGTACGAAGTGTGTTGAAAAGTGAAAAATCAGATCCTACGAGCTACAAAGACTAAAGAATTCTTAAAGACCAAAGATCTTAATTTCAAAGGTGACCTCGCTTAGGGGGAGATTGTCAGGAATACAAATATTCCTGTAAAAGTCTCGGTCACCTAATGATTGTAATAGCATTAAGTTAGCTCGTAGTTAGTTTGTTTATTAGTTAATTAGTATTAGTTTTAGTAACACCATGGAAGAAGGACGGGTCTTCACCCACTGTATGCCTGATCCACAGCCCGGGAGTGGGCGTTATATTGTAAGTATAAATACCCCTCTCCACATGTGGAGAGGGTTGGACCTTCACTTAATCTCAATCTAATACTACATTTTTCTCTCAAGGTTCCTTCCTCTCTTCCCCTCCTTCTTATCTCTCCAACGCCACACAAACATAACACCAATCATGTTTCCAACATAGTTAATATTCTACACGTTGTTATGATTATAAACCTAAAACTTGCAAATCAGACTTGTCAAGATATATAATTCATATATATATATATATTGACATACTAGTAGTGTAAGTGGCTAGTTAAGGAAGCGTTTGGTTTAATACTAAATATGACATTTTTGAGTCAAAACATAAAATATCCTTTTCAAAAACAAATCACATGCATAAGAAACTCGTAAGAAATGGCTAGTTATACAACCTAAAGTTAATCTAGCATATTTCATGATATATTTAGATGTTTAAAAGGGTGTTTGGATTTGTCCACAACTACTTACTAAACATCGTAAAATATATCTAGAACGAGTTAAAAACAATATTGAGGAACATGGTAAACTACTTCCTAGGATTAGTGTCGAAGTATGTTTACGTTCCAACATAAGTCCTAACAATATATATACTTTTATTCTTCTTTATATTTATTTTGGTATTTTGTATTGTTTTTGTGTTTAGGTGAAAATGCCAAAAGCGGCTACCGAAGATCTTTCCCACACTAAAAACTACATTCCCAAAGTTTCCCAACTCCCTACTACATCTCCTTCTATTGGACGTATATATCGTGAAATTGAAGATAGAAACGTTCATGAGGGACGTGTAGTAGATCTAGCCTTTGCTCAATCTGACTACATTAATCACTTGTTTTCAAGCATCAACCTCAATTGTCTTTATGAAATTAATGAACCAATCGTTCCTCATTTCATAGTCGATTTCTATAGCCAAGTCACCGTCCATACCAATGACCTTGGTGCCATCACCATCTCCTTCATGATTCAAAATGAATTTATCACCTTAACTCTCGAACAATTTGGTCAAATCCTCCAAATTCCTTTTAAAGGTCAAGCCGTTTTCACAAACGAGTGGGACCTCTAATCTCTTCATCGTTGTCGACCAACCTTTGGTCCTTATCTCTCCGACATCCCTCATCCTGATGAAATTCATCAAATCCTTGGTGTGGAGCGTGCCACCACAACCCGAAAAATAAAATCCAAAAACGTTCAAATCTCTTCATACCAACTTTTCCTCAAGGAATTAGGCTCCCACATGAAGCGTTGGGAAGAACTTATTCGTGAGAATGCGTTTGGTACTGGAGGTCACCGGGACCATCTCCCGGCGTGCCTTGCTCACATGTTGTATTGTATAGCTGTTGAAAAGCCGTACAATTTGGCCTACTTCTTTATCAAACGGATTGAGTGTGCTAGAAAAACTCCCAAATCCAATCTTCCATATGGAATGTTTCTTACTCGTCTCTATCGTCATGTTATAGAGTACTATCCCGATCTTGACAATAGTATCTATGAGTCCATCTATCCCACCTTACGTCCTCTCGCTCTAAAACAAGCTCAACGAACTCGAAGTGATAAGGGAAAATCTCGCCGTCATAGCTTTCATGGATCATCTTCTAGACAAGACGATGACGATGAGGAGGAAAACATCCATGATGCTAGTACCCCTTCGTTTTTCGAGTTCGTTGATAATTTAGAGGATCTTGACTATCCCGAGTATTCAACCCCATCTCCTAGCGATCAAACCGACGAAGTACTTCATGAGCGAACAACCGAGATGCTTAGACGACAAAGGAGTTTGCATGAAGAAGTTAGAGGAGGCTTCAAATCCATCGGGAAGACGTTGAAGGGTATCTTCGGGAAGAAAAAGAGATGATGTGCTTAGATTATGTTTGTTGAACAATACTTATTTTTATGTCTTGTGTGTTATTTGTCCGAAGTATATTCGGAAGTGCTTGTTATTTTCTTGGATAATTGTTTGGATATTTGATTAGGATGCTAACTTGTTTATTTATGTTTAATATATGCTTTTGAATGCATGCTTTACTACTTAATCTATATATATGCTTGCATGATTAATTTATGTGTGTGTGTGTGTATGTATATATATATATATATATATATATATATATATATATATATATATATATATATATATATATATATATATATATATATATATATATGACATGTATGCTTTCTAATAGACCAAAACAAATGTGAAATATTCAAATAGAGCTTGCTACGAAAACAAAACAGAACATAACATTTTTCCAGAAAATTTTTGAAAAATTTTGATTTCTGGGTCGTCAGATGGGCGGCCCCCTTAATTCATAAGGGGCGGCCCCCTTAAATTTAAGAGGACCGGCCTCCATTTAAGGGGACCGGCCATCTAGAACAAGTTTTACACTGTTTTCTTTTGCACCTTGTGATCTCTTTTGCTAGTCCCAGCTACCATTTCCCTTAAAAACTAAACTGATTTTGGAATTTAACATTACAATTTCAAATTAATTCCACTTCTAAACATGTTTTCATACTATATAATCCCCATGCATGTTTAATTCACATTCCATCATCCTCAAACATCATCTTTTTATCATGTCATCACCAAGAACCACCTACTCAAACAATGCCAAGAAACAAAAACTTGTCATTATTCCACCAAAACAACTATTCATTGATCTCACAAATGAAGACAACACCACCCCATCACCACCTCCTCAATGTTCATCTCCTAGTGCACCAAATGCACCCTCCAAACACACCATCAACAAATGGAGCCTCTACTTCCTCCATACCATCCACTTCATCCATAAATGACTACATAAACACCCACTTATCTCCTTCAACAATTGATCAACCATCACAACCCACCAATGAAAACACAACTCTTGCACTAACCCTCTCATTATCACCATTAACACCTCTTGATGCTCACTTCTCATCATCCCCTATCAATCCACCAACCTATAACCCCGTCCCATGGAGCTTACTTGAAGCTCATGGAGACACTTGCCTTTGTTGCATCCACAACCGAACAATTGTGTTTGGACTAAGAGATGAGATGCAATACATGTTTTCTCACATTGAAAACTTGTTGCATCAACCACCAACAACAAACACAACTCCTCCACCACCATCAACAAACACTCCTCCACCATCACCATCTCCATTTTCACCATCCATTCCTCCCAATTAAGTATGCTTGGTGTTTTACCAATAAAATTGTCTTAAACCATTTTGGATGGCAAGTTCTAGAGAGGACTTTCATGTTTGAGCTTTGGTTTATTATTTAAGTGATGATTGTAAGCCTTTAAGGCTTTTGTTAGTTGCACTACTTGTTATGTTTGTTGATGTAATGCTTGTTGTATCTATTTAACTTTATCAATGTTATGGTTATGTTTAGTTTCTACTCTTGCATACTATATACACATATATGTTGCTTGTTCACTAAATATTTTTGCAAGAATTCCATATCTCGATTTCTTTTTGACCTCAAAACGAGGGGGAGTATACTTCAAGGGGGAGCTCCAATTAAATCGGGATAACCTTTTTGATGCTAACAAAAAGGGGGAGAATTGATATAAACTCACAATAATACTTGTATATATACTAATTTTCGATTAATGAGTTTAGATTTTGTAATCATCAAAAAGGGGGAGATTGTTGACATAAATAATGTATGAAAACGTTATTTATATTTTTCGATATCTCTATGTTTTGACGATCACAAAATGTAAAATCATCAAACGTAAGATTACTACGTAAAAAAGTATTAAGCTAGTTTATATCATTATATCCAACCTAATCACTTAAGGTATGGATAAACAAGTGCTTAATACATCTCATGATCAAAGGGGTATTTAATTAACTAATACAAAGTTTATTTAATTATATAAACATATTACATATTTTTGAAAAACACTTTTGGTAATAAAGAAAAATGTTTAAATCATACTAAATATATGATTTCAAATTTTTAACCAAAATCAGTTAGTTTTTCACCAAATAAACTTTCCCCACTAAAAGACAAGTTTTCTGGCCGTTACAGCTGGGCGGTCCCCTTAATTTTAAGGGGGCCGGCCATGATTTAAGGGGATCGGCCAGGCTCCTGTGTCAGAAATTGTCAGAATTTTTCTCCTATAAATACCATCTTAATTCTGGAATTTTGCCCCACCTTTTGCACGAAATTTTCAGATCTCAAACTCTCTAAACATCCTCCAAAACCCTTTGATCATTAGTATATTAATCCTTGTTTCAAGTGATTCAATCCCTTCTCATCCATCCTCATCCAAAGTGCAAAAAAAGAACACTCCTTCTACAACTAAGTTCAAGAAGTATTGAAGAGTAGTTGTGCATAGTGTATATATATTATTTATGAAGTTGTGTTGTGTTTGTAATAAGTAGTTTAGAAGAAATAGAAGTTGTGTAGGAAGTAGAAGTTGATTAGTAGTGAAGTAGTGTAGTTGTGAAGAAGATAGGTGTGAAGTAGATTGAAGTGAAGAAGATATGTGTGAAGAAGAAAGGTGTGAAGAAGATAGGTGTTAAGTAGATAGGTGTGAAGAAGTTGTGATCAAGTTGTGACGTAGTTGTGGTGTGTAAATTGGTGTGTAAGGTTTTCTCCGCCATAAGGGAGTTTGTTGAAATAGTGAAGAAAACTCTCGAGTAGGTGACTCGGGGAGTGGAGTAGGAACAAGGAAGGTGACCTTGTAGCCAAACCACTATAAATCCTTGTGTTGTGGTTTGATCTCTCCAACTCTTTTCATTACTTACTTATTTACCTATACTATATTAGCTTAGTTAGTTAGTTATTATATAATTGTTCATATAGTGCAAGTATTGAGATCACATAAACTAGAATCGAAGTTTTTAAAACAAACTTGTTTTTATAAATTTTAAAATGACGTAAAACTATTCAACCCCCCCCCCCTTCTAGTTTTCCACACATATGATAACTTAATACGTTTACTGATGAGTGTCTAAATACTCATCATTTTATACTAATCTGAGATACCAAAACATCCAAAAACACTCAAATATGCATCAAAATACTTAAAATATCTTAGAAGTGTGTTTTATATGTTTCAAATGCAAAATAATCAAAAACAGATGAAAAACGTACAAAGTTTGCATAATTGGCTGTTTCAGTCCCTCAAGTTTCAAAAATGTCAAAACTAGTCCCTGGTAAATCAAAACATGAAAAATATCATCAAAGGTCCTTAGGGATTCATAAGTTGTCAAGTTTAGTCCTTTAAAGTTAAAAAATTGCAAAATGACAACTTTAGTCCCTCAAGTTTCAAAAATGTCAAATATAGTCCTTAAGGTTTTGAAAATGGAAAAATATAAAAAATAAACCTTGAACTATTCTTAAATGACAAAATTGGTATTTATGATAACTTTTGGGAAATTACAACTTAAACCCTTCAAATTTTAGAAAATTATAGTTTGGTCCCTAGAGTTTGAGAAATTGGCAGAAAAGGTCCCTGGGTATTAAAAATGGAAAAATTACATCTTTTGTCCTTGTGTTATGGTTTTATTGCAGGTTTAGTCCTTGGAAGTAGTTTGGAAAAATTGCAAAATCAGTCCCTAAATTTTGTCGAAATTACAAAATTGGTCCTTGTTAAGTTATAATACAAACGGACCCTTTTTATTATAAAACCGAAAACCAAACCTAATCCAACCCAAGCCCACCCATCCTTTTTATGGCCCAAACATCCTCAGCCCACGCACCCTTAATAATATAAACGGGCGTTGACCCGTTTGACTTCCCCCCAAAAACCACCACCACTGCTCACCACCCTCACCCCCAGCCTGAAACCTGAAACCAGGTGGTTTTACCACCACCTCATCACCTTCCAGCTCACTACCTACTCTCCCCTCACCACCTTTCCACCTCACAACCAAACCACATCAACAATTAATGCATCCCCACACCCTTTTTCCTCCAATCCATACTACTCCTCTGTTTTTCAACCCACAGCCCCAACTTGGCCTCCAAACCATCTCATTTGTCCCCTGACACCTCCACAACCTACCAAAAATCTTTAATTACAGAACTTTGGCCCCAAGTAAACGTGGAGACTTTTGGCGCCAAAATCAGTTTAAACGGCTGAGATCACATTGACCCATCCAATGGTCACAAAGTGAAGTGGGAAAAGATCAGAGGCATGTGGGGAGTCTCAATTTTCTATAAAGAGAGAAGGGGAAGCAGAAGAAAAAGATATCTAGTTTATTTTATATAAATGTATGTCGAATTAAGCAAGTTTTAAATTCCAGTGTAACTTAAGCTTTCAAATGTGATTTCCAGTGTTCTCAAGTGTATTGTGAACTTCTTTTAGCAATAAATTTCAAAGTTTATGTATTAATCCAGTTTATGCAATTTCCAATTCCAAAATCCCAAAATTACTTAATATTGTTCTTAGTTGATGTTACTATGGACTCATAAGCTCATATAAGCTCCTAATAAGCTCAATAAAGCTTCTAGTAACTTATAATTCAGTATAGTTTAAAAAATTCCAAAAATACAAAATTGGTCAATGAAAGTCAACTGTGGGATTTGCATTTGATTTCTAGGATTTAGAGTTGATTTGGAAGCACAAGAAAGCTTTGGAGTTGGGTTTAGATCCTCAGGGAGGAATTAGGATTGTTCTTGGTTCATTGGTTTAAGCAGGAAAGCATATTGTAAGTCATTGAAATCTCATATCTGTCTTTTACTGTAGCTTTGCTTATTCATGTGCTTATTCAGTTTCTTTATGCTTATTTAGTCCTAAGTAGTGATAATATAACATAAAATCAGTACCTTGTTTGTTTGGAATCATAGTTGTTTTAAAACCTCACATTAGGCAGTTAAATTAGTAGTCCTTGTAACCTTGGTTAATTGTTGTTAAGTTCTGTGTTTCAGTGCTCATTTTAGCTTAATACACCATAATATGTTAATCTGAATCAGTTGTATAAGCTCTTAAAGCCATTTACCTCTTAAATCATAAAACAGTCTAGGTATAAGGTGTGTTTGGATCAAGATAATCCTAGGTGATCCAGTGCTTTATTGTTGTTGTTTCTAGTTTATACAAGTTACTTAGGGTAATATTAGCTCAGAATAACCAAAATATTCAAGTCTTATTTGATGAAAAGTCAAAATTACATGAATCACCACATCACAGTTAACTGTGTGGTGTTTTGAGTCCCATAAATCATCACATAAGCTCATTAGTTGTATCTTTAGCCTAAGTTAACTTTATTTAAGCTTTTCATATTAGATATAATCAGCTAGGATCAAGTAAAACTCATATAAGTCAAAGTAGGTGTTTAATAGAAAAAGTCAAATTTCCACTTTGTGCAGAATTGCAAAATTTCCAAGAATTGTTTGGAATTTTGTATTTGTTTTTAGGATTTGGTATTTTCAGGGTTTGTTGTATCACAGCTCATCTATAAGATCCCATCATCCTTTTATTTTTGTGATTTTTAGTGTGGATTTCACAGACCTCCAAAAACACTTGCAGGGGAAGGTACTCCCCTGCTACACAGATCACCATCTCACCACCACCACTTTAGTGGTTGTTTGTGGCTACCCCAGTGGGTCCCACACTTCCTAATTGGCTTCTTACAACCCCCCTCCTACCAAGGTTCAAGAGTTGACCCTTTGTTTGACCTAGTGATCAGTGGACCCCACCTAAATCACCCTCATAACTTTGTCCCATTTCTGACCCAGAACCCAAATAAGCAATTGCTTATTGTGGCTTTTTAGCTTATCCCATGAGCTTATCTCATCAAGTCTAGATTATTCAAGTCTAAGTAACTTAGGTAAACCAGACTTAACCAGTGTGGACCCCACATAAGTCAATTTGAACTCAATCCTTGGTTTAGTCAAACTTAGTCAACTGTCAAGGCAAATAAGCACTCATAGTGCTTATTCTTGGTTTCTAAATTAGTTATCTTTGTAAAAGTTTCATAATTTAAGTATTTTAATAGTTCTATAAAAAAAACAAAAAAAAAGCCAACTTTAATTATAGTGATAGCTTCTATTTAATAGAAATTATCTATTTAATTTTCTTTTTAGCTTATTTATAAGCACTTTTCCATTTTTATAATTTTCTTAATTTCCTAGTACCTTTAAATATTTAAAATAATTTTCTTAGATTTTTCCTAAACAGTTTACTATTTATTAGATTTAAAAATAGTTTAAATAATTAAATAGGTAATATTAGTAATTAATTAGTCTTCTTTAATTTTAATTAACAACAGTATAATTTTATATTTTTCCTAGGTTTTATAAATTAGTTAAGACTTTTAGAAAATAATTTCATAATTTCCACTGTCCATTTCCCAATTTTCTTATTTAATTTAATTAAATTAGATTTAAATTAATTAATAAGTAATTAATTAATCAAATAGCTTAAATATAATTTTTAGTAACTTTTTATAATTTTTTAGAATTCCTGTGATGGTTAATTAGTTTTATAAATTTTTCCATAATTTTATAAGTCATTTTAGTATTATTAGTAATTTAAAATAGTTTAATTAGTTTAAATAATATAATTAGTTTTTAATTAATAGAAAACTCATAAAAAGACAAAAATATTTATTTTCATTTTTTATACTTTCTTCAAGTTCTTTTTAAGGTTTAGAAATTATTTTTACAAGTTTTTAGTTTAAATTGTAATCTTTATAATTTTTAGTTAATTTAACTTAGGTTTAAATTAAAATTTTAATAGTTTTAATTAATTAAGTAATATTAAAATATTAAAATAATCAATTTTAAAATTTCATTTTCACTTTAAATTTTCTTTTAATTTTAAGTTTTAAAAAGTTTCACTTGTACCCCTTATAGTATGTAACTTGTTAAAACCCACTTTTCTCTGTTATCTGATTTTCTAATTTGTGCTTTTGTGTGTATCTCTGTTATTGTTTATATCATTTCATATTATCCAAATACCAAGTAATCAGTAGTATAATCATTCCCCAATCATTTTGGTTACTGTCCTCAGTACCACTCATTCCTCTAAACGTTCAAAATACAATTTCAATCTCGTTGGGACTTAACAACCCGGGGATTTCCCTATATTTCCACGGTCAATAATAACTTGCACTTTCTCCTAGGTGGGCCTATCAACTGCACACGGTTGACTGGTTGGTTTAGGAGGAGTCAAAATTTGGCGCCGCTGCCGGGGAGGTTGTTGCGTATTTCAAAACGTTTTAGGTTAAATGGTTTTCAAAAACCCTCCTGTACAAATACCATCACTTTGTGAAAATCAAAATCATATCTGAAAAAATTCATTAACATTTCTCCTGAAGTGTTAAAAACACTAAACAAATCATAAACAACAAAACAAACTGTGAAGTTAAATTACTTCGTTGTCTTTAAGATTACAACCTATACAGTTGGTTTAAGGTAAATTCTGACATTAAATTGCGAACTTAAGAGGGATCCATTTATTTCCTCCTGCCAGCCTGCGAGTAATCTTAAAGGAATGATTTCGGTTAACGAATCAGTTCCAAAAATATTTTCCAAGTTTTTCACCCATACACGAAAAGCCAAAAACATTTTACTGTGAATATAATTACATAAAAGTTTACCACCGCAAACCAAGGCAGAACACCTACCAACTGGGGGTGTGAACATAATAAGTTCCCAAACTTTAGATTTAAAACTTACCATTGTATCCTTGTGAATAGTGTACCTTTTTTAAAGGAGCTGTTCATTTATGATTATTGGATTCAAGTTCACTGTCGTTTTGTCTCTGTCTTGTTTTGATTGATACCGTTTTTAGTGCATGCGCACTCGTTCGCAAATAAAGCGTAATAAAGGAAAAAACATAACTAAGTTACGTACTGTTGAAGAAAAGCAACCATAAAAAATGAACGACGAGCCCCCATTCCCTCCCAAGGAGGAACCAGTTCCTGACACCCGAACAATGGAGGAACTGTGTCAACCTACCATGCATGGGAGGGGTGGACCCATTGCACCACTCACTATTGGAGCCACGGACTTTGGATTAAAACACCACATGATACAACAGATCCAGAATTCGTGCAAGTTTCATGGATTGCTGGGTGACGATGCTAACAAGCATCTCGACAAATTTTTAACTGTCATCCAAAGCATGAAACAAAATGGCGTCACCGATGACGGCCTACGTTTGTACCTTTTTCCCTATTCCCTCACTCATCATGCGACTTCCTAGTTCGAACGACTTCCAAAGAATTCAATCCACACTTTTGATGAGATGATCACTAAATTTCTGGCCAAATACTTTCCACCATCTATGGTCACAAAGCTGAGGAATGATATCAGCAACTTCAGACAGCTTCCCGAAGAGTCCTTATTTGAGGCATGGGAACGCTACAAACTTGCTATTGATCGGTGTCCCAATCATAACATGCTTCTTGTCACCATTATTGATACCTTTTATAATGGTTTGACACTCCGTCATCGTGACACCATCAATGCTGCTGCTGGGGGCACCTTTATGAAAAGGACCCCTGAAGAGTGCTATGACTTAATCGAAAACATGACTGCCCATCATAATTTTTGGGACTCCTCTGCTGAGAGGAACGACTCATTTAAGTCAGTCACTCCGGCAAGCAATGAAATATCCATCCTAGCTAAAAAGCTTGATGATTTGTCTACAGCAGTTTTGCGTATCCATCAGACAAATCATAACCAGGTCAAAGTTGTTAATCCAAGTTGTGAAACTTGCGGTGGTCCACATCCTTACACAGAATGCCCAGCCTCCGGTGGCTCGGCTCGTGAAAACGTGTACGCAACTCAAGGTTCCTATAATACGGGAGGTAATTCTTACCAACCGCAAGGGGATCGAAACCTTTTGAGCTACCAATCTAATAACTACATCGGACCACCAGGGTTCAATCAATCCCAGAACCAAAATGGTCAAAACAGAAACCAGAACTTTAACCAGAACCGAATGAACCAAGGTTTTAACAACCAAGGGAATTTCAACCCTGGTCAAAACCAGGTTCAACAAAATCAGAACCAAGGGAATTATAACCGAAATCAAGGTCAGAACAATTACCCACAGGGTAATTTTCAACAACAAAACCACTTCCAGGGTAATAACAACCAGCAACATGGGAATTTCCAGAACAATCGGGCTCAAAATTTTCCAAACCAAAATCAAGCCATTGTTCCAACTGGACCATCACATGATGAGTTTTTAAAACAGTTTATGAAATCCCAAGATGAACTGAACAAAATGCTGGTTAGTCAAATATCTGATTTGAAGAAGTCTTTAAATGATCGACCCTCGGGCTCAGGTACCACTTTACCTAGCAACACGATCGCTAATTCGAGGGGCGATGTAAAGGCGATCACCACAAGAAGTGGAGTTTCTTACCAAGGACCCACAGTTCCGTCTACCTCTTCTCCTATCCCGGTAGAGGAATGTGAAACTGAGGATACTACGGATACGGTACTTCCTACTAATAACGGAGGTACCAATGACATCCCTCCTCCAGTTATCCCGGTCCCGAATTCCCCTAAAAGACTCGTGTTTGAAACTACCGAAGGTCCTGTTGAAAATCCAAAAGCCAACCCAAAACCAACAATTCCATATCCCTCACAATTGCAAGACCAGAAGCTCCGTGAAAAAGCTAATCATCAGATGAAAAATTCTTTCAGATTTTTCAAGAACTATACTTCGATATTAGTTTCGCGGATGCTCTTCTTTTAATGCCGAAATTCGCATCGACAATCAAAAACCTGTTGAGCAATAAAGAAAAACTATTTGAGATGGCACGAACTCCACTCAATGAGAACTGCTCTGCAGTTCTGTTGAAACAGCTTCCCGAGAAGCTAGGAGACCCCGGGAGATTTCTAATACCATGTATTTTCCCGGGTATGGTTGAGTGTTTTGCCTTGGCCGATCTTGGTGCAAGCATCAACTTAATGCCCCACTCAGTTTGGAAAAAGCTCTCTCTTTAGGCACTTAGTCCCACATGCATGACTCTCGAGCTTGCTGACCGTTCAATTTCACGTCCCATTGGTATTACCGAGGACGTATTTGTAAGAGTGGGAAAGTTCCATTTTCCGGCAGACTTTGTCGTTGTTGATTTCGATGCAGATCCAAGAGTTCCTCTCATTCTTGGGAGGGGATTCTTAAGAACGGGACATGCTTTAATCGATGTTTTCGATGAGGAAATCACGTTACGAGTTGGCACTGAAGCGATAACGTTCAACCTTGATCAAACCTCGAGATACTCCTCGAATTATGATGCTGAATCGGTCAACCGAATTGATGTCATTGACATTGCATCCGAGGAGTATGCTCAGGAAATCCTTGGATTCGCTGATAATTCTCCAAGTGGCAATCCCACTACCTCTTCTCACCCCATAATCGCTAATTCTTCTCCTTCCCTCACTCCATTTGAGGGAAGTGATTTCGTCCTTGAGGAATTAGAGGCCTTTCTCAAAAGTGATTCAGTTCCCGAAGGAATTGATAACCAAGAGATTGACCCAGAGAGGGATATACTTCTCCTTGAGAAGTTATTGAACAAAGATCCTTCTCCCATTCCTGTTCTACCTCCACAACTTCATAAAGCGGAAGTCAAATATGTTGAGAAAAATGATGATTTCCTCGAGGTCAAACTTAAGGACCTGCCTCCTCATCTAGGATATGCATTCTTGGAAGGTAACGATAAGTTACCAGTCATTATTGCAAAAGACTTAAAGGATGAGGAGAAAACCGCGCTGCTTAAGGTTTTAAAGTCCCACAAGCAAGCAATTGCTTGGAAGCTCTCAGACATAAAGGGTATTAACCCGGATTTTTGTACACACAAAATCCTAATGGAAGAGGACTTTAAACATGCCGTGCAGCATCAAAGAAGGGTAAATCCAAAAATCCACGAAGTTATCAAGGAAGAAGTTATCAAACTTCTCGATGCGGGATTGATTTACCCTATATCAGATAGTCCTTGGGTTAGCCCAATACATTGTGTTCCAAAAAAGGGTGGCATCACGGTTGTCACTAATGAGGATAACGAGTTGATACCAACTCGTTTGGTTACAGGGTCGCGAGTATGTATCGATTACAGAAAGCTTAACGAAGTCACCCGCAAAGACCATTTTCCTCTGCCCTTTATGGATCAAATGCTCGAAAGACTAGCGGGGAATGAGTATTATTGCTACCTCGACGGCTTCTCGGGTTACTTCCAGATTCCCATTGATCCACAGGATCAAGAGAAGACTACCTTCACATGCCCTTACGGAACATTTGTCTATCGTCGCATGCCTTTCGGGTTATGCAATGCTCCGGGCACTTTCCAGAGGTGCATGATGGCTATTTTCCATGACATGATCGGGAAAACCATGGAGGTATTCATGGATGACTTCTCAGTCATCGGGAATTCTTTCGACTCATGCCTCTCCCATTTAGAAAAAAATGCTTCAACGTTGTGAAAACACTAATCTTTGTCTAAACTGGGAGAAGAGCCATTTTATGGTTAAGGAGGGCATTATCCTCGGCCATAAAATTTCAAAAAATGGGATTGAGGTCGATAAGGCCAAAATTGATGTTATTGCTAAACTGCCTCATCCCACCACTGTTAAAGGAATAAGGAGTTTCCTCGGCCATGCCGGGTTCTATCGGAGATTCATACAGGATTTTTCCAAAATAGCCCGGCCCATGACTCATCTTCTTGAAAAGGATGCTCCTTTCATCTTTTCCCCCGAGTGCATCGAAGCTTTTTCTACTTTAAAGAAAAGGCTTACCGAGGCACCAATCCTTGTTGCCCCCGACTGGGACTTACCCTTCGAACTTATGTGCGATGCTAGCGACTTCGCTATTGATGCAGTTCTGGGGCAACGCAAAACCAAACATTTCTAGCCAATACACTACGCAAGTAAGACCATGAATGAAGCTCAAACACACTATACCACCACCGAAAAAGAATTATTAGTTGTGGTATATGCCTTTGAAAAATTTTGGTCTTACTTAATCTTAAACAAAAGCGTGGTGTATACGGACCATTCGGCTTTGAAATACATGTTCACTAAACAGGACGCAAAGCCAAGACTGCTCCGTTGGGTCCTGCTCCTGCAGGAATTCGATATACTCATAAGAGATAAAAAAGGAGCAGAGAACCTTGCAGCTGATCACTTGTCCCGGTTAGAAAATCCTCATCAGGATATTCTCGAGAGAAAAGAAATTAATGAAACTTTTCCTCTGGAGACTCTAAATCTAATCTCTACCCGGGATGATGCCACTACCCCATGGTTTGCTGACTTTGCAAATTACCATGCGGGAAATTTCGTTGTGAAAGGGATGTCGTCCCAACAGAAAAGAAAATTCTTTAAAGATGTAAAACATTACTTCTGGGACGACCCCTACTTGTTCAAAATATGTGCGGATCAAGTCATCCGACGGTGTGTCCATGGCCAAAAAGCCATGGAAATTCTTAAAGCTTGTCATGATGGACCCACGGGGGGACATCATAACACAAACTACACCGCCAAAAAGGTGTTTGATTCAGGATTCTTTTGGCCCACGACCTATAAAGACGCCCATGAACTTATCAAAACTTGTGAG
Source organism: Artemisia argyi (assembly GCA_030686995.1). Lineage (NCBI taxonomy): Eukaryota > Viridiplantae > Streptophyta > Magnoliopsida > Asterales > Asteraceae > Artemisia > Artemisia argyi. The sequence goes on along the minus strand of CM060709.1, from coordinate 137,085,421 downwards.
GCTTGCCAGCGTCACGGGAATATTTCCAAAAAGAATGAGATGCCGTAAAACACCATCCAAGTGTGTGAAATATTTGATATGTGGGGCATTGATTTTATGGGGCCATTCCCGTCTTCACGAGGGAATAAATACATACTCGTGGCTGTCGACTATCTGTCAAAATGGGTTGAAGCAAAAGCTTTACCCACCAATGATGCCCGAGTAGTCGTTATATTTTTAAAGTCTCTCTTTTCCAGATTTGGGACTCCTCGTGCCATTATCAGTGATCGTGGCACTCACTTCTGCAATGAACAATTTGCACGAGTGATGCTGAAATATGGTGTAACTCACCGTCTTTCGACATCATATCACCCCCAAACAAGTGGGCAGGTGGAGGTCTCAAATCGGGGTATTAAGAGAATTCTAGAGAGGACGGTTGGTGAAAACCGTGCCTCTTGGTCGGATAAGCTGGATGATGCATTATGGGCTTTCCGCACTGCTTACAAAACACCCATCGGGTGTACTCCATATAAGCTAGTGTACGAGAAAACATGTCATCTTCCGATTGAATTAGAACATAAGGCCTATTGGGCCTTAAAACATGCAAATTTCGACCTTCAGACAGCGGGTGATCACCGTAAAGTTCAACTAAACGAACTAAATGAATTACGTGATCAAGCTTACGAAAATTCTTTAATCTATAAAGAAAAGACTAAGAAGATACATGACTCTAAAATTAAGAACCGCGTTTTCAACGTTGGTGACAGAGTTCTTCTTTTTAATTCAAGATTAAAATTTTTTTTGGGTAAACTAAAAACCCGTTGGTCTGGACCATTTACTATAGCAAAAGTATACCCATATGGAACTGTTGAGTTATTGCAACCCGACGGTCCCAATTTTAAAGTAAATGGTCATCGGTTAAAACACTATTTTGGAGGGGACATACAACCAATGGTTGTCCCGGATCTCCAAACTTTCCTCATGGACCAATACATTCGGGGTCGAGTCAAGCTAGCGACTCGGTTAACAAAAACAGTAGCTTCCCCAAGGACAATTTAATTCGGGGTCGAGTCAAGCTAGCGACTCGATTAACAAAAACAGTAGCTACCTCATGGATAATTTAATTCGAGGTCGAGTCAAGCTAGCGACTCGGTAATCAAAAACAGTAGCAATATGGGTTTTCATCCATATTTCTGTCTTCTTACCCCTTTCTACCACCCTAGTGTGGGGGAGATGAACCACATGTTGTATATATGTATATATCCTTAAAAAAAATAAAAAATAAATAATAATAATAAAATGTACATAAACTTAAATAAAGGCTATGGAGTATTTTTCTCTTTACGTTCTAAGTGTTGGTTTAACACCCGGTACTTTGAATATTGAGGACAATATTCAGTTCTAAGTGTGGGGGGAGATTCGTTATTCTAACGAATTTAAACACATGTTCCATCAAGAACCCCCATTTTTAGCCAAAATTTTAAAATTTTTTCTCACTTAGAACGCAATAAATGGTTATCAGTCCGCCATGTCTAACCCACATAAGGATTGGCTAGTCCAGGAGCAAACGGTTCTTGGTAAAGATATCTCAAATCCGTTGATGGCTTGCAATTTGCCCAAAATTGTATGGTTCCTCAACTCCCCATATCCCATAAAGCGAATGAGTTGGCTAGCCCGCAAGATTATGGCTTGTGGTAAAGGCCGTGGAAAAACCATAATTGGTAATCAGCTCACCAAGATGTTGACTATTCCATCAAGAGTTGGCTAGTCCAGAAGCAAACGGCTTTTGGTAAAGACAAATCAAATCCGTTGATAGCTGGTGGTTTGCTCAAAATCACACGGTTATCAGGTGTGCCACAGTTCTTACATCTGGCTACTCCAGAAGTGATGGCTTTTGGTAAAGAGTAAAAATCCATTAAATTTTTCACAAAAGATTGCTAGGGACTAGCAATAGTTTAGTGTGGGGGATTGATGAGTGTCTAAATACTCATCATTTTATACTAATCTGAGATGTCAAAACATCCAAAAACACTCAAATATGCATCAAAATACTTAAAATATCTTAGAAGTTTGTTTTATATGTTTCAAATGCAAAATAATCAAAAACAGATGAAAAACGTACAAAGTTTGCATAATTGGCAGTTTCAGTCCCTCGAGTTTCAAAAATATCAAAACTAGTCCCTGGTAAATCAAAACATGAAAAATATCATCAAAGGTTCTTAGGGATTCATAAGTTGTCAAGTTTAGTCCTTTAAGTTAAAAAATTGCAAAATGACAACTTTAGTCCCTCAAGTTTCAAAAATGTCAAATATAGTCCTTAAGGTTTTGAAAATGGAAAAATATGAAAAATAAACCTTGAACTATTCTTAAATGACAAAATTGGTCCTTATGATAACTTTTGGGAAATTACAACTTAAACCCTTCAAATTTCAGAAAATTACAGTTTGGTCCTTGGAGTTTGAGGAATTGGCAGAAAAGGTCCCTGGGTATTAAAAATGGAAAAATTACATCTTTTGTCCTTGTGTTATGGTTTTATTGCAGGTTTAGTCCTTGGAAGTAGTTTGGAAAAATTGCAAAATCAATCCCTAAATTTTGTCAAAATTACAAAATTGGTCCTTGTTAAGTTATAATACAAATGGACCCTTTTTATTATAAAACCCAAAACCAAACCTAATCCAAAACACCCCAAGCCCACCCATCCTTTTTCTGGCCCAAACATCCTCAGCCCACGCACCCTTAATAATATAAACGGGTGTTGACCCGTTTGACTTCCCCCCAAAAACCACCACCACTGCTCACCACCCTCACCCCAGCCTGAAACTTGAAACCAGGTGGTTTTACCACCACCTCATCACCTTCCAGCTCACTACCTACTCTCCCCTCACCACCTTTCCACCTCACAACCAAACCACATCAACAATTAATGCATCCCCACACCCTTTTTCCTCTAATCCATACTACTCCTCTGTTTTCAACCCACAGCCCCAACTTGGCCTCCAAACCATCTCATTTGTCCCCTGACACCTCCACAACCTACCAAAAATCTTTAATTACAGAATTTTGGCCCCAAGTAAACGTGGAGACTTTTGGCGCCAAAATCAGTTTAAACGGTTGAGATCACATTGACCCATCCAATGGTCACAAAGTGAAGTGGGAAAAAACCAGAGGCATGTGGGGAGTCTCAATTTTCTATAAAGAGAGAAGGGGAAGCAGAAGAAAAAGATATCTAGTTTATTTTATATAAATGTATGTCGAATTAAGTAAGTTTTAAATTCCAGTGTAACTTAAGCTTTCAAATGTAATTTCCAGTGTTCTCAAGTGTATTGTGAACTTCTTTTAGCAATAAATTTCAAAGTTTATGTATTAATCCAGTTTATGCAATTTCCAATTCCGAAATCCCAAAATTACTTAATATTGTTCTTAGTTGATGTTACTATGGACTCATAAGCTCATATAAGCTCCTAATAAGCTCAATAAAGCTTCTAGTAACTTATAATTCAGTATAGTTTAAAAAATTCCAAAAATAAAAAATTGGTCAATGAAAGTTAACTGTGGGATTTGGATTTGATTTCTGGGATTTAGAGTTGATTTGGAAGCACAAGAAAGCTTTGGAGTTGGGTTTAGATCCTCAGGGAGGAATTAGGATTGTTCTTGGTTCATTGGTTTAAGCAGGAAAGCATATTGTAAGTCATTAAAATCTCATATCTGTCTTTTACTGTAGCTTTGCTTATTCATGTGCTTATTCAGTTTCTTTATGCTTAGTTAGTCCTAAGTAGTGATAATATAACATAAAATCAGTACCTTGTTTGTTTGGAATCATAGTTGTTTTAAAACCTCACATTAGGCAGTTAAATTAGTAGTCCTTGTAACCTTGGTTAATTGTTGTTAAGTTCTGTGTTTCAGTGCTCATTTTAGCTTAATACACCATAATAAGTTGATCTGAATCAGTTGTATAAGCTCTTAAAGCCATTTACCTCTTAAATCATAAAATAGTCTAGGTATAAGGTGTGTTTGGATCAAGATAATCCTAGGTGATCCAGTGCTTTATTGTTGTTGTTTCTAGTTTATACAAGTTACTTAGGGTAATATTAGCTCAGAACAACCAAAATATTCAATTCTTATTTGATAAAAAGTCAAAATTACATGAATCACCACATCACAGTTAACTGTGTGGTGTTTTGAGTCCCATAAATCATCACTTAAGCTCATTAGTTGTATCTTTAGCCTAAGTTAACTTTATTTATGCTTTTCATATCAGATATAATTAGCTAGGATCAAGTAAAACTCATATAAGTCAAAGTAGGTGTTTAATAGAAAAAGTCAAATTTCCACTTTGTGCAGAATTGCAAAATTTCCAAGAATTGTTTGGAATTTTGTATTTGTTTTTAGGATTTGGTATTTCAGGGTTTGTTGTATCCCAGCTCATCTATAAGATCCCATCATCCTTTTATTTTTGTGATTTTTAGTGTGGGTTTCACAGACCTCCAAAAACACTTGCAGGGGAAGGTACTCCCCTGCTACACATCTCACCACCACCACTTTAGTGGTTGTTTGTGGCTACCACAGTGGGTCCCACACTTCCTAATTGGCTTCTTACAACCCCCCTCCTACCAAGGTTCAAGAGTTGACCCTTTGTTTGACCTAGTGATCAGTGGACCCCACCTAAATCACCCTCATAACTCTGTCCCATTTCTGACCCAGAACCCAAATAAGCAATTGCTTATTGTGGCTTTTTAGCTTATCCCATGAGCTTATCTCAGCAATTGCTTATAATTTTTAGTTAATTTAACTTAGGTTTAAATTAAATTTTTAATAGTTTTAATTAATTAAGTAATATTTAAATATTAAAATAATCAATTTTATAATTTCATTTTCACTTTAAATTTTCTTTTAATTTTAAGTTTTAAAAAGTTTCACTTGTACCCCCTGTAGTTTGGAACTTGTTAAAACCCATTTTTCTCTGTTATCTGATTTTCTAATTTGTGCTTTTGTGTGTATCTCTGTTATTGTTTATATCATTTCATATTATCCAAATACCAAGTAATCAGTAGTATAATCATTCCCCAATCATTTTGGTTACTGTCCTCAGTACCACTCATTCCTCTAAACGTTCAAAATACAATTTCAATCTCGTTGGGACTTAACGACCCGGGGATTTCCCTATATTTCCACGGTCAATAATAACTTGCACTTTCTCCTAGGTGGGCCTATCAATTGCACACGGTTGACTGGTTGGTTTAGGAGGAGTCATTTACGTCTATGGGGGTCAAATCAGAATGTAGTCTCAGTTGAACGAACAGGGAAAATATATCTAGCCAAACTTAAATGCATTGAGTTTCTTTTAGTTGAAGACATGGTATAATGCGAAAGGTTTAATTTATAAATGTGTACAAACAATTTATAAATGGTGGCCATGTAGCAAGCATGTAATGGTGTTTATCATGCCGGTCTATTTTGTTCAATTGCAACACATACCACCTTGACAGTACAATCAAATATAAATACTTATTGATTTCTATGAAACGTAACTAAACGAAAAAAGCTACTAACCACTTGCACCAGAGGATTACCCAATTAACTTGCTCATGAATACTTTAAATGAATTTAACCTGCTCATGGCAGATTACCCAAATCAACCCATTTACGTGGTCTGCATCATGTAGAAGTCTAATAAACATCATGAGTCGCAATTGCAATAATATTAAGTTAAATCATCTATAACTAATATTGTTGCGTCTGCTTGTGTTGCCAGTGAGATCAAGTTTGGGACAAAATCTATACTCGAATCACCACAACTGGTACACTTCTATACGTTCATCACTTTAAAATGAAGCTCCAGCAATGCGTCTCTACACATACAACTACGTCATGGGCGGGTTTCAGTACAGTCCTAACAAAGTCACAACTTTTGTAAAAAGTAGGCATAAGACAGTCCTGTTGGAGCTTAACCATTTGTAGAAAGAATATATTTAATTATTTAGCTTTTCAACACCAATAATCCATCTTGTTCTTATTTCTTTATTATAGAACCGGATACTGATAGTACCTAGAAATCAAGCAGTTGCATCTTTAGAGCAACAATACCCTAATGGATGGTTAAGTATACATGTCTTATAAGCTCGCCCGATGGGTAAAAAACACTTTAATTTAAGTGACAATGTGAATATATATATGTAATAGCGATAATAAAAATATAAAATGGGTGAAACGATTTAAAAGTGAACCAAATTTACTTAGCCGAAACCGAACCAAAAACTAAATAATGGTGCTACTTTACCCGGTTTGATGAGCTCATAATTTGACTTATCAACTTATTTGTTTCGGCCTATTTTTCATAGGCTTATGTTTGTGGCTTTCGAGCTTATTATGGCTAATAAGCTGGAAAATAAGGCAAAACAAATAAGCTAATAAGCCTAAAGATAAGCTAAAACAAACACTTCCTAAGATTCAACCTACTAAAAAGTACTACTATATCGCATTTGTCATCATTTTAATTCATAACTATAAGTACAATTTACTCCCGAGTATAAAAGGTAGAAACACACTCTGACATCAGATTCGCGGTAGTTGGCCAAAACTCGATTCTACTATTAGTATGAACTGATAGAATTGACGCTATAGGCCTATACCCTACATGGATCAAAGTGACCTCTACCCATGTTGTGCTCGAAGAAAGTTTGTGTCCTCTCTCACTAAGGAGGTGTTTATTATAGCTTATTATTGGGCTTATTAGCCTATTTGTTTCGGCTTATGTTTCAAAATCTTATTTTCCAGCTTATGGGCGTATTATGACTTGTAAGTGAAAAATATGCTTGCCATATGGAAAATAAGTTGTAAAATTAGCTCGTGAAGCATAAATAAAGCCAAAACAAACACCTACTTACAATTTAAATTCCTATATAGTATATAGACATATAGTATAATCTGTGTCAAGAAAATCTGTTGCCATATATTTAGCTAAGTTAGTCATCTATGTGCTCATTACCAGCCTTAAAAAGATATCACATTAAACATTCTCACATGATTCATTAGTTTGGTGTGCACCTTTGGGCCATTTGTTTGGTAAAACCAAACTGAACAACATTCATTCAAACCAAAACCGTCTTTGGATCAATCCCTTGGCTTGTTAACTTGTTGATAAGGTGAGTATTCCAGTAGTTCTTAACCTCGTTATCTGTACACCCGGGAATCCTTCCCGCTATAATCCAAGAAAGACAAAGAGAGTAATATGTAGTGTGACAACTAATAATAAAAACCATACGTGATACATGTGGATTAGGATGTTCGTAAACTCTGACCCGTCTACTTACCAATGGGTTGTCGGATAATGAAAAAAGTCTTTTAAAGTACTAACCTTTCGACCATACATGTATCTTGTAGACCTATATATATTCATATGGATTTTTTGCTTCAAAACGACAAGCATAACATTTCAAGCGTTATAAGCTATTCTATTTTAGAAAAGCTAATAATATATTAGTAATCCACACATAGATATGAAAACATGTTGGTTATAAACTATATATGCAAATGAGATCTGGATATCCAGTTCTCACCATCAGATTCACTGATTTCATGGATTATCAGATAGTTCCCTCCACCTAATCAGTTCCATAGCTTCCTTCGCGGAACCTGAAAGAACACTAAAATGAAGCTAAGTAAGGTTTCAAATGTAATAAGAAAAATAGTTGGGCAATACTGCTTTAAGTCCAGCAGAGGGACAAATTTTATTTCAAAGATTTTCATTAGGTTCATTATAATAATAATTAAAATGCTTAAGAGTTTTATTAACCTGACTAAATAATAGCATTTTAGCCATAAGGAGTACCTCAATTTGTTTCAAATTGGCTTTAGTATCAGCCCCCTTTGTGTTTTCCCAAGCGGTTATAGCGGATAGCTCCTTCTATGCCCTGTTAATTTATTTCCACACACGCGACCAAAATGATTAACTACAGAACCTTGTGGGTAAGAATAAAATATGCTACAACTATAGAAGGTGGTTCAAGATTAGGATTAACTTAAGCGAACTATATCAATATGATCAGAAAAGTTCATTTACGGCATCCCATAATTGTATCTTTTATGAGCTTCTCTAGTCTGCTAATCATATGGAGTGCCAACATTACATTTATGGCATCCCATAATTGTATAGATCGACTGCTACATGTTTAACAATTTAGTTTAAGCCGTAACTTGTCGCTAAAGTGACATGTTAACTCCATTTAGGAAATTTATCAAACACTTGATATGTTTTTTGAATAGCTAAAACACTTGATATGTAATTTCTTCACATAAAAAACTATATTCGAAAACAAAAACGGTTTTTTTTAAAGAAAAAAATCATTCAAAATCTTCATCAAACACTTGGTATGCAAATTCTTCAAACACTTTACAGTCATCCTTTCAAAACCCCTTCTATTTAAAAATGAAATATAAAAACATAACTAATCCCTTATTCGTCATACAAAACTATCGACCAACCTAATTCGATTTAATCGTAACAAAAACTAAATATAAAAAATTACCTTAGAATAATGACCAGAAATTGAAGCTGGTTGCATTGTGAGAAATCATTCTTTGATCATTTTGTGCGTGACTTTTTTGTGGGTTTTGATTCAGATGATCCACAACACGAAGAAAAATAGGTTGATTTGGTGCGTGTGTTTAGGATTTTTCTTTTTTACTTTTGAAGAACAGATCTCTGGTTTTGACATTTGCGATTGTATAAGATTATCAATAATAAATTGATGGGGTTATTCTCAATTATTTTGAATCAAGAATCAAAATAAAATGATTTGGTGTTGGTTTGATTCTGAAATAACAAAATAGACACCGATGATGTAGGTTTATTTTTGGGTTAAATTTGAATGCGATTGATTTTTTGCTTGAAATCAGAGATATGATTTGGGGGTTTTGGTTGAATTGTGGAAGGAGTGTGGAATGATTGTGTTTTTGCTTGACAGGTAATTAAAAGGTGACACGCTAGCATATATTTTGGTTTCCACGTATTTCTTGCTTGCCAAGTGGCATATGTGACTTGGCAAGTTCCTCTAATATATATGTTGGGAGATTACACCCGAGAGATGTGAGTATCTAAATACTATTTGTGAGGTGCTAGTGTATGACCTCCATGCTTGTTTTTGGTCTTTAGTGAAACGATTATTTGTTGTGATTACGTTTATATAAGTGTTAAATGACCCCTAACTTGTATTTTGATTAGAATAAAAGCGCATTTGCTTGAGGACAAACAAATCTCAAGTGTAAGGGTATTTGATGAGGCGAAAAGTGTACCGCTTTTAAGGGGTCATTTAAGCCCGAATTCGAGATTATTTGATCAATTATTGCCCTAAATCGTTCATTTTGTCATTTTAGGTAATTTTGGAGAGAAATCTGGAAAAGGAAGCATTTTGGATGTTTTGGAGCATAAAAGTAAAGAAAATGGCAAAGTGTCAAATTTCCTTGCTGGGAACAGTACCTAGCGACGTCAAGGGTTTACACATGACGTCGTCAAGAGTGGCAAAAGAGGTGGAAGTGGAAAATACACGTGACGATCCAGAAAGTTTTTAGGCTTATTGGCCTGACGGCGTCACCAAGGCCATCAGGGTCCAAATACACGTGACGGCCCAGAGCTCATTCATACATGACGGCGTCAGAAGTGGATCTAGGCAATACGAATTTCATCATGGCGGCGAGTTGACGGCGTCAGAGGTTAATACATGACGCCGTCAGGATGCATAGTCTATATATATTTTTCCAATTTTTCATTGTAATGTGTGGAACTTTGTGTGGGATATTAGGGTATAAACCCTAGATGAATTTTACAGCTTTTTCAAGGGTTTCAACCCCTTGATTCTTCCATGTTCAATTGAAGATAAGTACTTATTCAAATCATTCAATATGTCTATGTGTTGTGTGATTATATCTTACGCTTGTCTTCTCTTTAACATGCTAGGCTAGGTTTTTATTGTGTTTGCTTAGATGTAGTGAAACCTAGAGGTTGATTATGGGTTGATTGTTTGTTTATAATTGTTACGGATGATTGTATTCGATGTTAGGCTTAATAAAACTGGCAGACTTCCATTGGTAACTTGCTTGAACGTCTTAAGAAACATGATCGGAGGTGTACTACGATTTTTGGTTGTATTTAATGCATAAGAGAATTCTAATGATCCCATGTTAGGAGCTTCTAACGGCTCGACATAGGAGTGAAGTAGGATCTTATAGAGTTAGGGAATATTGTACACGGCCCTACGACTGGTATTAAGGAATATAACCCGTCATCCATGCAATTGTAACAAGCTAATCAACCTGTAAAATATATCTATGAAGTAATGAAATCTAAGTAAACACAACTTTTCTCATTATTGTTTCCACCACATTAGCATATTAGTTTAATTTTCATTTATTTTATTTTATTTTGATTGCATTAGTAGTTAATTTGGTTAGTTGGCTAGCAACTAATTCCGCCCACTCTTTCAAAACCCGAGATTTTACTTGCTTTTCATAAAATATAAAAATACAAAAAGAATCATCCCTCACCTCTATACCTGGTTTAGTAGGCTTTCTAATCCTAGCGACACTATTCCTGAGTTGAACGATCAATCCCCCGGTACTGGTCACTATAGTATACTACAACGATCAGGTACACTGCCTGGTGGGGGTTGTAAGCTTCTCAAGATCCCTTGAGAGGTAAAACCTGTTGCGAGGGTGCAATTCCCACGTATCAGTACAACTTGTAATCTATTTCTCAAGACTTCTCTAAAAGTATAATGAATCAAACGCCTAATAAACTACTCAAGATCAGCTCAATAAAAGCTAGAAACGCGCACAGCCTAAACAAAGGAGTCCAAGCCTAATTTGAGGCTCATTAATTGAGCTAAAAATCGACTAAGTTCAGTCTTTACTACATTTTCACTTCATTTTACAGCAAAATCCCTCTAAAAATCCCCTCATTTCCAAACTCTTCAATTCTTACAAAAATCCAATTCACAAATGTGTCAATAGACCCAAAATGAACGAACGAACCCATTTCACTAACAATGGCAGAAAGTGACATTGAAGATGAGGTTAAAGGTGGTAAACGTTAGACAGTGATAAATACCCTTTTAAATAATTTTTTATATAGAAACCATGAAGCTCATTATTGTTATTTTGGTCCTCTTGGTCATGGTGTTGAAGACAACCTACCTCAGTGACCATTCATGAGCGAAACAGCTAAGCTCAAATCCGTGTGAAACTGGTAGGGTACCAGTGGTAGATTATCCCTCTAGGGATTGGTACACATGGGCAAATATTTTACAAAGATTGAACTTGCCGAATTAAATTACTATATATATTAAACCATATAGCGAGCGATGTCGTTTTTGCGTCCAGACCACTGTAGCTATTTTCCCGCCAAAAAATAGCCCACAACCTTAGCCCAATAATAATCCGTCTCTTGCCTCTTCCCCGGTCCAAAAAAAAGAATTAGATAGGAGTTAGATCTCGAATTAAATCTCGAATTCTCGAGGGCTTTGAAAGTTACACACACGCACGCACACAATGAAAAATAAGATCTGCCGCATAGGGTTACTGGAAGACAGCTGCGAAAATGGAAAGGGTATGTGCTTTGATTATTGTTGGAGGTTTTAGATTTTTTTTTTTTGTTTGATCATTGATGTGATTTGTGGGGTTTTTATGGTTTGTGAAAAGAAGATGATGATAATATTTGATTATTTGTTTGATAACAAAGCTTATTGATGGGAAGCGGTGGAGAATCATATGCCAGCGGAAACCGAGGTGGATGATGAGGTCTGGATTAGAGAGTCGCTGAGGAAAATAGGGGGTTTGCTTCTAAACGAATTTTGCAATTTGCAAACCCATGTATGAAGTTAATAATTAGATTTATATAAGAAAAAAATTGGGCTTTCTTGCTTCTTATTGTTGTAGTGATTTGGTAAGTCAAGTAGCTTTTGACACTATTCATCTTGATCATTTATCACTTTTATATGATGGTCCTAACGTTTTACATCAGTATAATCTCGAATTAAAACTCAGAAACAAGAGTTTGCAAAATATAATTTAAGCCTCGGAAAGGTCATTGGGAAGTACCTTTGATATCGTGTTTCGAGTTTTGCGGTTTTTAATAGTGTTGTACTCTTAAGTTATGCTAATCGACCCCACACCATAGCGTCATCTTGCTCCCGGCAAAAACAAGCTGAGTTTTACATTAATGAAAAAAGAAAGAAACAATTTGAAGAATTAAAAAAAAAAAAAAAAAAAAAAAAACCGGCAAAAACAAGCTGCCACTTTGGGGGGTTTTCATTATATAGTTTCGATTTTAAATTTAGGTTATGGGTTCAACTTAGGTATTTGTTTGCAAGTGATTCTACAATTAATAACGAGGTTGTGGCCTATGTATGGTTGTAAATGGAAGTGTGTCCTTATTTTTGTTTTTCTATCTTTGGTGTTCCAAACAGCTTTAGTTGTCTTTATCGCAGGTACAACACTCTCGATTCCGCCTTTTCTATATCCTGAAGCTCATCAGCGATGTGTTCTTTATCTCACTGAAATCGTAGGTGCAACACTCTCAATTCCGCCTTTTATATATCAGTAATAGAAATGAACAGTGAGACAAAGAAAGGCGGTACACAACCTAATGAAGCCGTTTATTGTCTCTTTATCGCAAGGGTTAAATTTTTTTTCTTTATTATTATAAATTTTTCAACCTTTTTTGTTTTGATTATGTATATTTTATGTTTTTATAGGACTTCAATCACTAATTGAGGTTATTGGGTTACCGATGTTCGTGAACCGTTTGGGAAATTTATGAAGCTGTATTTTTTTAGAGGTAATTATTGGGGAAGTAGGTTGTTGAAGATGGAAAAAATGACAGTTGAGTTTTATTGTCATTATTTTGGTTCACAAGCAGATCTTTTGTTTGTAATGATTATTTAGCTTATATATTGTGCAGTGTTAAGATGCCAAATGGGTTTGAAGCTGTGGTGACAACTGAGTAGGGTGCAATTGCACCTCTGGAGTGTGCTAACCGGAGGTTTTACGGGCTACAATATCATTCTCAGGTATATATAAGATTTTCGTTTTGTTTACGAAATTCAATCGATTGTGTAAAAACTGTTACCTTGCGTGAATGACTGATTTTGAACAACCAAGTTTTGACTTTGTCATCTTATTAATATAATGTAATAATGTAAAAATATATTGTTTCTTTGTTAAAAAAATTGAGTTTCTTTATATATTTGATTTCGTTTAATGTTTGATTTTTTTTCCAGTTATATCCGAAGGAAGTGATATTGGATTGACACAAAGCTTATATCTGGAAATGGAAATGGACGTGGAATCGGAACCTGGAAGAAAGTAGGGTGCTTATGTTATTGATTTGGAGATGGCATCGAATTCCATTGAGGTATGGGTTTTGTGTATGGAATTTGGGTTTAGTGACTTTCAGATTTTGGGTTCATTATGTGTTGATTAATGTTCATATTTTGTTACAAAAAGGTGACTATGGTTAACATGTTCAAACGTGTTAAGATACATCTGTAAAGTGTGTCTGGAGATGATTTTTTTGTTTAATGTGTCATGAGTTGATTTAAAATATATTTAACATCAAGAATATGGCCCAGATGTTTGTTGACATATTGTATTTTTGCAGGACAGTTTTGAGTGGAGTAATGACTGTTAATTTGCGAGTTGTGTTGCCAAATGAAGAATTCTTATAGTAACTCACGTAGAAGGTAATTTGCGTGTTTGGGTGATGAATTAGGGGCTGAAATGGGTGGGTTCGGGGTCCTAGAATTGCTCAATTTGGAAGCTGAAATTGGTGTCCAATCGGCTTGCTCAAATGGGAGCTAAAACAGGTGCGTTTGAGGTACTAAAATAGGGACTGACAGGTGCGTTTAGAGGCTGATATTGTTCGTTTTGCCTGACAAAATGGCCCGGAAATGGGTGTGTTCAGGGGCTGCAGTGGGAGCTAAAATGAGTCAATTGAAATAGCATATGATTAAGTGATGAAATTGGAGACATGATTAGTAATGGTACTTGCCCATGTGATGACGGATGCAACTAAAATAGCAGTAGTGGCTGCAAATGCGACCCTAGCAGGTATCAAATTTATTGTTTTTATCGCCCACATCCATTACAATAGTCAAGCTTACTAGGTTTCATTATTTTTTTATTAGTTTATTGATGACGGCCGATGAAAGCTCAATATTTGCAGGGAAAAAGGTTGGAAAGACCACAGAGCTCATGAAATTAATCGACAGCTGACAAGAATGATGCCACTGATGCTGCAATAGTGGGTATCTTGCCTTTGATCCGAAAGAGGTAACCTTAGTTCTATGTATTTGATATGAATAAACACCCTAAAAAAACATCAACAACTACTGCCATGCTTCACAACCAACTTATTTGACGTTTTAGAGGAGCAAAAACCACTTTCTCAAAAAGTTGAAACATTTTACTAAAGTACATGAACTACATACCAGGCATAATAGAATAGAAATGCAGACGACCCACATGTCAAGTTGCTTGATTGGAATTTGTAGCTAAAGGTTGATTGTTATTCGTAGGAATGGGTGTTTGGGTTATCTTATTTTTCTGACTTATGGGAGGCTTATTTGAATTCTGAAAAAAGCTATACATTCATTATTTTAAATTCCTGAAGTTGTTAGCTTCAGCTTATGACTTGCCATAAGGTCAAGCTGATAGCCTCATAAACTGAAAACCTCAACTTATGAGTTTTTCCAAATTTGCCTAAGCCGTCTGTAAGCCTATAAACATATGTGAATTAATTCTGGTTGAAGGGTATAAAACTAAACGACTTAAGTTTTTCAAGTTAATAGATCAGTTAGAAGATATTTGTAAGAGGCTTCATAGGCGTAATAGGTGCTCCTGTTGGCCATATATGTTCCACCTTATATGGACTTCCATTTTCTTTAAACTTTACTTTTTTTAACCATCATAGTGTTGTTAGAAACCAAGACAACTCCTTTTGTCTTATTTTATGTGCAGAAAAAATATTTGGAATATCACTCTGAACAACACAATATAGGCTAATTGAAGGTTACTCCAAATACCACCTAAATTTCATAAAAAAAATTGTTAAATTTGTAAAGCATCAATCCATGATACTCATTTATACAACCAACATTGCAGATATGGTGTATTATCGTTTCGAAAAACTGTTTTGACTTTTGGTTTATTAGTTACACACCATTAATATTTGGTTAGAGAAAGAACAATTAGAGCCTGAATGTTCTTAATTTGACGATTCAATGACCCTACATTTCAAAATGTATCTGTTATGTTATAGTGGCTATGTGCAAAGTTATAAGTATAAAGGTTATTGGTGCCGTTAACGGCAACTTACATTGGTTTTGATTTCAACAGATTAATGGTCATCACAACCAAGAAAAGTCTATAGTCCAAGGAGAGGAGCCTAGAGACGTAGTTGAGACGATACTTGCATGGATACTACACTTCAAGAGTTCACTCATCTGCAGTCACCAAAGCCTTAACTCCATCCGGCTCAAAAGAAAAGAGAGAAAAGGTTTGTGTTTTGAGTTTTTACCTCTTTTGCAGAAAATATGTTTTAAACTATTTATGAAATGCTGATGTGCTTTCGGATATGACAGAAATCATGGTAGCCGCATTTTCAACATGATGCAGCTCATTTTCAACCCAGTGTACATACTCGACAAGAAAAACAGGCTCAAAACGTCGCAAAATAAAAAGGCGAGCCCGCAACGCGGCGTTCGTAGCCTTTCTCGTTACTAAAATTCTATATACTAATATAGAGCGTCAAATATATGGAACCGTGCCAAGTAATTTTTTTTTTCTTTTTTTTTGGGCTGCGTTTGGGCTTCGACTTTGGGTTTCATTGCCAGGTCCAGTCTTTCTGTACAGGCCCAATGTGTTGACCCGTTTTGTCTCTTTTTTTCTTCTTTTCGGGCTTTCATTAGGGGTGAGCAGAAAAACCGAAATATCCGAATAAACCGAAAACCGAAACCGAATTGAACCGAAAATAACCGAATCGAACTAATAACCGAACCGAATTTGCCAAAACCGAACCAAACCGAACTTTTAATTTGGTTCTCGGTTTGGATATGGTTTTGGTAATTAAAACCGAAAACCAAACCGAAAACCGAATTCATATAAATTTATGTATTTTTTATATATTTATATATAAAAAAAGATCAATAAACGTTATATATATATATATATATATATATATATATATATATATATATATATATATATATATATATATATATATAATAATAATAATAATGAAATTTTATCCTAATATTAAAAAATAGTTTTTATGTTTGAAATAACTTTTTTGGCTAAATATATTTGTATATGTTTGTAATTCGGTTAAACCGAAAACCGAACCGAACCAAACCGAACTAGAATTCAACCAAACCGAACCGAAAACCGAATTTGAATTCGGTTTGGTTTGGTTCACGGTTTGACCCTAAAAAAACTTTTAACCGAATTAACCGAACCGAATTAACCGAATAACCCGAAAACCGAACCGATCAACACCCCTAGCTTTCATATATAAAGAATTCACAAACTTTACATTTCCATAATTGCTACCATACTGCAGGGACAACTTTTGTATTCATAAAAACAAAAACCGACGCACCAATTGTATGAGAAAGATGAAAAACAAAAACAAAACGGGATACTCCATACTTTTGTATCATCAGTGTCATAGTCAATGACAAAGTATACATAACTTTTGAAACCATGCGACAAAACATAACACACATTTCATAAAACTAAGGCAGTGCCCATTACAACAGCATCACTCACAGACACAATACAACGTCAACTAAAACGCATGAAAACCACTAGACTACTGTCATTCATTTATTCATAAATCGCACGAACAAACGCTATTAGGTGAATCAATACATATGATACCCAAACAAACGATCGCTGCCCCGCCGCAACGTGGTGGTTCGCAGCTATCCTCGTTTGGAATATATAGCCTCTGTGATTAAGTTCCATATGAATTGGTGATGTAAATGAGAATCCTTCTGGTGAGATATCTGCATCACACATTTGACTCAAAACTGAGAATGGTACTCGCAATCAAATAACAATTTTTCAATATGTTTAGCATTGAATGGTCACATTGTAGATTACCAAATCAATAGAAGTTGATAAAATATGTTTCTATAGAATTTGATGAAGCAGCTAAACTGCTATGAAAAATCACCTGAATCATATTAATTTCAACACTAAGACGCTTTCCTTTTTAACAATAACATGGTATTCCATGCCCTTCAGCTATTATAAACAATATCATAGTAGTAAATAAGAATCAGTCAGCATTATAGCTTAATCATGAATAATAACTCTAACAAAACGACAATTCAACATTAGTGTATCAAAAGAACCAAGTTCAACATGTTTTGGCCAACAAAATAAGAAATGTTTCGACTTGTCAGTCAATCGTCCACTCTACTCATTTTGCCACCAAGATTGACCAAAACCAAGACTATAAAGCAAGGAAAACAAACTCCTCAACAGCCGGAATCTCATCAATCTTCTTCAAAGCCTTTTTGCTCGGTTTCTCATCAACTCCAATCACCATAACCGCTTGTTTTCTCTGAACGATCCTACCTAAACTCATAGAACTAATATTCACATTTTCTTTACCCAATATACTTCCAACTCTTCCAATTATATTAGGTTGATCAGCTTGTCTACAAAGTATAACATTTCCTTCCAAACTCACATCCACATCCAAAGCACCTACTTTCGTCAAATGTGGGACCCCATCTTTGACCCTCCCTTCTACTCTAATTTCACCAGACTCGGATATTGCAACAGCAAGACGTGACTCGACATTAGCAATTTGGACTTTTATGATTTCGAGTGGCTTGTCAGATGATTCATCTACAATGATTTGTTCTTCATTTACACAGATACCTTTGGCGACCATAGCTCGGACTAATGGGGTATTGAAATTATCTGTTGCTCTTGAGGATGTAAATGTTATCTTTACAGATCCTAAACCACTTCCATCCGCTATTAATTGTACGGCTAACTTATGGAGTTTTTCAGCAAGTGTAACATACTGTGTTAGTTCTGTAAGTACCTGCAGCGAAGTTCAGTACATCAAAATGAATAACATCACTAGAAAGTTTTGAATAAAAGATTTTCTCAACAGATGGTTCATTCTTTTAGGAAAAGAAAGGCTACAGAAGGAGTTGTAAGCTTGAAGTTGATAAAGTTTGAAGGACTACTAAACTAGATATAGTCCTCGTGGTTAGGTGAAATTTGACGAGTTCTGTAATTTCTCATTTCAAAATACACTACATATATGTTGATAGAAATGATGTATGGGTCAGCACGGACCATTTGATGATGGTACACAATAGTTTCAACCAATTTACATAAAAATGGGTCATTTAAGTTGGGTTTATATCAGATGGGTCAAATGTTTAGGTAAAAAGTAAACGGGTCGAACATGCCTAAAGTATCCAAAAGTTTGTTTCTAATATATAGACTGTCTCAAATCATTTATAAATTTTTAAAATTATTCTTGTAAAATCATTGATCTGTACTCCTAAATAGCGCATTAGTTACTAATAATGTGTTCTGAAAAATGGACAAAAAACCGGTCCGTTTCAACGAGTTACTTAGACCGACCAAACCACATATATCGACATCCTCAATAACAATAAGTAATGCACAAGCTGCCCAGTTTTCTAATGATATCATTTTTGTAACCAAATCTAAGGCATAACCTTTTGAACACAATTAAAAAAAAAAAGACAAAAGTGTTTGGAAAAATGACTCGTACAACCTCTTATGTCTAATAATTTATAGCAAGTAAAAATTAAAAATTAAGCTTCGAGTAGTATTACCTCAACAGTAAACGTTGGAGGAATGAGTGGACGTGTGAGTGTCAAATCATAACCATTTTCAGACCAAATATATCTTAGCGACTGTATATTAAACAGAAAAGTGGCAACATCTTGCTTGCTAAAGGGACAAGCATTCAAACATAGCTTCCTTAATTTTGGGCACCCTTGCGATAACTCTAGAAGTCCTGCATCAGACTCTCCTGTACAACAATTGAGAAAGAGACATCTTAAATTATGACCATAGTTCCCAATGTACCCCAAGCCTACATCCGTCAATCCTCCCTCACCAAGGTTGAGAACTAGCCTTTTGAGTTTGATACAACCCTTTAGCATAGCTAGGATTCCATTGTCTAGCGGTGAATCTGTTATACCCTTTTCGTCAACCATATACATACTGAAATCATGCAGATTCTTCAAATGAGTTCCCACACGCTCGAGAGCCTTATTTGAAATGTCTTTGAGAGAAACATTTAAACTCTCCAAATTGGGACATCCTTGAGCCAGAGCAATAACTCCCTTGTGAGTCGCATCCCCACCAGGATGGTAAAGTTTGCGCAGTTTCTTGCAAATCTGACCAATAACTCACAATCCCTTATCTCCACATACATCCCCAGTATGTAGGTCTTCCAAGTTGGGACACCTTTTAAAGAAGAAACACTGGCAATTTTGTACTTCTTCAAGTTTTAATACCCGTAGCTGATTCAGATAAGGTAGTAAAAACTGGAATGAAGTTTCAGGCAATTCGTAAATAGTTAAACCACGAATAGTCGTTGGAAAACAGAAACTACTATCGTCACAGTTTTCGTCAATCCAAGCCCCATCAAAATACTCTAACTTATGGGCATGGCTAAAGACATCTTTTAACACATATAAAGAACATCCGCTAACCTTCAAAGATACTAAAGACTCGCTACAATTTTTTGCAAGAAGTGTAACAGCTTCGGATGCATCAACACCATCATCATCAATGTCTAACTGAAAATGAAGCGTTTCAATGCGAGTGTTACACAAAGCCAATTCATATAGCCATGCCATATTTCCACTACCATCCACCTCGAAACACAAAGTTCTCAAATCATTACAATACTTAGAGATATGCATTATTCCATCTGTGGAAACCCCTTGACAATCGTAAATCCTCAAACTCCTTAAATCTTTACCTCTGGTTCTAGCCAAGAGCTCGAGATCTTCATCACCAACAACCAAACCACGGATATGAAGTGCTTTTAAAGACTTGAACTTATCGGCGATTTCTTCAATCCATGGGGTGATGTCAATGCCCGACATTTGTGGAAAAGCCCAATAAGGAAGTCCCTTGAGTGTTAAGGACTCGATAAAACGGAATCTCTTACTTAAACTAGACGGGTTTAAGGCGTAAAACAGATGGACAGTTACGTGCTTACGTGTTCTAGAATCGAGGTCATAGAATTTACGGGAAACTAAAGAAATAGAGTTAAGGTCATCCCCATCATGTATGTAAGGTACAACACAGTCTAACACAGTTTCCCATGATCCTTCCATTTTCAATTTACAAACCTTAAAAAAGTAAAACTGGGTTTTGCAATACTTAATCAAACAACACCTTAAAGCAACAAGAAGAATGAGAGTCTTACCAGAATTTTGGAAATGGGGTTAGGGTTTGGTTTGCAATTCATTTTCAACTTGTGTGTGACATTGGGAAAGTGCTTTCAGAATATTATGGTTAAAGAGTCAACCATCGATCAGAATATTTTATTAATTTAACGAGATATTATTATATATTATGACCGTTAAATTTTCAAGTGTAATATACTAGTTACAATGTATACTCTTTAAAGATAAAAAATAAATTTGAAAAACAAGTTCCAATTAAAATGTTATAATTTCATATTCACACTTTATGAAAAAAAATAATAATAATAAGACTAGCTTTTGTTGCAATACTGGAAGATAACACACTAACATTTTACAGCAACAAAGAAAATTGAGATAAACTCAATATAGATTTGAAGTTTAACAAAAAATAACAAATGACAATAAATTTCATTATTTACTAAACAATCTTAGGATTTTGAATGTATTTCTCACACACACATATATACATATACATATAGAATTTTTAGTAATTATTAATATATAGTTTCGTTGGGACTAATATATATACACTAGGCTTTCAAAAAAATTATTATCTTATTATTTTATCGATTGGGGTCCAAATTTATACTGGTCTCAAGTTGGGACTGGACAAATTATTAATTTTATCGAGGTTATTAATTTATCGAGTATTAATTTATAGAAGTTTTACTGTACAAACTTGTTTCATGTTAGTGGGCCTTGTTGTATAAAATGTGTAGTAAACTAGATGTCTAGTTATATGTAAGTAGGCCCAAATATCGTTAAGCATCAAGTTCTTAGTTCTGCAACTATCAGTTGTCCACAAAAGTATTGATCAAACTCGAAAGAATTGTGTTCGTGTATGTGTGTTACTCAATCTGTATAAATAATGATAAATTAAATAAACAAGAAAACACTTTTTTTTAGATTGTGAGTTTGTGACTATCTCATAACATTTACATCACAAATCTATTTCACATATCATAAACACGGCATGAATTCACAACAATTTAGTTGAGGAGTTTCACACATAACATGGGGTAACATTGAGAAACAAGCATTTTTCCATTTTTATTATTATTTACAGTAACAAAACGACCACAAAACAAAATACAAAATTTGCTCGAAATCTACTATTTTAGTATTATTTTTATTATTATTTACAGTAATACTAATACTAAATCCTATGTAAAGGTATGCATTATAAATATCAAATTGAAACACGAGTTATTGAGTGTATGCATGAGATTACTTATAACATATATAAAAACTCCGTAATATTAAGTACTAAAAACTTCGTAGATATACACGTTATAAATATCAAGCTGAAACACGTGTTATTGAGCGTATGCGCGAAATTAGTTACAACATATATAAACACTTATATTAAAATTTAACTACTCAAACGCTAACATTAGAAATAAATCTAGAAGGAACGTTCATGTTATAAACATTGCGAATTTTTAAAAATTGCTCTCTTTCTCTTTGTTTTTCACGCTTAGCTCAAACACATGAAAGTTGTAGATATCCATTTTCTCGTTTAGTGGCTTTATAATCACCTAGAAAAGAGTTCGTATAAGAAGTTATGGCCAAAACCACAACAACTTTATATCTCGTTTAGTTGTTTAGGTATTTTGGCCATAACTTTAACTTTTCTCATATTAACTTTTTTTTTTTTTTTTTACCTTATTCAAAAAGCCACTTGACGAGAAAAGAGAGATCTAACTTTTTTATTATGTGCTAACTAGGGCTGAGCAAAGGTCCAAAACAGAACTGCCAAAAAAAAACCCCGAACCGGTCCGAGAACTGATTTCGTAAAAAACATGAACCAAATATTGTCGGTTCGGTTTTGTGTCAGTTCGGTCCGGTTTAGGTGTGTCTTTGTTGGTTTTAGGTCGAACCGACCCGACCCGAACCGAACCGAAACCGAAAATAGGAAAAACATGAAACCGAGACCGAACCAAAGGGCTATCAGGTCGCCTCGTTTTTGACGGTTCAGTCGGTTTTGTCGGCTCGGTTCGGTTTTGGGTCATCCATGCTCAGCACTAGTGCCAAGTGTGAAAAGGAAAGGAGAAATTTCCAAAAATTCTCAAGGTTTGTGATTTTTTTTTTTAAATTCGCAAGGTTTGACCTCACAAATTCAAATCTTGCGAATTGCTCTAATTCTTTCGGTTTTCACGCTTAGCTCAGAAAATAAAACTTGTAGATCTCTCGTTTCACGTTTAGTTGCTTTTTGAATCACTTAAAAAGGTGTTCGTATGAGAACGTTATGGCCAAAATACCCCAACAATTTTTTCTTGTTTAGTTGATGTGGTATTTTGGCCATAACTTCCTCATACGAACTTATTTTTATGTGATTCAAAAAGCCATTTGATGAGAAAAGAGAGATCCACAACTTTTGTATTTTGAATTAAGCATGAAAACTGAAGGAAATGGGAGCAATTTCCAAAATTCACAAGTTTTTAAAAAAATCGTAAGGTTTGACCTCGTAAAGTCAAACCTTGCGGATTTTGTGGGTATTTCGGAATTTTTTTGATAAAGTATATTCGGAAAAAATGGTTTTTTTTTTTTTTTTTTTTTTTTTTTTTTTTTTTTTTTTGTCATTGTCGCTTATATTTACTACATGAAATCATACAATTTTACAAAAAATTTTAAAAGAAAACATTCATTTGCTAAATTCAAATGTAATGCAATGTTATAAGCGAATCGAACCTTCTTATAGGAGGCTAATGTTTTGGAAAAGGGAAATGAAGTACAAGAGGTTAAATCACACTTTATTCTATAGCGAACTAAAATATTCTGTGACATATGTTACACCTTACAATACAAACATCTAAGTACATACAGTTCACATATACTGAAGAACTTTAGCTCCAAAAGCAGCACCCAAAAATGTAGCAATGGAAATGCCAAATATACCAGCAAGAATTCCAGGAACAACCAATGAATGCCATCCTTTGGCTGTGGCCATTCCGCAGGCTGTTGTGGGGCCTCCTACGTTTGCATTTGATGCCAACAGCAATAACTTCAGGTCAAAGCGAAACAGCTTTCCTAAACCTAGAATAACTGCTAGATGAACCGCCAGCTGGACAAGAGCGAACAAGAATATACTAGGTGCTGTGTTTATGACATTCCATACATTCCCACTTGCACCAATGACCGTGAAAAATACCTGGAGAAAAGGAAAAATCTAGTGATGCATCGTTCAAATGGTACCTATAGTATAATTCTAGTAAATCTGCTTACTATAGAGCATCCTTTGGAGTAGATGTGCCAGTTTTGACTCATTTATCCATAGATGGGTCGATTTTTGGGTAATGTTTGATATCTAACGGGTCTAACAGGTTAAGCAACACGATTTATCCAATTATGAAAGAAAACGGGTTGAATGTCATTCACATTATGCCATAGAAATATTTGATGCTTGAAGTTGGAAGTTTAACCTGCATTAAAATCAACGCCATAACCTCGCCAGCAGGTGCAAGGTAAGTGAACTGCTTTGGGAATGCAGTTGCTAAAACAACAACAATAGCTGTAACTGCTGGAAGGATGCCTCCTGGGATTGCAAAAAATTTTGTTATAAAACTGCCAAGTCCGCAGATGGCAAAGGATACAGCGAGGGCCGTGGCAGACTGCAACAAGGGAAGTTTGTCCCCCGATTCCAATTTTGCGTCCTCTTCAACATCTGAATATGAAATGATAATAAGTTACTATAAGTGTTGTGCCAATGTGCCTGTGTTTGTATGAGAATTTCACAGCTAGCTAAAAGTTAATTCGTGGAAATAAGTATTATAACAAACCAGTGGTTGAGGTTGAACTCTCGGGAGGAATTTTAGCTGCCAATGCAAACAATGTGGTAAAATATACTGCACAAATAACATTATCTGCAGCTAATCCAGCAGCTAAAACAGAAGGAGTAATTTGTAGAGCTTCAGCAATTGCGACATAATTGACAGCTACAAAGTATCAAAAATAAGAAACTCATTAGTTAATACTCAATGCAGAAAACATACCCATACAAAGGCATCAATCAATTAGCATAAAATGTTACTCTAATTAGCTGTATATGTAACAAAAATTATACCCAATCCCTCCTGAGGGGGGTATAGCTCTATATGTAAGTATCGAACAATTTTGGCGATAATTAACCTCCTCTCGTTTAATAACAGACCCCTTAAAACATAGTTGCAAAGGTTACATCTCTAGCTAATCTTAATAGTTGTAACCAATAAGATAGATATTCTATAAAGGGAAGTTGGTTGTTACACTTTTGTACTTAAAATTCATGTATGTGAAGGTTTCTAAGTTCATTACCTCCACCAATATGTCATAGCTGTTACCAATAAGATGGATATTCTATAAAGGGACATTGGTTGTTACACTTTTGTACTTAAAATTCATGTATGTAAAGGTTTCTAAGTTCATTACCTCCGCCAATATGTCTACCCATTAGTGCAGCAGCAATTTTCCATCCTTCTCGGCCAAGTGGTCTCATTGGAACCATCCAGTATGCCACGACTGTTCCAACTGTTGTTGCCACTATGAAAAGAAAAATGAACAATATAAGTTAGCAATAACAGTGGAAATCTATCATCACATAGGCATCAAAATTCTTTAAAGATGTATTGTGAATTTCTGAGATGGTAAAATTCTAACTGGAAATATACTGAACATGTAAGTTCTTGTGTGGCTGCTTTATACCTTGATAGGTAACAGTCTAATAATACAAGGGATGTCGGATGACCTCTAGATATCGCGCAATTATGGTGTTCATCACCTCATGATAGAACTAGTGGCCAAACGCCTTAAGCCATGATTTTGCTCCTAATTCTAAAACCATACACGTGAGTTATGATTAGCTTTGTATTATTACGAATGACCATGATAACCAAGCTTTGGGTTGACTGCAGATTGATTTAAAACAATCTGTGGCAATAATCACAGAAGTACAAACCATTATATCCTATGTATTACCATCACTTCTAGTGGGAATACTTTAACATTTTTTCCGAGTCAAACATCATTATCCAACTCTTTAGTATAAAATCTTGTGAAAGTGTATTATAAGTTGTACTCATTATTATCGAGAAAGTTCATCAAAAATAAGTCAACCACTGGGTCTATATGGGAATTGGGAACCACCTGGTTCCACTTATATCCATATTCATACCAAGTGATCAACAGATAGATAACACCTTTTTTGCACGATAGCAACCACACAAAATATTTACCAACTGAAGCTTACCTGATCCAATAAAGAAAGCCAAAAGCAGCTTCCCAGTGGACCTAAAAACTCGAAACAAATCGGCTCTAAACAACAACAACGGAACCGCTAATGGTAACAAAAACTCTAACACGACCGAATACGCCTTTGCTTCACACGAAATAAGTCCCAAATTACTAGCAGCAAGCCCAATCAATGCACTCATCAATGCTCCACTTAACATATTCCCTATCTTTGTTTTCTCTGACCTAAAACATAACAATAACATAAATTTCTTTTAATTATGTTTGAGCTTGAGCTTATATGGTTTCGGCTTATGTTTCACAAGCTAATTTTTCGGCTTATTTTGAAGCTTTATAAGTTTATTAAGTCACGCTAAGCTTATAGAAGCCCTTGTGCTAGCTTATTTAGTGAGCTTAATTATGAGCTAATGTAAGTCTTGAAATGATCGTAAGCTCACTTGTTCCGGCTTATCAAGTTGAGCTTATAACCTTAAATAAGCAGTAAGCTCAAAGCCGAAAAAAGTGAGCTTACGAGCATTTCAAGACTTACATTAACTCATAATTAAGCTCACTAAATAAGCTAGCACAAACAAAATAAATAAACTTATAAGTCTCAAAATACGAGCTTATAAAATATACTACCCACAAACAAGAAAACCATTAGCTTATATAAATATAAATATAAGCTGGAGATATATTAATACCAGCTACCAATAGCACCAATAGAAAATAAAGCAGTCCAGTTGCCCCAATGATCAGAGGGTGAAATGAGCGGGAAATTCAAACTTGAGTTGACTTTAACAGATGGACGGTTCAGATGAATCACAGGTGGTGAACATAGGTTAGGTTTATGGTCAAAGTTAAGTTTGGAACAGAAAGTTAACGTTGTTGGTTTGTTTTGATAAGTAGACAAGGGCGACTGTCGGTGTAACGTTTGACGGAGGTGAGGACTGAGGAAGATGAAGATCGAGAAACAACTGTGAAGACATTTTTTGATGGATTGTTAAAAAGTTGGTGTCACTGTTTGGATTGTTAAATGTCACCGGCAGGATGGAACTAGATGTCGACTACCACTTTTTTCTTGTAACATGTCATTTTAGGCTTTAATTACCAATGTTTTGAAACCCGGGTTTGGGATCGACCCGGCCGAGTTACCGGGTCACCGGGTCAACCCGGTTAGACCCGGTTTTACGCACATTTTCAAAAATTGATTTTACGCACAAATATGAGTGAATAAACACCATAAGAAAGTCATATCAAACAAAAATAGCACCTTAATAATAACAAATAAATAAAAAAGAGTCAAAATTTAAATTTAAAAAAAAAAAAAATAGAGAAAATCCAAACCCGGCCGGGTTTCAAAACCCGGGTCAACCCGGGTCACTCAAAACCCGACGGGTCACACCGGTTGACCCGGTTTTAGAAACCCGGGTCAAAACAACCTGTTTTTTGACCGGGTTCCAGTCCGACCGGCCGGGTCAACCCGGGTTTCAAAACGTTGTTAATTACTTGGCACTTGTCAGTATTACTCTCCTTTCTTTTAGTAGTAGCGGAATATACAATTTTATGTTATAAAATGTAGGTCTTTGATTTTTTTTAGGTCCTTGATTCATTGTTAGTGTATTTTTTTGAAGTATTGTAACTAATTGGCTACAAAAATTAGAGGGAATTGCAAAAATCGTCCTTAAAGTTTGGCTATATTGCACGTTTCATCCTTAAAGTTTGGAAAGTGCAAGGATCGTCCCTGTGGAGAAAACTTTGGTGCAAATATCGTCCCTACAGGGACGATACTTGCACCAAAGGTTTCTCCACAGGGACGATCCTTGCACTTTCCAAACTTTAGGGATGAAACATGCAATTTGGTCAAACTTTAAAGACGATTTTTGCAATTCTCTCCAAAAATTATAAACAAGATATCTCCATCGTATATTTCATTCACATACCTCTAAATTAAGTTTTTTTTAGTGTAACTAATATGTTACGCTGACATTTAACATGACAATAAAACTAAAACTTTATTAATAATAAAAATCATTACATTAATAATTATTATTTTTAAAATTAAAAAAAAAAAAAAATGTCATGTAAAATGTGTGTAACATATTAATTACTTATAAACAAAAGTGACAAAGAAAACAAACCTCAAAGACCTCAATGTAAATTAGTTAAAATAAATAATAATAATAATAATAATAATAATAATAATAATAATAATAATACCACTTCTTCTACCTTCTTGTACTGTAACACCAATATATATGTAAGTCTTTTTTTTTATTATTATTTTTTTAAATAATACTCAAAACCAAACTTCTCTTCTTTATCCTACACACAAACAAGATAGACCGAACAATTGAATAGGTCGCTCGGCTGACCCTTTCATCCAACTTCGCCTCGACCGACCTACAAGTGACTGACACACTTTAATAGGCAACCGACTAAGACTTGGTACCAATAGGCGACCGACTAAGACTTGATACCAACCGACTAAAACACCTTATTGCAACTAGTCTAAAAATTTCCGAGTTTTCTTTAAAAAGTTGAAAACCGTGGTGCGGTTGTCGACTGAGTTTTTCTCATGGATTTAGCCACATGAGCACTGTTCTATTAATTTTTAACCACGAGTTGAGATTGAATACATGACATATTTCTTCAAAATTCTTCTTAACCAGTCAACTGAATATTCACAGTGAGAAGTGATACCACTAGGACATAATCAATCATATAATTCGTAAAAACTTTATATATATTTTTTAGTTTACATCAATTATAAACTTTTACACTAGTTAAAAGATAATAGAACTTTATTTTTATATATATATATATATATTTTTTTTTTTTGAACAAGATAATAGAACTTTATTCGTTTCCAAATGCATAAACTATTGTTCACATTTTTGTTTTAATATGACTTAAAATGGTTGTGCACTTCTCATTTTTATAAAATAAATCACACATCTCGACACACAAATATAAACATAAGTAAACTATTACCATAAAGGTATATGTATTATTAACACGTCTGAAGGAGCTGAGCATGAATGTACCTAAACTCGAAGAACGATTCCGTAACAAAGTGTAAATCTATTTCTACACGTTTAGTAATTAGTACGTTGGTGGTGTACATGATTAGAGGATAAATATATTGCAATGACATTATTACAACACGCTCATCAAAAGTCTTTCGTGCATGAGTATAAACTATTTTCTCATTCGGCTAACTTTTAACCAAATAATAACCCATTAGTTAATAGGTTTTAGTAAAAACATTTGTGTGGAAACAAACAAAGACAAACTATATGTGCATTGATGGTTACATATATAATTGATGATGTGGCGTTTCATCACCTACTTTACAATATAGGAATTTTCCGTGATATCAAATGTAAATCACCAAGACTTCGTGATAGCTAGTTTACACAATGACCATGTGCATGATTTTTGTTTGAATTTAACGACATTGAATTAAATGGCAAAACTTCATTGCTATTTTGTTATTCTTATAAAGGTCGAAAAAAGGCGGTGTATTTAGTTAGTGGTTAGTGTCTAGAGGAATAAGGGAATTTAGTTAGTGGTTAGTGTCTAGAGGAATAAGGGAATGAAATGAAAGTAATGAAATATTGTTTGGTTTGTATATATGGGTATGTAAAGTAAATATTCATTCCAAGATATTCGGTTTGTTCATATTGGATCTTTCATTCTATCACTAATGTCTTATTTCTTTAGAAAAATTATTTCTTAAAGGTGAAATAAGAAAACAAAATACAGTTGTTTTACGATAAATAATACACAAGTAAAATAATTAAATTGAAGAATAACGAAACCTAAATTTTATACCAAACAATTCTTTTCATGAAATAGCTTTCATTTGTGCCTAAATTTTGTTCAAATAGCTTTCCTAAATAAATTCATTAATTTGCTCCTAATTCAAAAACCATTTACATGGAGGTTGTAATTAGCTTAGTATATATGAATGTCAATGACAACCAGATATTAGGTTGAGTACAGGTTTATTTGAGATGTTTTCGATCCCGTCAAAGTTATTTGGAAGACTCGATGGCAATAATTAAGACTTTATTATACTTCTGGTGGGAACGCTAGAATTTTTCTCATGCACATCAACAAATCATGAGAATATAGAATCAAAGACATTTTTATATTAGCATTTGTATAGCTATGTAGTAGTAAAAAGTCTTATGATACTGTAGTATAAGTTGTAGTAGCACCTAATTAACTACTCATCATTATGAAAAATTCATATATGTCAAGCACTTGGGTCTACCGGGAACCACCTGGTTTCAACTTTCAATATTATAAGTAGTCATAGAAGCAAAGCTTGATCCGCTTGATAACTCCTATAGTATATAGTTATATACTGTAGTATGTATCTTGATAACTCATATACTACGTATCGTGTATCGTGGTATCAATGTTTTTAAAATTCTAAAAGTGGAAGTTTGATAAGGATAAAATTATATAATTTTATTTATGCCCAACAACATTAGTGTTTACCGTTGGGCCACAACTAACGCTCCTATTTTGACCGTTGGCCCACAACTGACGCTCCCGCAATTCGATATAACACACGCTAAATTCATCAATTTTTGCCTCGAAGATGCATCGTGTGGGTGACACTAACAAGGATGTCGCGTCGTCCGTGGCTCACGAACGCTTCCTCTAGGTCTTATTACCACCAATTTAGTCTGGTTTCATTAACCCTTTTGTTAAGGATACAACATATATACATGTACAACAGTACAACACACTCCGGATATTTTAGGTTGGACACAATGAAGGGTGAGCCATCACCTTCACCTTCATTGTCACATGCTATCACTCATTGTGCCACCCTCCCTTCACGTGTGAGACAAGGCAAAAAGATGAGCGAGTGGACTTTTAGTATTTTGTTTGTGTGTGTTGTATTTTGTGAAAGTGAGAAAAGTGGTGACCATTAAAAGTTTGAACTTAGAAGATTAGTAAAAAGTCAAAGTTGCATAAAAATATTCACTAATGGTCTTTTCATTTGAAGCTATTTACAAGGTTAACCCTTTACTTTATTCATGTTGTTCTTTAATGCACACAAGATAATATTTTCAAAAAGTAATACTCCAATTCAATTTAATGCCTAACATCCCTCATCTCCCACCAGTCACACTCTACTTTCCCACTTACTCACCATCATCAAAAGTCCAAACTCACCACCCACTTCTCCATTATTAATCTCCTTCAATTCTTCCACTTTCACACACACACATTCTTCTCACTTCAAAAAAAAAAATGACCACAAAACTCATAATTCCATACTTTCTACTCTCTCTACTCTTCATATCTTCATTAGCATTCACACCACAAGACAGCTTCCTCATCAACTGTGGCTCAAACACAAACATCCTTGACTCCGGTCGGGACTTCATTCCCGATGGAACTAAACCCGGTTCAGGGTTCTTATCTTCACACAATTCCATCACTCTCACCAACCCGGTTCAGGACCCGGATTCCTCTACCCTCTACACTACTGCAAGGGTTTTCACTACTGTCTCAACTTATAAGTTTCAAGTTAGCAAAAGTGGGACCCACTTGGTACGTTTTCATTTTTCACCTTTTAGTACTGGAGGTTATAATTTAACAGATTCTAAGTTTGAGGTTTTAGTCAACGGTGTTTCAGTTTTGACTTTTTTTCAAACTGAGATGACTGTAGTTAAAGAGTTTATACTTAAACTAGCTGATGATGAGTTGAGTCTTGATATTACATTTGACCCATTAAGGAAAAATGGGTTTGCTTTTGTTAATGCTATTGAGGTGTTTTCAGCTCCCACTGATCTTATAGTTGACAATGGTGCTAAGTTAGTTGATACAGTTGGTGTGCATGAGTTTCGCAATTTGTCGTCTAAGTTGTTGGAAACTGTTTATAGGATTAATGTTGGTGGGTTGAAGTTAACACCTTTTAATGATACCCTTTGGAGGACATGGCTTAATGATGAGGATTATTTAGTTATTAAGTCGTCTGCTAAAAATGTTGCTACTAGTTTAGTTCCGAATTATCAGAAAGGTGGTGCTTCGAAAGAAGTTGCGCCTGATAATGTTTATATGACTGCTAAAGAAATGAACAGGGGGAACTTGACTGTGAATTCTGACTTTAATTTGACTTGGGGTTTTCCGGTTGATAAGCGAATTGGCGTTAAGTATTTTGTAAGGTTGCATTTTTGTGATATTGTTAGTATGTCGATTAATCAGTTGTATTTCAATGTGTATATTAATGGGTTGCTCGCGTATAAGGATATGGATCTTTCGTTACTTACGTTTCGTGTGTTGGCGTCTCCTTTTTATGCCGATTTTGTTGTGGATTCTGTTAGTTCAGGGGTTTTGGAGGTTAGTGTGGGACCGTCGGAATTGAGTACTAGTTTGACAAAAAATGCTATTTTGAACGGTGTGGAGGTTATGAAGATAGTTGATCCTGTTAGTAGGAAAGTTTGGAGCAAAAAGAAAAACGTTTGGGTTTTGGTTTCTTTGATTGTAGGTGGCATGATTGTTACTTGCTGTGTGATATTAGCAATATTTGTTCTTTACAAGTCAAGGAATAAGAGTAGAACGAAAAAACAAGGTGAAAGCAATGGTTGGACTCCTTTACCAGTTTATGCAGGGAGTTCGCGTAGTAAATCTTCAGAAGGGACGCATAATGTGACCAGATTGAAAATACCTTTTGCTGATTTGCAATCCGGAACGAATAATTTTGACAAGAATTTAATAATTGGTTCGGGTGGATTTGGTATAGTTTACAAAGCCATTCTTCGTGACAACTTAAAAGTTGCGGTAAAACGAGGTGTTCCCGGTTCGAGACAAGGTTTACCGGAATTCCACACGGAAATTACGATTTTGTCCAAAATCCGACATCGTCATCTTGTTTCTTTAGTTGGTTATTGTGAAGAACAATCAGAAATGATTCTTGTATACGAGTACATGGAAAAGGGCCC
This sequence comes from Artemisia argyi, assembly GCA_030686995.1. Lineage (NCBI taxonomy): Eukaryota > Viridiplantae > Streptophyta > Magnoliopsida > Asterales > Asteraceae > Artemisia > Artemisia argyi. Next base: position 137,052,768 of record CM060709.1, on the reverse strand, counting down.
GTTGAAAAACCACTTATACGGGTCGAATTTGCCTCCGTTGTCATGGAAACAAAGGCTTGAAATATGCATTGGGGCTGCACGCGGGCTCCATTATCTTCACACAGGCTCAGCACAGGGTATAATTCATCGTGATGTGAAGTCTACGAATATATTGCTTGATGAGTCTAATCTTGCAAAAGTGGCGGATTTTGGGCTTTCAAGGTCAGGCCCTTGTTTAAGTGAGACTCATGTTAGCACTGGTGTGAAAGGTAGTTTCGGGTATTTAGATCCTGAATACTTCAGAAGACAACAACTTACTGATAAATCAGATGTTTATTCTTTTGGTGTTGTGCTCTTTGAAGTACTTTGTGCTCGGCCTGCTGTTGACCCATTGTTGGGTCGTGAGGAAGTGAATTTAGGCGAGTGGGCGGTTCAGTGGCAGAGAAAAGGGTTGATTAAACGGATCGTGGATCCACGTATCGCTGACCAGATAAAACCGGAGTCTTTGAAAAAGTATGGAGACACTGCTGAGAAATGTTTGGCAGATTATGGTGTTGATAGACCCACAATGGGTGATGTATTGTGGAACTTGGAATATGCACTTCAGCTTCAAGAAAGAGGAACCGTGAATGCCACAAGCGTGGCCCCTACCTGTGCACCAGAAATTGTAGCTGGTGTTGGGTCAAGTAATGCTGATGGTTCGATTTCAGGTACAGGAACAAACCAGGCTTTTTCACAGTTGATGACCAACGATGGTAGGTAACACAAGTGGTTGATATATTTGGTCATCATTGATCATTTGCTTTTCTTATATGGGTCATGTAAGATGATCCGTGAAAATATAATGTGTAGGCTATCGCCGTAGATACTCGTGCAGTTGTGTGCTGAATATTATATAAGGTAGCGATCTAAGAACTGTAACATTACACCAATACGATTAGTTGGTTACCACTTACCTGTTTCGGTTAGTTATCTATGTTGATCAACAAGAGCTTTTACAATAATCCCATGTTGCCAAGCTACGCACAAAAATCGTTAAGTTTTTTAAGGCTCATTTATTAATGATATGTTCGTCCGTGTTACATTGTGCTTATATTTATCATAATTCATAAAGAACTTCTTCAGTTTAGAGTATGGATGATTGTGAATTACATATAAGTGGTTTGTATATACTTCTTCATAAAGAACAATGTTTGCTTGCACTAAACCTTTCTTATTCACCTTCTTAAGAAGTAAATGATATGGCAATGTATATAAACTATATAAAACATTTTGTGATCTCTTTGTTAGGAATATTTGTCAGAATGAGGAATTAGCGGAAGTATGTTGAATAGTTAAGTGTTTGGTAGGGTGGGGTAACACCGTCAAGTCAACAAATTACTATATATATAATATGGCATCATTAAACGACGCGATGTATGTCGTTTTGGTTATGTGTTATTTGGGCCTGGCCCATTTCCGTTTCCCGGTCTATAACCATCGGCCTTTTGTTTTTTTTTTTTCTTTTTTTTTTCTCTTTCTGGGGATTTGCTTCTTAATACCGATACACACCACCGCCTGGATCATTCTTATCTTCTTCGCTCCTTTTTTTCTCCCACCTGCTGCTATACCTTCGCCTGCTTTCTTCGACGTTTCAATTAGGGTTTGTTACCATTTCCTTTGCAGATTAACCTTGTATGTGTATGTGAAACCTTCTATCTATGTATTTTGTGCTTTTTTATGTTTTTGTTTTCTCTTATTTGCTCTTTGGTTGCCTGTCGATACCTGCTTAGTTTAATATCTGGATATGAGAACTAAGACTAGGGGTGTCCGTAGAAATAGTAGCGGCCAGGTCTTAGAAGATGATTGGTCTGTTATTGACGGTGTTGATGTGGGTTCACCTTTGGCTGATTTCCATCCTTATGCTGATTTAAATACTCAGCCGTTGTCTCAGACTGCGATGGACACGGTCGATAGTTTTAATTGTAATAACAATGAATTTGTTAGTGGAAGTGATCGGCACCAAATTTTACTGGATGGAAGCTCGGCTGGTGCTGTCGATCATGTTGGATCACCTTTCATTGGTATTCATCCCTCTAATAATATCACTCCTCATGTGTCGTCCGTCTTCACACGTGCGTGTGCTTCTTCGAGTTCTGATAACAGCCACCCGGCTGGTGTTTCCATGGATGTGGATGTTCCGTTTTCTTATGTTGAGACTTTACCTCACCTGGGTGCTACTAGGAGATTGTCCACTGGCATAACTATTAATGAACCATGTTCCGTGGTTGGTATTCGAGGTTTGCGTCCTCAGGAGTTTCCGGGATCTACCGATGTACTTGGCAAAGGAAAGAGGAAACTATACGAGATACCGGCCGATGGTTCATGTGGTAATCATTGTTTTTCTTTACGTTTTGATTTCTATGTGTCGTTATGTTTTTACACTATTTCTGTTTGCTTTTTAATGTGCAGGGTCACAGCTTATGGAAGCAGATCTGTGTCAGGCTTCGGTTGCTGGCGGCTTCGGTGTTGGTATGCATGCCTTTATATATTTGTGTATGTTTATGCGTTCTTGTGGATCACTTAAACAAACCATCTCGATGATTGTTGGATTGGTATCATTTGATTTAAAACATTTGAAAACCAAACAACATCTCAAAATAAAAAAAAATAAAAAAATTATTCGACACATTCTGGCTTCTGATCTTTACAAAAGTTGGCTTTTTTTACCGACTCCACTTAAACTAAATTGGCTTATTTAAAAACCGTTTATGGGTTCCAAAATTCTTGGCTCAAAGTTCATAAAGTTGAAGGAAGTTGTAGGTCCATAATCCTTCCCAAATTTACCTCATCTGCCAGCAATTGAATAGCCCATTTCACCGAATTTTGTGTTTCCATGGATCTGTTAACATTATACACCTTCATGTCTGTTAGTATTTCCAACAATACTACTCCAAATGCATTGATCTCAATCTTTGTTCCAAAATCTGCCAAATGACTTGGTGTTTTAGGGGCTAAATTCGTTATCAGATGACATAATCATGAACTGGATGAGATATACTATATCGAAAGAAAGTGCTAAATATCAAAAGAAATGATAATCAGTTAATTAGTTCCTTTCTTAATGAAAAGTTTACTGAGTCATTCTGCTTTTATTATGATTGTAGCTTCTATTCTATATGGCATTAAAACACTGTTACTATTCATATAAAATCTTTAGTAGCCTAACAAACGAAAAAGCACTAAACATATACCGAAGATCTGATATACAAATAGAAGTATACTTATATCTAATATTCTAACCTTGTGCTAATAGCCAAGGACGGATCTAGAGTGTTAATATGGGGTGCCGGTGCTCTCCATGGCTAGCCGAAAAAGTTAAAATTTTAGTGTAATTTTTTTAAAATTTTGACCTTTTTTCGAAAGTGACCCCCACTAAAAACTCAAATTGCCCCCCACCCACATACTAAAGCATAACATTCAATGCTTTAAAGCCTTATAAATCATTCATCTCTAAGTAAAAAATACTCGATTTATCATTACGATCTTATTTTTTTTCCGCATTTTTGTTGTTATGTTCAAAAAAAATTTTTTTGCCCCCCACATCCATTTTTTCTGGGTCCGTTACTGCTAATAGCGTCATATCAACAACAACAAAAAGACACCAAATTCATAACCTAGGCCTGATTAACTTTGTTTCGGCTTTTTAAACCTGTCAAATATTCCTATTAAATGGGCCTTTTTTGTATTGTCAGTCAAATCCACTTGCCGTATGTTTAAGATCACATTGTTTATGCTATTGGACTTTATTTGGACGTTGTTTAATTCGCCTCATCTTCATGTTTTGTTTTTTGTAGGAACGTCTAACGATTTTCAGCATTGTTCTACTCCTGCTCTTTCCCATGTCGGCAGCCCACTTGCACATGGACGTACGCGTTTGCTTTCTTTGTGGTCGCTCTATTCTTCTCTTCTCTTTTTCATTGATGTCTTCTCTTATAATGTTATTTTCACAGCCCAAGCTCACGTTCCTGACCCGGTGTCTCTTACCTCTGGTGTCATCTCGCCCCCGCCTATTCTGACACACAATCTGGCTGCTCCGTCGGACGGTGGATCGGCAGCCTCTGCAGATCCGTCTTCATCTACAGCAACTCCTCAGCGTGACGGTCGTTTTTTTATTATTTATGCTTTTTCCTATGTTAAGGCTTCACCTTTATTAATGAATGTGCATTATTGGATTTTTTAAAAGCTGTTCTTTGTTACAGGCCGTTGTCGTGTGCCGAACCCGAGATAAACACGACCACGGAGGCGTTTAGCGGTTTCCATGGAAAATAACAGAGGTGCGTTCAGTGTTGTTTCTGTTTGGTGTCTTTATTCCATTTGGACCATCTTGCAATTCATGTTTCCTTAACACGTTCCTTCTTTGCTATGTTCTATGTAGGGGCGCCAGATACGTATGTATCGATGGGCCGGTGTGACCGGGTATGTCGCCATTGCAAAGCATTGTTTTGGCTTGAAGAGAGAATTAAGCATGGGAGTGCTCGATCTCCAGAATACCATCGCTGTTGTATGGGTGGTAGGGTCCGTTTACGTCGCCAACCTGAATACCCGGCTTATATAAGGCAACTGTTAACGGATGCCCATTTTATGGAAAATATAAGAGCTTACAATTCGATGTTTGCGATGACTTCTCTGGGAGCAGACGTGGATGAGTCAGTTAACAGAGGCCGTGGCCCGTACGTCTTCAAAATCTCAGGGCAGATTTACCATCGGATTGGTGGCCTTTGTCCGGTTGATGACAAGGACCCGCGTTTTTTGCAATTGTATATATTTGATACACAAAATGAGGTTGAGAATCGGTTGCATCATTTTGACAGTAACGGCAGAACATTGCGTCCGGATATTGTAGAAAATCTGATCCGTTTGCTAAATGATACCAACGAATTGGTCAGGATCTTTAGAACTGCAAGGGACATGATAGCTGCCGGTAACGTTCCTGACTTCAAAATTAGATTGTTTGCGGTAACGGGATCGCGACAACATGAGCTACCGGCTGGGGATTTGATAGGTGCCATTGTTCATGAAGGAGGGCCTGATACGGGAACCGAATATGATGTCATTATTCGGAAGAAAGCTGGGGATCCGGAAAGGGTGAGCAAACTACATTCATGTTATATGTCATTCCAATTTCCATTGCTCTTTATTTTTGGAGAAGATGGTTTTCATATTGGTTTACGGTTATGGGACATTAATACTCAGACGCTTGACGAGGATAAAAAGATGTCTATGAAGATGTATTATGCGTATCAGCTTCATGACCGGTTTCAGCAATATACTCTATTAACAAGGGCTGGAAGGTTGTTTCAGCAGTATGTTGTTACTGCTTACTGTAGTGTTGAGCAATATCGGTTAGATTTTATTCGGGAACATCAAGACGACATCAGAAACGATTATCTTTCAGGTTTATATGATGCCATTGCTCGAGGTGATCGAAGTGGCTCGGATGTAGGAATGCGAACCATTCTTCCTGCATCATTTGTTGGTGGTCCGCGTTATATGTATAGTCACTATCTCGATGCACTCGCCATTTGTCGGGTTCACGGTAACCCTTCCTTCTTCATTACATTTACATGTAATGTTAGGTGGCCAGAAATATTAGAGTTTATGGAACACTTTCCGGACGTTACCGTAGCAGATAGACCAGATGTTGTTGACCGGGTATTTGAACAGAAAATTCATCATTTGGTCACGTACCTGCGCGACGCCAGGCCTTTTGGTTCGGTTGTAGCTGGTAAGTTTTGATTCTTAGTTAGATATAGTTATGCATACATCATTTACTGTATATTCACTCAACTAATTTACTGTTTTTTTTAAGTTTTATATACAGTTGAGTTTCAAAAGCGGGGGCTGCCGCATTGTCACTTACTCCTCTGGATAGAATCTCATTCAAGGGTACGTACAAATACAGACATCGACCGATATATATCTGCTGAGCTGCCTGACAGAGAGTTTGATCCCGAAGGTTATCGCATTGTAACAGAACTTATGATGCACGGCCCTTGTGGAGAGGCTAATAGGTCAGCTGTCTGTATGAGGGACAGTGATACATGCAAGAAAGGTTTTCCAAAGCCGTATTGCAATGCTACATCTATTGACAAGAAAGGGTACGTTCACTACCGGCGTAGGCCTATAGGAAATACCACGATAAGGCAGAACGTTCAGCTAGATAATGGATATGTTGTGCCATATAATATGCAACTTCTAAGAAGGTTTTATGCACATATCAATGTCGAGTATTGCGAATGGACAATGTTAATCAAATATCTATTCAAGTATATTTCTAAAGGTACGGATCGCATTGTCACACAGATAACTAGATGTGTTGGAGACACACCGTCGACAAGCCAAGCACGTCCAATCAGAATTGATGAAATAAAAAATTATGTTGATGCGAGGTATGTAGGACCACACGAAGCCTGTTGGCGGATATTAGGATTTGATATCCACTACAGAGACCCGCCGGTTCAGATATTAGCTGTTCATCTTGAAAATATGCAACGTATTAGCTTCCGCAGAAATCAAAGTTTGGAATCTATCGTGAACAATTCGACCAACAAGAAGACCACACTTACACAATGGTTGGACTTCAATGCTCATTCTACGTTGGGCAGGCATTTGACATATCTAGAGTTTCCTTCAGAGTTCGTTTGGAATGTCCCTCAAAAGTTTTGGTCACGGAGGCAAAATCTTAACAAGCCATCTATTGGCAGGTTAGCATATGTACATCCAAGTGCTGGTGATTTGTTTTATGAACGCCTTTTGTTGTGCCATCGAAAAGGCTGTGTGTCGTTTCCAGACATACGTACGGTCGGGGATTACACTTATGCCACCAATAGGGCTGCGTGTGAGGCAATGGGCTTGCTAGCAGGTGATGGGGAATGGTCATTGGCATTAGTAGAGGCAGCTTTAACGGCTACAGCATCAGAGATTAGACAACTGTTTTGTCAGATCCTCATATTCTGCGATGTCACTAACCCCGTAAGCTTATGGAATCGACATTGGCGTCTCATGAGTGACGATGTACCAAGAATATTGTCACAGCTTCTACATATTCCGGAGGTAAATCTTACTGACCAAGAGTTACAAGGGGGGATTTTATACGAGTTGGAAGCGACTCTTAGGTTCTATGGAAAGTCCGTTACAGATTTCGACATGAGTCTTCCTCCGCCTGATTTGCTTCATATTCTAAGAAACAGAACACTTATGGAAGAACGAAGTTATGATCCAGATATTATGGCCAATGAAAGAGATCGGTTAGTGCCAAACCTTAATAATGAGCAGCGAGCCATTTTCGATGACGTTGTACAGGCCGTATCTGATAACAGGCAGCAATTGATTTTTGTTTACGGTCACGGAGGTACGGGAAAGACTTTTGTATGGAAGAGCATAATTTACTCGCTTAGAGCTGAGCGAAAGATAGTTCTTGCAGTTGCTTCCTCCGGTATCGCGTCGCTTCTCTTACCATCAGGCCGTACCGCTCATTCTAGATTTAAGCTGCCACTAGACCTCACAAACGAGTCTATGTGTACGATAAAAAAACACACTCAGTTGGCTGATCTATTGACACAAACAGATGTCATTATTTGGGACGAGGCCCCTATGAGTGAGCGCAAATGCTTTGAAACCTTGGACCGTACGTTGCGAGATCTGTTGGACATGCCGAATGATATCTTCGGCAAGAAATCAGTAATACTGGGTGGTGACTTCAGGCAAACGCTGCCTGTAAAGAAAAGATCCACGAAACAACAAATCATAGGTTCGTGTATTACTGAATCGTATTTGTGGAAATATTTCAAAGTTTATACGTTGACAGACAATATGCGCTTGAAGGGGTTGCAAGGCTCTCCTGAAGAATTAAATCGCACCAGAACATTCTCTCAGTGGTTGTTGAATATAGGAAATGGTGCTATCGGTCAACCAGACGATGCAGATCCAGAAAATACTTCATGGATACAAATACCTGAAATGTATCGCATTGATGATAGTGACAATGCAACAATGGAACTTATAAGGTTCATATATGATGATAACATACTTCAGTCACCAACCGTCGAAGCGTTGCAGGAGAGAGCAATAGTTTGTCCGAAAAATGAAACAGCCGATGCCATAAACTCGGATATTTTGAAAATGTTGTCTGCTCCCGGCCATACTTACACAAGTGAGGACATTGCCATACCACGCGGAAACGACGGAGGGGCAACCGAGTTGCTGTACCCGCCAGAGTACCTTAACACACTCACGTTCGCCGGAATCCCGCCTCATAATCTTGAATTGAAAATTGGTGCGCCTGTTATGCTGCTCAGAAATCTTAACTTAGCGGGAGGCCTTTGCAATGGCACACGTATGATCGTAACACAGATGCTTGCTCGGGTTATTGAAGCCAGGATTATTACCGGCACCAGAATGTTGCAGAAAGTGTTCCTTCCACGGATCATGCTATTTAATAGAGAAGAACAGCTCCCATTCATATTCAAAAGAAAGCAATTTCCCGTTAAAATTTGTTACGCTATGACCATTAACAAGAGTCAGGGTCAGTCATTGAACAAGATAGGTGTCTTCTTACCTGAACCAATATTTGGTCACGGTCAATTGTATGTGGCGCTTTCAAGAGCAACGAGTCCTGACGGGTTAAAGATTCTCATCAAAGATCAGCCAAATAGACCGTCCAATACTACGAAAAATATCGTATACAAGGACTTTTTAGAAACCGTTGTCAGACGCCAGGTTTTGGTCATGACAAATCTGATTATCATATTTTTTTCTGTTACCATCAGTGCCAATAAGAATATAGCTAACTATAATTAATTTTTGGCACCTTCCTTTACATATGACCAGCCTGCATATTATTTGCTACTTTTACTTTTTTTTTGTTTTCTGTTTTTTAAGTTTATCTTTGCAGATATTAGACAATATTCCTCTACCGTGTGTTACCGTGGCAAATTAAGCTTACTTTGATTCTTGAAACGCGACAACAATGACAACAAATCATGCACCAGTTCTTTGACATTTTTATCTAAAACCTATACATACAGACCTATGCAAACAACTTTAGGCGTCCCTATTTAGCTTATTCTAATACTGACCGACGCATGCTTGACGGACCGTATCCGATTATAGAGACAACAAAAAATGTATCCGTTGATTTTCTGCGTTAAGGTAAACTTAGCATAGTAGGTGGGTTCCCGATCAGATTAAGTGGTATGTCTTATTTGCCAGACCTGTTCTTATATTTTATGCATTTTCATTTCACGAAACTGCCACTTACCAAATCCATGTATTCATGAATATTAACAGATTTTGCATTCCATTTAATTTATAGGAAAATGTCAGATAGTAGAAGATCAACTGCCACTGCAAAATCCATTGGAAAGAGACCAGTTGACGAAATTGAAATTACTGGTGTAGCAAATCTCGGTCCAGCGGACATTGGCAAGGGCGTGCGTGTTAAAGTGTATCGGAAATGGATACTAGCGCCAACAAGAGGCTCGCGACAACCAACCTTTAGCTGTATACTACTGGATCAACAGGTGATATAATTTTGTGACCTGTTTTAAAACACATAATCAATTTATTATCTCTGACATATCCATATCTTTGTTATGGTACAGGGCGGGGCCATACAGGCAAATGCAGAAGGCCGAGAACGTATCCGCTTCGACAATATGCTCCGTCTAAATGAAGCATATACAATTACCGGATTTGGATTATTAGATACAAAAACATGGATGTGTACACTGCCAAATCCTTTCACACTAATATTAGGAAGCGTTACAGATATTCAGCCGTTTTCTGGAGATGGCTTTCCACCACATCATTTCAACTTTGCTACCTATGACGAGTTATATTTACGTACTGATAGGAATGACATCGTGTTAACAGGTAATTGTCATCACCATTATTATTTTATCTCCAGTGCCTTTATTGAATGCACGTTGCTAAATGCAGATTATATCGGCTGCGTTCTGAATGTCGGTGAGGTGCAAGAGCCCAGGATTCCTGGCCAGAGACAAGTTATTTGGAGAGATATAATGCTTCGTAACCTAGAGTAAGTCTTCGCACACCCACAAATGCAACAATGTTTGCTGATAATAACCAAATAAAGCTCCCTTTTTCTTGTAGAGGAGACACTGTCAGATTCACTTTGTGGAATGAAAATGCCAGAGCATTTGACAGGGACGCGTATGAAAAAGAAGCTAAGCCAACTGTAATGGCGGTTAGTTCTTGCTGGGTTAAAACATACGGAGGTAATAAGATTATTACATGTACACATTCGTGACGGGTGCCTCACCATGTGACTAACAAATGAAACGTTAAATGTAGGGTTACAACTTTCCAGTACCCCAGCCACCTGCTACTACTTCAACCCTGCCATTCCTGAAACAGATTATATACTCAGCATGTCAGTTGTTACAAATCTTTGCAAATGATATTTGATTACACTATGAAAACCTGCTCCTAACTTCCAACAACTGTACAGGTATAACGAACTTCTAGAGCCGCCAGTGATACAGAATGTCCGGACTCGACGATATGATAACATCGAACAGGAAAAATTAAGAAACAGGGTGACCATCGACGAATTGCTGCGAGAAGATCCGCGAAACCAAACAGTAAGCATTAACACCTTCTACAAACTGAATCAATAATAATACTGGTCAAGTACAAACAAACAAAAATTATGAATCTCACTTTTAGTATCATATCAGCAAAACTTTAGATAACTTTTTTCCAAATCAACAGATCCAAATTTATAACTATCTTTAAAGTTTTTTTCCACCTATCTACTCTATTAAAAGTATTTGATAAATAATGGATATGTCACAAACCGGAAACTTATCCTAATTCACAGTTTACGTTCGTATTAGTCTTTAAAAATTTCAGCTATTAATTTCTGTCAATCCTTTTGCATCTCCTTATTAATTTGAGGCTCAATCTCGCAGAGTGTTCGGTTTACAGTCATTGGCACGATCCTGGAAGTAGTGATTGGAAGACCATGGTTCTTTCGCAGATGCCACGACTGTAGACACAAAATATTCAACGAACGACCACATGCACATTGCAAACCACCTGATCCTGGACAGCCGAATGATTACAGGTACAATAACTTAACAAGCAAAAAACGTATTACTGTCATATCTTTTTAACAAAAGACAAATGAAATGTAATCTTAAAAAAGATTGCAGAATATTCAATGAATATATTCAAGTAAGCCAACCATGGTAGGTTAGTTTGGCATATAGTACGCACGTCTATAATGTATGCCACTATTGAAATTACCAAAATAAATGTATTACCGATGCTACTTTCGTCAACAAGTGTTAAAATAGGTGGCTTAGGTATCGAGCCGATACGGGTAGATTATTTAGGCTTATGAACATGTTTTGCTCTAAGTATTGAAATTATTTAGAATTTTTAAAGCAAACCACAGTCATCTGTGGCAATTAAAAACTGGCGTCGTTTAGCTGCCAAAATTGCTTAAGCTATTTGATTATTTATTTACTAAAGCCATGATGATAAATCTTATGCGTTTATATATCTTCTAAGTGCAATTTACCAATGCCGGTTCCTAATTTTGGTGCCGGTTATAGAACAATATGTTGACTGTCTTGCTGTCTAAACTGATGCCGGTTCCTAATTTCGGTGCCAGTTATAAAACAATAAATTGCTGTGTTGCTATATAATCCCTTACTTACTGTCAACAACTACATGGACTAAATCTATGTTTTTCTTCATGTCTTCGTGAAATTTAGCTAAAGCTAATTGCATTTATATGAATATTTAGTATAATAATCAGGTTTCACATTGTTTTTCACTAATTGCATTCGTAAGCTGACAACAATAAAAAGTGGACTATGTTATGAACTTTGTAAACAGCAAATGAAAACGGCTGACTGATGGTGTCACAAAAACAAAAGTTTTAAGGATCGCGGTTTTTGCTTTTTAATTTGGATCGGGGTTTAGAAAAGTCAATGTAAAAAAATTCTATATATGTATCTATGCTTCCGTTTAGTAACCCATTTCTTTTCTTAGCCCTCAACTCATATAATTTTTTTTCCCGCTTTTACAGCTACAGTTTCCGGATACTGATATCCGACAACACCGGAGCTTTGACATTGACATGTTTCAGTAATGAAGCCCACTCGATGGTGACTGAATGCAACAAGGTCGTATCAGAACAAGGCTACACAGACCCGTATGCACTGCCACCTGTTTTAACAGCACTTGAAGGAACCATTCACCTATTTCAGCTACATTATGCAACAGACTCTACAAAGGAGAATCAGATATATATTCTTGACACGGTCATGGAAACAGGTCCACATTTGCTAATACAGCCAGAAGAGCATGCACCCGCTAACCTCGCAATTGAAGAGTTGCAAAATGAGACATTCATACTAACAGGTCCTGAGACCAACACACCAACAGGATCCCAGTCACCGCCGATACCAATGACAACCAACACCCCACAGGCTTCAATACCCGTTACTTCTGAGACTGTCACCGATGCGCAGAATCATCCGCAACTAAATGAAGCTGAAAGTCCTTTAATCGAAGCACAGGTACTGGAAACAGCCATATACACGACTACCCCTCCTACAACTGCCACCGCAGAAAGCTCTACCCCAGTTACTGTCGAAAACATAACTACTGTTCATAAAGACTACGAAAAAATCGAAGTCGGAAAAAGATCTGTTCGAAGGCAGCTGCTAAAGGAAGGAACGGAAAAAGAAACACAACCACCTGCGAAAAAAGGCAAGCAACAAGAATGATCATGTAACAGGTTACTAAAACTCAGTTGTTATGTACAAATGTAGTGTAATAACGTAGCAGAACAGTAAACGTGTATGAAGTGAATGGTTGGTGATGTTAGTGTATTGCTTAGTTTTAGTAATAACATGATGTTTCGTTTCCTTTTGCTTCTATAATATACTAGGATAACAAAACTCAGACATGTACCAAGTTACTGTCGATTATCCAACAGGTTTTGCGTACCAACCTAAGCACACATCTGAACAGCTCGCTGCCCCGCCGCAACGCGGCGGCCCGGGGCTTTCCTTGTTTTTGTAAAAATACTCCGTATAAAACAACCACAAATAGGTTTTTTTTTTTTTTTTTTTTTTTTTTTTTTTTTTTTTTTGGTTAAAAGGGATGATTCCCCGGTAAAATATATTAATGACCCAAAAGTTCCGATAAGAACAATGAAATGTGACTGAGAGTCACATTAGCCTCAAGCCATAGCTTGAACAGCCTCTAATCATATGACATGCTATATGATAACTAAACTATTACATAGCCAATAACACCAATAGTAAAAAACCACCTAATGGTGCAAAAACAACAATAATTACATATAAATGATTATTTGAAAACCGCTTCAGGAAGATCCCAAAGCCTCGCTAATCTTTCACCATTCTTGGACTTCTTTAGTTTGCAAGAGAGAAGCTTGAGGCGCACGGAAGACTTTATGCATTCACCAATCTGATCCGGGCAGCGTTTACCTTTCTTAAATAATCTCCAATTCCGCTCTTGCCGTACATAATATGTGGAAGCAGCAACAACAAGCTTCGCCACCACGCTATTTGTAGTACGCCTATTCATAATAGGCATTAAGGACTGAATTATGTCATAAACATTGGCCGAATAATGCGCAAGACCTGCACTATCTTTAACCCTATCCCAAATCCCTTTAGCAAACGGACATACAAAAAAGAGGTGATCATGAGAATCTGGGACACTCTCACAAAGCGAACAAACCATTCCTAGCGAATCCGAAGCATCCCACATAGACACAAGATCCTGCGTTTTCAACTTCCTTCGAATAATCAACCAAAGATTTATAGCATGTCTAGGAATACACGATGGGAACTAAACCATGCTATACCACTTAACCTTAGAGTCGCGATGACGAATATCATCCCAAACTTAACTAACCGAAAAATCCTTCACATTACCATGAATATTGCGCCAGACCAAAGTATCACGAGCATCATCTCTAATAGTAGTATTGTAAGTATTAAGAAATGGGTGTTTAACAAGGAGTTCTTGAGGCCATACCCATATTCCGTGGTGAATAACATCTTGGACCTTCGATTGAAGAGAAAGACCAGATCTTGCAATATCACGAGGAGAAATTTGAGCAGCAAGCGGCTCAAAATCAGCCCATGTATCAAACCAAAGGGATGTGTTCCTTCCATTACCGATTTTACTCCAAATGAATTTCCGAATAATAGGACGCAACTTTAAGATTTTCCTCCAACCCCACGACATGTTACCCTGCATCGGAAAATCCCAAAAGTTACGACCCTTAAGCTTATATTCATGAATCCGTTTTACCCAAAGCGACTCTTTCGACGTAAGAAGTTTCCATATGTGCGAAGTCATAAGAGCCAAATTGAAACATTCCAATCTCCTAATTCCTAAGCCACCCTCATGCTTAGGTAAACAAACGATATCCCAAGCTACCTTCGACTTCCCTTTACCCGACGATCCGTGACACCAAAGGAATTGTCTCATAAGCTGCTCAATGTTTAGTAACACACGAGTAGGAAGAATGAAGACCAAAGCCCAGTAGATATGCATTGAACCAAGAATAGAATGAATAAGTTGCAGCCGACCCGCTATCGAAAGAGATTTGTTTTTCCAATCTTGGATACGAATTTGAACCTTATCCAGAAGCTCATTACAATCACGAATCATAAGCCTCGAAGAAACCAAAGGAACTCCAAGGTATTTGATCGGAAGTTTACCTTCTTCAAACGGAAGAATCTGAAGAATCGACAACTTGACATGATTAAGTACATTGCAAAAATAAGTCGTGCTCTTAGGAAGACTAGGAACTAAACCTGAAGCATTCTTGAATTCATCCAAAGCTTCCTTAATAATACTAGTTGATCCAACATCTCCATAAGCAAATAAAAACAAGTCATCGACAAAACATAGATTAACAAGCTCCATTTTAGAACAATACCTATGGTACGTAAACTGATCCGTCTGATGAACTTTTCTTTGAATCATTAATGTAAGAACCTCCATCACAAGAGTAAATAAATACGGCGATAGCAGATTTCCTTGACGAAGACCTCGTTTACCCTTGAAGTAACCATGAAGAGAACCGTTAACACAAATGGAATACGACGTAGAAGTAACACACTCCATAATCCATGAAACCATCTTTTGGTGAAAACCAAAACCAAGGAGAACAATACGCAAAAAATCCCAATCCACCGTGTCATATGCCTTTTGAATGTCAACTTTAAAAGCACATCTAGGCGTACCTCGCTCCAAGTGGTAATTGTGCATAAGCTCCTGGGTTAATAAGATATTGTCCGTAATACTCCGACCCGGGATAAACGCTGATTGGTTAGGGCAACATAAATAGTTAGCCCTTACACATAAATAGTTAACGAAAAAGAAAGGTAAAAAACTGCTAATGGATGTTATGTCTTTGGTGCAACATATGACTCTAAACAAGACGAGACAACACGCGAGTTATTCGAGATCGACTCGTAAACTACTCGAACTCGACTTGATAAAAGCGAGTCGAGCTCGAGCTACTCGACTATACTTTCGAGTCAAGTTCGACCACCAAAATACTCGGCTCGTGAAGCTCACGAGTCATATCGAACTTTAATTAAATTACACTTTTACACTTGCATATACATGTAATTACTTTATTTTTATAAAATCGAGTCAAGTCGAGCTCAGTATGCCAATTTTTCATTGAGTTCGAGCTTAAAACACGGAAATAATCGAGCTTCATTCGAGTTTCGAGCTAGAGCTTGAATCTGAAGCTCGGACGAGCTTGCGTCGAGTTTCGAGCTGGAGTTTGGTTGTCAAGCTCGAGCTTGAGCTTGACAGTACTTAACTAGTTGACTCGACTTGGCTCGTTTACACCCCTAGACTGCAACACCTATAAAGCGCGGCTCATGGCACCTAAGTGTATGGGAAAAAGTACTAGAGTATTGGTACCTAACCGAAACCATACCGACTGATAATGAATTATACCTACAGAATACCACTCGGTACCCAGAAAATTTCGGTAGATTCGGTATATATTTAATATCGAAAATACCACAATATGAATAGGCTTGTCATTTTTAGGTTTTAACAACCAGGCCTCATAATAACGTTCCAAAAAAAAAAAAAAAAAAAAAAAAAAAAAAAAAAAAAAAAAAATCATATCTTTAGAGTCTGGAATTCAAATCACGTGATTTTCCATTCATCCACAAATATTGATTCATTTTCATTAGTGTATTATGCTGGTTTGACCAACTAAAATGTACCTAGTCATTACGGGTAGTAGGTTAATGTCTTTATGTAATGGATATTCGAAAAACAGAAATTATAAACTTTGATCAGGTTAGAAATACATTTTGACTTTTATTAGTCAATTAGGTTATTTCATTTTGTCATCTGAATAAATCGAGATCTCTTATTGGTTTAATTTCGTTTTTATCAAAGACTTTGTTTATGAAATACTCCAAGTTTGTCTTTTTCATCTATTATTTTCTCACCCTGTCTCAAAATAATTGTCTCGTGACAAAAAACACACGGTTAAAAAAAAATTACTAATGGTTAGTTTTTCTTACTTTTTGCATAATAACAGTATGTTCTTAACTAACTATATATTGTTTTTGAGTTTCGTAGTTTTATTAGGGGTATTCATCAAACTTGATCTTTTCAAGTTCTATAGTGGATGATAATTTTATTGGTATAAACCAAAATGAAAATGTGAACAGTATATTGAAACGGAAGAAGTAAAAGATATTACGGGCAAAATTATAATTTGACACCAATAAAGTTGCATAAACCAAACATAAAAGAACGCGAACCGAATCGAAACCGGACTGAACCGGACCAGACATATTTTGATCCGGTCTTCGGTCCATCATTTTCTTCATACAGTCCTCGGTCCCGTTCGTTTTACACAACCGGCCTTTATTAAAACGAACTGACGAACCGAACGGGGACTGAACATTTTGATTCGATGTTTTGAGCCAAATCGGTTTTCGGACCCACATCAACCTTACTACAAACTAGGGCTGAGCATCAGGTCGGAACCGACCCGAACCGAAAAAACCGAAAACCGAAATTCATGAAAAACCGGAACCGAACCGACGGGCCGTCGGTTCGGTTCGGTTTTCGTCGGTGCGGTTCGGGTTTGTCGGTCCATGTGTATTTTGGCATGTTTTTGTCGGTTTTGAGCCGAACCGAACCGAACCGAACCAAACCGAAACCGAAATTCATGAAAAACCGGAACCGAAACCGAACCGACGGGCCGTCGGTCCGGTTCGGCTTTTATCGGTTCGGTCGGTTTCGTCGGTCCGGTTCGGTTTTGAACCTGCGGTGCTCAGCCCTACTACAAACTAAGGTTGGTTGTCGTAGGAAGAAAATTGAAGGACCAAAATCAAAAGTAGAAAAAGAGTTGTGTTTTTGTGGGAAGTGCTTATTTATTATTATCCGGCAGCTAAAATTGGAAGAAGAAATGATGGCGGCCAAACCCTCAAACGGTATCAATAACAACAACTAGTCCTTTTCTTTCTTTCTTTCTTATACTTTATATAAGAACTTAACTTATGTATTATTCTGTATATGATATGATGATGATCAGCATCTATACTTGAAGAGCTGAAAAATGGTGTAGCGAAATTCGAACTTGTTTCGACTCCGGTCACTCCACTTTTTGCTACCAGTACTTCATTCTTTGCCAAAATGGGACCTCCTCTTCATTTGTAAGTTAGTTTATTCGCACTTTTGGTGTTTGTTTCAGCTTATGTAGCCGGCTTATGGCTTATTTGGTTTTCGGCTTATGTTTCATAAGCTCACTTTTTAGTGAAATTTTATATAATTAATCATTAATAAATTAATTTGGATTTACATAGAGTTGGAAGGCAAACGAGCAACAAGCTGCCCCGCTAGCCCATTGCAAAACTAATTCTCTTAAAAACAACATCTGTGGACTTATATAAGTTTATTATGTCACGGTTAACTTATATAAGCCGAAAAGTTTCAAAATAAGCCATAAGCCGGTTATATAAGCTGAAACAAACATCCCCTTAACAAATTTACGCGTTCAATGGGTAAAAATTTCTTATTTAGAAATAGCTGGAATGTATTCATAAGTATCAAAACGAATACGAAATGATAGAGTAATCAACCAGGAATTTAAGGATTTGTACTCGAGATTGAATTACATGAACTAACTAACAATTGGCTTCTAAATCTCTTCTTATAGACTAACTAACAAATACTAACTATTTTTTCCCACCTATAATAACAACTACCACACACTGACTTATTTTGTCACGTGTCATGTATCCACCTTTGTGACGTCGTTTAATATAGTACGGATGTATTATGTATGATATGATATCTTATCTTAAATATAGATAAGGAGTTGCTCTCGTTTCTAATTTACTAGCACTAATAAAAACAACACGAATAAAGAAACACTCGCTCTTGAAAAGAGAAAGTTGGGTATTCTCTCTCATGTTTTATGTTCGAGCAAGAGAAGGCAATGTGATATCTTTTTTATGGATACATATGCACGCACTTTCTTAATGCATCATAGTTTTACCAATCCATTCATATGCAAAAAATTGAATAAAACGGCATGATCACTTGCACTTTACACTATGTTACAAAAAAGAGGTTATATCATTTACGAGTGTCCTTGTTTCAAATTTGGTTTAGAGGTTAATTTTGATGTTCGCACTGAATTTCTATGTTGGTTGGCTCTTCAGATGCTGTAATTGTCATTCAAATTCTAAGACACTATTTTCTTCTTTGTAAATCTAGGGAAGTTTCACCAGCATTGAGGAAAGTGGAGAGTTTTAGGGTGCACAAAGTTACGGGTGATGGACGTTGTATGTTTCGTGCTCTGGTATGACTACTACTATGGCTTCATGATATTTGTATGTAATGTGGTTTCAAAACGAACAAGGAAAGAGCGACATAACCTGATGAAAATCGTGGAAGCAAAGTCAGACACACCAAAGTGTCCATTGAATTGTGACATTAGATGAACGATATTGAAAAAATAATTGTAGCATTCAGGAACTGAGAATAGGAGAATGAATAATTGTGACACTAGTTTAAGGCAAATAAATAAAGTTGGTATCTTTATCATGTCTGTAGATGGCTACAACTATTATATTGTTTCAGCAACTTATGCGGTGCTCCTTAATGTATTATAGGTGAAGGGAATGGCTTTGAACAAGAGCGTTACTCTTAGCGCCCGAGAAGAACGAGAAAATGCAGGTTCTTTTTGTGTTTCATTTATCTTTTGTTGTCTGTCTGATCGGAGCTGCTAATGCCGGTACATAGAACACATATAATCTACTACATTATGACTATTCTTCGTTCCAAGCGAATATGAAAAAACATAATTTACTAAAAATTTGGATACCACTCGTTTTTAAATGTTATTGTGCGGTTTTTTCATCCTTTAATTTTTCTTTCTCTATTCTTCTACCAAAATGTTTTGTGTGAATTTTCGGTGCATATGCTGCAGATGAACTTCGAATGGCTATAAAAGAGGTCTTATGTGACAATGACAAAGAAAGGCATCAGTACGAAGAAGCAATAATAGCAATTACTGTTGAAGAGTCCTTAAAACGGTTAGAAATGCTTTCTTTTACTCACAACTAAGTTCTTTGCAGTTGGTTATTCTGATTAAGGGTTGCAATTTGCAACCATTTATATAGGGACCTGTCAGTTCGGGTTGTTTTTTTCACGACAGATGATGTAGAAAGTTAGCTAAAACTAAGACAAGTTAGTTGGGCTGAACTGGCTAAATATGTTGGAAGTCACTTAACGTTTATTCAAATGCTTACAGTGTCAGATTGTTTAGTATGGATCTTTATCATTTTTAACACATTGAAAATTTACAATATCATGGACCAAAACTCCAAAAGGTTTTGGTGGGTTGGTCCAAACCTCACCCAACCCATTTTGAACTTTTGAACCGTTATCATCTGATTTTCGCCTCTAATTCTGATCATTCTAAGGGTTATTCAAGATGTCTTAATAATCTTATTTAATGAACACTTGTAGATACTGTCAACGCATTGGACGGGCAGATTTTTGGGGAGGAGAGTCAGAACTACTGGTTAGTATCTCAATTCTCAAACATGTGCTGATATGATGCTTTTTACATGTCTGCTACTCTGCTACCCTAGCCATGCTAACCTTTGTGGATTTTGAAGTGCATAGCTGATCACAAAGGTCGGTGGAATGATGTGTGGGTCTGGTAACGGGTCAAAACGGGATCAGGTTGAAATTAGTAATTTTTTGGTTCAAAATGGAGCGGGTCAGGTTGAGTTTACCCAGAAACACTTTTTGTTTATTAAAGTTCAAAAAATTAGTGCGCTTATGCAAAAACAATAAAAATCAATAGAGGTATGCATTAGAAATAGGCTGTAGCGACTTTACACTCATTTGACCTGTACCCTCTGGCTTACAACACACTGTGCAAACCATGTATGTTAAGAATTTTACTTGTGTGCCGTCTCCATCGTCCAACACGGTTCTTAGTATATTGCTGCCAAGGAAAACCAAATAACAATAGTCTTCAAGTGACAGGTTTTTAGTCTTTTACGCAAAGCTGATAAGGAGTGAGGTTTCATAACATTTTTATATAAATAATAAACTAAACTGCAGAAAAAAAATATCGACTTATTCGACAAATAGACTCATTTTATCCTTTGTTGCGTCAATACTTTGTCATGACAAAACAAAGGAATAAGCTTGGACTCGATGGATCATATGTGAAGTTTCAAGATGGCTAATGGCTTATTTATAAAATTTTGAGTTTATGTTAAGTTAGTTAATTTTGGCTGTTTATGTTCCAGCTTTCATGTATGAATAGATGTATTTTGTTGCTTGTAAAACCTCAATGCTTGCTTCTCAATGTTCTTTTCTTCCACCTGTAACCTCTTAAAGCCCCGGTATATAGGTAAAAGTTCCTTTTGTTCTCTACCTAGTCATAACTCAATACAATTTCTTGAGCACTCAAAAGTGTGCTAATAGTTAAAAATTTATAGCGACATGGTTGTAATTAGGGCTGAGCAAAACCGACCAAGAACCGAACCGACCCGACAAAATCGAGAAAAACCGAACCGAGTAACTTCGGTTTGGTTCTCGGTTTAGGTTTTACCGATTTTCGGTTTTCGGTTCGGGTCGAAAACCGAGAAAACCCAACTAAAACCGAGCCGAACCGACCAAAACCGAGCCGAACCGAGTAACTTCGGTTCGGTTCTCGGTTTAGGTTTCATCCGTTTCTCGGTTTTCGGTTCGGGTCGGGTTTAAACCGATGCTCAGCCATAGTTGTAATAATCTTTATTTAATACATTATTCACTTATGAAATATTTAAAAAATTTACAAGAAACGGTGTCACCGGGCGGGTCCAACGTGACCCGACCGAACACTTTGGACCTTGATTAAAACATTACCTGTTTTGACCTTTTACCCACCATGCCCATTGTGACCACCTCCACTAAATATGTAGAAACATTACCTTACCTATGTACTTCATTAACTCGTAACAACCTATATTGCTTGCTTCTCTTATGCATTCAAACAGAATCAGAAAAGCATGGGTGTCAAGCTTTTAGTAAACCTTGTATTTTAGTTGGATCACCATCTGCCTCTAATAGTATACTAGCTAAATATATGTTTTTATGCCTTTTGTTGTTTTGGCAATAAACTATAAACAAGATGTTGTACTTGTCCTTTAGAGTTTGGATGTATAATGGGGTACTTTTGCTATCATTATTTGCCATTTGTTCATTGCCAGAGACAGATAGACTGGAGGTTCAGCTTCTTAGCTCACGTGTTTTGCTTCTGTGTGCAGATCTAATCACATGTTTACTTTCCTTCCACAGGTACTGTCCAAGTTATGTCGCCAACCAATCATGGTCTATATACCCGAGCATGAGGTATTACTCATTGTTTATAAATAGAGGTGCCAAATTGGGTTGTGCTTATCTCAAATACGTCAAATCACTGAATTTAGCTGTAAGGGGAATGGGTTCGAGTGGGCCTGCCAATCTAACAAAATAATGTTTATCAGTATTCTCTGGTAATTATAATTGACAGATTAATCATCCATAGAAAGTTTGACAAAGAAGCGTTTATGTTTCAGCCACACTAAAATGACCCCTGAATCCGTTTTTTACCCATTCATAGATCTGCCATCTTGCCACTGCTAGTATAAAGAAATGTGGATCTGTCATTTCGCTTCTAGTCCAATCCTTCACCATTAGTAGGAAATGATAGTTGTTTGGCCCTTAAACTAGCAGTAATATAAATTTTGTTTATCTTAATACAAGAAAGTGATTTGTCCAGTTTACTCTCATTTAAGCTGGGCTATATCAATGTTCAGTGTGGAGAAAATGTGATTCGTACATGATGCACTTACAGCCATATACATAATAACATAAATATGCTATTTTTTGTCGTGAAAACTTATACTTTTCATTGAATAGTCTTCTGATACTCCGTGTATTGCAGCATACGAAAGCTGGTTATGGATCTGGTTTCATACCGATTGCTGAGTATGGAGCAGATTTTGCAAAGGCATCAGGAAAAGGGAAAGCTAAGAAAGCGGTGAGGCTTTTGTACAGCGGAAGAAATCATTATGACCTCCTTGTATAATTCAACTGGATTTAATATATTAGTCGGAAAGTTACCAAGTTTTGGTAAATTCAGAACTGAATAGCATACCATGTTATTAAGAATTTTAGTATTGATATTTACTTGAGTGTAGAGTTTCTGTTAAAATCCATTGATCTTGAGGAACTTCTTGGTAATGAAGGCTTAATAGCAGGGTAACAAGCCTGCTCATTTTTCTGTGATCTTTAAATACTTTACTAGTCCAAAGAGCCTTCTCAGTTGTTTCAATCATGCGGTATGTACATCGAGGTTAAAACATGTTTTCTATGTATTCTTGGCTGCCACTTCTGCTTAAGTAAGATGTTCGGGTACTATGTTTACTCTCAACAAAGTGGGCGTCTGTTTTACCCGTATTCTGACCCGATAAAACCGGAGTCTTTGAATAAGTATGGGGACGCCGCTGAGAAATGTTTGGCGGATTATGGTGTTGATAGGCCGACAACCGGTGATGTATTGTGGAACTTGGAGTGCACAAACTGCAAATGTAACAAGCATGGGCGATACGGGTGCACCAGAAATTGTTGTAGCTGGTGTTGGGTGAAATAGTGTTGATGGTTCGCTTTCAGGAACAAGAACAACCCAAGTTTTTTCACAAATGATCAATGATGGTAGGTAACGATTAGTCGATTTGGTTTGGTCTTTAGTGTTCACTTAGTTTTATTATATGGGTCATGTAAGACGTGTATGTGTGCCGAATTGTCCTATAACTTAGTGATGTAAGAATTGTAGCGTTACATCTAATATGGTTACAACATTTTTGTTAGTTGCTATATGCCAAGCTACCTAGAAACTTGATTGCAAAACAATCTCATCCACTGCGAAATTTTCTAGTTTTGATAAATGTTTGAGGCTTCTTCTATTACACACTCACAAACACACACATTTATGAGTTTACGCGTGTTCCAAACTACCCACTGCTCACATTCATGACCAAGCACCCAACGTCCCAACCCATCCCTTGCTTGTAGACTTGTAGTAACATCAATAATAAATTTAATAAATATATCAGAAGCTTGTGTTTGGTATATATATATTTTTTGGTTTTAGATATGCAAAGGTAAATAAAAGATTCCACCAATTTTTAGAGACTTTTAAAAGAATGTGTTAAAATAATAATAATAATAATAATAATAATAATAATAATAAATTTGCTCCAATATAAAAAGGTTGTTAAAGTTACAAAACTATAAATTGAATTAACTTAAGAATGAAATAGATAATAAATCAAGACATATAACTTGTGGTTTCTCGGTTCATGTATTACAAATCTTTTCTCGATACTCTTTATCTTTCTTTTTACTGACATTATATAACAGTAAATAATAGAAAGAGGTGGTAATTGAGGAGCTTGTGCCTAAATTATAAGGTTGCGTTTGGTATGTTGTCATGAATGACAATGTGTATCAGTTTGATAGTAGTAGACGTGGTAGGTCCCTCACATAAGAAAGATTCATACCTAGCTCTCTTGATGTGTATTGAGTATGGATTATATCTATAATTCATTACTTAGTGGTGAGCCCCTCATCTTAAACAAACACCTTTAATCACTTTCATAGTTATAGTCTCATTCCCATAGTGGGATAGCAAACGCGCCCTAAATTCATTTCAAAATTGCACGTTATTTAAGAAGTTTCACTTACAGTACAAATTTGAATCTCATCGATAAAATAATAAGATAATAATTTTTTTAAAACCCCAGCGTATATATATATATATATATATATATATATATATATATATATATATATATATATATATATATATATATATATATATATATATATTGGTCTCAACCCAGTGTAATAATTACTAACAAATTCCTCAATTTTTTTAATGCCTTCAACCACGTAACATTCCTGACAAGCGACCTCGTCTCGACGGCGCCAAAAAAAGTCAAGCTTCAAAGAAACAAAAGTCGACGGATATGTTGAGCGCAGCGACCGCCGGAGGGAGTCTGTGGAAAACTAGAAGGGGGGGTTGAATAGTTTTACGTCTTTTTCGTTTTGCTTATTTTATAAAAGATAGTTTCTAAGATGAAACTTTCAAATCACTTTAATACATAAATATATATACTAGTTAATTTATGATTTTGTATAAATACTACTTATGTATAATGTACAATTTCAAAACACTTAACTACAAAAGTATAAATACAAGATTTATTAAAGGTTTTATATATACAATGCTTATGTATAATGTTAGGAAAGAATATATACAATTTCATATATTTTATGTAAGCATATATATGTGAAGTAATGTATAGATATAATTATATGTACTAGGTTGGTTTTTGTAAGATTAGTTTTATGAATGGATTTTAGTTTGATCTTTATGTGAAATCAACATATGCACAATACTATCAATTATGACTATGTGTGAAATGCAAGTAAGTAATAAATCAAAGAGTGAGAGATGGAAAGATCAAACCGAGACACAAAGGATTTATAGTGGTTCGGCTACAAGGACACCTTCCTTGCCCTACTCCACTCCCCGAGTCACCTACTCGAGAGTTTTCTTCACTAGATCAAAGATCTCCTTTATGGCGGAGAAAACCGTACACACCAATATACACACCAATTTTCACACCAATCTACACACCAATCTACACACCAATCTTCACACCAATCTACACACCAATCTACACACCAATCTTCACACCAATCTTCACACCAATCTACTATTTTCTTCACACCAATCTTCTACACACTAATCTTCTATACACCAATCTTCTATTCTCTTCACACCTTCAAAGTACTAATGTCTTGACACCTTCAAGTCACTAATATCTTCACAACCTCAAAGCACTAGTGTCTTAACACCTTCAAGCCACTAATGTCTTCACAACTTCAATCTACAAATGTCTTCTAGTCTTCTCCACTAGAGATCCTTAATCACTTCACTACAAGATCCTATTTCTACAATCTCCTATCACCACTACTATCTAACCCTTCTTCTTCACTTCAAGTTACACTTCATACTAGTCAACAATTCTAGATTCTTCAACTAAATCTAGGTAACTAATACATACACCTTATTCACCAAAGTATAAAGGATTTACAACAAATTATAAATAAACAACTTAGATAGCAAGATGATACTAAGTTGTAATACTTCTAATAGAAGTATTCTTCTCTTTGCACTTGAAAGAATGAGGCTTTGGATCACTTGGAAACAAAGGCTTATGAAATGAATGATCAAAGGATTTTTAGGATTGAAATGAAGATCTAGAACAGAAAGTTTTAGTGCAAAAAGGCGGGGAAAAAATCCAGGTTTAAGGTGGTATTTATAGGCAAAAGTTTCTGACAGAGGAGCGTGGCCGGTCCCCTTAAAGCATGGCCGACCCCCTTAAAATTAAGGGGACCGCCCCTTATAATTAAGGGGGCCGCCCAACTGTAACGGCCAGAAACTTTGTCTTTTAGTGGGGAAAGTTTATTTGGTGAAAAACTAACTGATTTTGGTTAAATATTTGAAATCATATATTTAGTATGATTAAAACATTTTTCCTTATTACCAAAAGTGTTTTTCAAAAATATATAATAAGATTATATAATTAAATAAACTTTGTATTAGTTAATTAAATACCCCTTTGATCATACATTGCACTAAACACTTTGTTTATTCATACCTTAAGTGATTTGGATGTAAAGAGAAATATTAATCACCAAATACTTGTTTATGTCATAAGTTTTAGTTCTTTGAGATTATATTTTGTAATGATCAAAACATAGAGATATTGATAAAAACTTAATAATGTTTTTAGGCATTATTTATGTCAACAATCTCCCTCTTTTTGATTATTACAAAACCTTAAACTCAAAAGATTTAAAACTTGTTATTAAACAAGTATTATAGAGTTTACCATTTCTCTTCTCCCCCTTTTTGTAAAATCAAAAAGGTTAGGCCGAATAATCTTCGTGAAAGAAGTTTAAACGGGTAGAGAACTCCCTCTTGATGTATGCTCCCCCTCGTTTGAGGGCACCAAGGTTTCGAGAAAGTAATTCTTGCAAGAAAGATATTAGAAGCACAAGCATGGCACAAGCAAATACATATAGCATAATATTAACAAGTAATAATCATGACACAAGGGAATAAGAAACATATATTAAACCATTCAATAATAGAGAAATGATTATGTCAACCCATAATCATTGTTACAAAGGCAATACAAATAGAATTCTAAATAACATAGAACATCCTATAGTGCCAACAAGGAGTGTCACCGAACTTTCTTGAATCCCAAAATGGTTGAGGAGTTTTATTTGAAAATGAGAAAACATAAGCATATCAAATGCTTGGTGGTTTAGTGGAGGTAAACTCTTGGTTCCATGGGTGTTGGTGAGTTTGTAGAGCTTGGAGGTGGTGGATTTGAAGTGGAGTTTGTTGGTTGAGGGTTGTGATGTTGTTCAAGTGATGGGGTTTGTTGAGTTCTAGTAAGAAGATACTCAATCCAAGTGAAGTGCTCATTCAAAGCAATGGTTTGTTGTTGAAGGAAGATGCAACAAGGGCAATTGTTAACATGCTTCTCAAGTTGGTTTTTGTTATGTGGTGATGATGGTGAGCTTGATTGTGGTGGATCCAAATTGCGTTGAGCAAGATGTAATGCTAAAAGAGCACTAAGCTCATGTGTCTCTTTTAGCTCCTCAACGAACTTCAAGTGTTCGGAGGAAGGTGATGGTGGTGGAGCATGATAGTTGTCTTGGGTGAAGGTTTGCACATGCAACATTGGAGTGGCATGTGAGGTTGTAGGAAGTGGTGGTGGTACTCTAGGTGGTGGAGACATGTTTGAGCTTGGGTAATCATGAAAACATGATATGGGTGGAAGAGATTCTTCATGAGTGGATGATGTCTTTGTTGAATGAGCAATATGTGAAGTGTTGATTGAGATGTTGGGATTGTTGTTTTGGGATTGAGCATGCTCATCAAAAGAGGAAGCATTAATGAGGGTATTAGTGAAAGATAGGTTGTGGGATGACTCATTTGAGTGGGTTTGAGGTTGAGTTGTTGGTTGACTTGAAACAACATTACAAGGGTTATGACAAGAATCAAGTTTCCTCCTCCAAACGGGTTTGACGGAGATCCTTGCGGTTCTTGAAATCTTTGGTTTTTGGTTGTTGGAAGATGGCATGTTTGGGTGTGATGGCATTAATGGTGGTAGGAGAGTATTTATAGTGTATGAGAAATGTGGTTTAGGAAGAAAAATTTGAGGGATAGTATGGGACAGAATATGTTTGTGAATTTTGGGAAGTATAGGTTGAAATGGGTCAAAAAGTGATAAAGAAAACAGTATCCCCGACCATCAGATGGCCGGTCCCCTTAATTAGGGGCCGGTCCCCTTAATCATTAAGGGGGCCGCCTTATATAATTAAGGGGGCCGCCCATCTGGTGATTCCCAGAATGCCAGAAATGGGTTTTTGGCAGAAAATTTTCAAAAAGGTTGTGTTTTTGTTTTTGGATTCAAGTAAGTTTAACTCTTTGAGGCAATATAGGGCATACTATTCATGAATGTAGAGAGTGATATAGAATTAATTAAAGTAGACAATTAATTTCTAATAATCATGCTATCTATTAATTTATCAATTAAGATATGCACCAAAGGAGGCAACAAGCCAAATAAGCTAAATGAGCAACTATATGAAGATGATAACATTTAGCCTAGAGCAAACATGTTGATGATTGTTGACAAGTAACAAATAGGCAGATATGATTATATGGACTTCAAGACTTGTTACAAACAAGATCCATATGGGCAAACCATGATTCTCATGAAATGATTTGATTAGTTTGTAGATGTCATTTTCACATAAGTGTATGACATATATGTGAAGATAATAACAATGTTTTAAACAAAATGTTTTTAGTTTTATTCAACAATGTTTGAAAGTAAGTTTTTACTTAATGCCATAAATCTGGGAACGAAAGAATCTAATGAGAAGCAAGGTTCACAAAAGTAAACTAGCGTTAGGTATATATAGGAAGTGCAATTTAATCAAGTTGGAGAATGAGTATGAGACTATTACTAGTGGTGCTCAATTC
This sequence comes from Artemisia argyi, assembly GCA_030686995.1. Lineage (NCBI taxonomy): Eukaryota > Viridiplantae > Streptophyta > Magnoliopsida > Asterales > Asteraceae > Artemisia > Artemisia argyi. Next base: position 137,024,045 of record CM060709.1, on the reverse strand, counting down.
AGGCTAAACACGACCATTTTTACGGGTTACACACACCCAACTTCTCACATAGAAGCAATTCAACCGTTAGGTTAAATTGAGTTTCTAGTCAATAGATTCTCCAGTAGTCATTCTCCTTTTTAGAAGAAATCGAGTTCCTAAATTTACCTATCGAAGATTACTAAATATGAAGTTTACTTGATTCACTAATACTTATCTTAATGTTTTGAAATACATTCAAGATAGTATCCCAATACAACAAAATTTGTTTTGTTTCAAAAAAAAATGTTTCTATCTTGATAAAGATTGAACTAATGTTATGATAGCTTATGATTAAGCATGTTGTTCGAAAAAGCATAAAATAGATATTCGAAAGGTTTTAATTCAAAGAAAGAAGTTTTTAAAAATGATGTTTTGATTTTGACAATCAAGAAATTTCAAGTGAAAGATACACTTCAAGAGAATCGATTAAGCCCATTGTCACATATAATCATCTCTAATGGCAACTAAAGATGTGAGAGAGATATGGTAGACATTGAACATCTAAATGCAATGAGATAGGAAAGGACAAAGAAATTCATCAATGAATGCAATATACACATATGTATATATGCATGTATACAAGACACATTGTAATATTGAGTCACTAGCAAGTCTTAATTATAACACATCTATTAATGCAACTAGTAAGATTATATAGCACAAGTGTCAAGCATTCTATTCTAGATCATAGAAGATTATCAATACAGATGAAAACTAAAACAAAAGATAATAGATATAGCAATAAGAGGGTTAATTATCCTAATGTTATGTATGCATATATTGGTATTCATGATCTAAAAGCATAGCAACTTGCAAATTAAAACATATTAATATACTAATTGAAGCATACTCTATCTTAATGTAATGTAGGCAAGTTTTTGAAAAGAAAACTTACCTCAGGTCCAGCTCTTCTTTAAGAGTGGTCATGAGAGCAATATAAAACGTCAGGAAGGTTTTCCCCAAAGCAAGTTGAAGAAGCGAAGTAATATCCTAATGCAAAAAGGATCAAGGAGACTTGATCATAGAAACACTATCGGTCGCACCAATCATCACAAGTCGTGCAGATTAAGAATGGTAGAACAAGAATCCTTCGTCATGAGGTAGTAACGAACACACCATAAAGACAATGGTCATCAAATGAAAGAAAGCGAATAGAGCGATCCAAAAAGTAGTAGTTCCTTTGATCGTTAATTACCTACACATGACAGAGAGCTTGGTACCCAGATTCTCATGGGTCCGATTTGATTAGTAGCGAACATCCAATGCACTTAAATGCACATGAAGAGGATGTCATTGAGAAGTACAAGAATTCATTATTTGTTTGTTTTAGCAAACAAACAATAACTTTCTTGACTAGAGAAATAATCAATGGATGTAAATAATAATAGTTCTAAATTTTTCCATTAGGTTTAACAAATTTTATTTGTTTTGATGTATTTGTCAAATACTCATCTGCCGTATATCCTAATCCGGTTTTATCATAAAATGACTTTTGAATGTTAAGTAGATATTTTAAAGATTTAGAACTATTTTCGAATTTTGCTAATATTTTAGCTTTTTCCTTTTCCATTTTAATTTCATGTTTATAGTCTTGACAATTTTTACATTCAAGATCAATTTCAATATTACTTTCAAGTCTAGACATTTTGTCTTCTAAAATTATTTCTTTTTCAAAGTTATTTTCAGCGGATGTTGAAGATTCATTTTTAAAAATAATTTTTGAGTCAATGTTGCAAAAGTGTTTGAAGCTATTTTCCATTTTTGAAAATTCTAATGTAAATTGATCATAGCAAAAATGTTTGGTTTTGAATTGTACCTTATTTGTACTTATACACTCTTCACTCGCTATACGGTGATCAACTCCATTGTTCATGTCGCTCCATGTTTTGTTTGTAGCATTGCTTGGATCTTGGAGCATGTAATCCTTGTCATCACTATTTGTATTAACATTTGTTAGGATGTTCACGTATTCCGTATTTACATCGTCTTTATCGTCCTTGTTGCACCATGATTTATTAACATGCTTTCTTCGGATTTGACACATGTGTTCTTCATTATTAGTACCTTCAATGATCACATTTGAACTAGTAGTACATGTGTTTATTTCAACTAAATATTTATCTATTAAATTTTCTAGAGTAACAATTTCATGTGCAATATCAAGTTTATCATCTTTGGTTTTACATTTCTCTTGGTGAAACTTTAAAAGGCATTTCCAAATATCATTTGCCGTTTTACAAGGAAATAATCTTTCATATTCAACATTTGGTAGAGTTTTGAAAATAAGTAATTTAGCTTTAGTATTTTTATCAATTTTTATTTGAAGATTATTATATTGATTTTCAAAATCCATTTTAGTTAGTTTAAGATCACCAATTGAAATAATATGCCAAAGATCAAGATCTATTGATTTCACATAATTTTCAAATTTATTTTTCCATTCAAGAAAATGATCATTTTCAAATAATGGTGGTTTTTGCGTAAATTCTCCTTCTAGATATTTTTCGAATTCCATAGATCGTTACAAGTTTTAAAATACAGTATATTTTAAAAATCTTGTTAGACGTGGCTCTGATACCAATTGTGGAAAACTAGAAGGGGGGGTTGAATAATTTTACGTCTTTTTCGTTTTGCTTATTTTATAAAAGATAGTTTCTAAGATGAAACTTTCAAATCACTTTAATACATAAATATATATACTAGTTAATTTATGATTTTGTATAAATACTACTTATGTATAATGTACAATTTCAAAACACTTAACTACAAAAGTATAAATACAAGATTTATTAAAGGTTTTATATATACAATGCTTATGTATAATGTTAGGAAAGAATATACAATTTCATATATTTTATGTAAGCATATATATGTGTAGTAATGTATAGATATAATTATATGTACTAGGTTGGTTTTTGTAAGATTAGTTTTATGAATGGATTTTAGTTTGATCTTTATGTGAAATCAACATATGCACAATACTATCAATTATGACTATGTGTGAAATGCAAGTAAGTAATAAATCAAAGAGTGAGAGATGGAAAGATCAAACCGAGACACAAAGGATTTATAGTGGTTCGGCTACAAGGACACCTTCCTTGCCCTACTCCACTCCCCGAGTCACCTACTCGAGAGTTTTCTTCACTAGATCAAAGATCTCCTTTATGGCGGAGAAAACCGTACACACCAATTTTCACACCAATCTACACACCAATCTTCACACCAATCTACACACCAATCTACACACCAATCTTCACACCAATCTACTATTTTCTTCACACCAATCTTCTATACACCAATCTTCTATTCTCTTCACACCTTCAAAGTACTAATGTCTTGACACCTTCAAGTCACTAATATCTTCACAACCTCAAAGCACTAGTGTCTTAACACCTTCAAGCCACTAATGTCTTCACAACTTCAATCTACAAATGTCTTCTAGTCTTCTCCACTAGAGATCCTTAATCACTTCACTACAAGATCCTATTTCTACAATCTCCTATCACCACTACTATCTAACCCTTCTTCTTCACTTCAAGTTACACTTCACACTAGTCAACAATTCTAGATTCTTCAACTAAATCTAGGTAACTAATACATACACCTTATTCACCAAAGTATAAAGGATTTACAACAAATTATAAATAAACAACTTAGATAGCAAGATGATACTAAGTTGTAATACTTCTAATAGAAGTATTCTTCTCTTTGCACTTGAAAGAATGAGGCTTTGGATCACTTGGAAACAAAGGCTTATGAAATGAATGATCAAAGGATTTTTAGGATTGAAATGAAGATCTAGAACAGAAAGTTTTAGTGCAAAAAGGTGGGGAAAAAATCCAGGTTTAAGGTGGTATTTATAGGCAAAAGTTTCTGACAGAGGAGCGTGGCCGGTCCCCTTAAAGCATGGCCGGCCCCCTTAAAATTAAGGGGACCGCCCCTTATAATTAAGGGGGCCGCCCAACTGTAACGGCCAGAAACTTTGTCTTTTAGTGGGGAAAGTTTATTTGGTGAAAAACTAACTGATTTTGGTTAAATATTTGAAATCATATATTTAGTATGATTAAAACATTTTTCCTTATTACCAAAAGTGTTTTTCAAAAATATATAATAAGATTATATAATTAAATAAACTTTGTATTAGTTAATTAAATACCCATTTGATCATACATTACACTAAACACTTTGTTTATTCATACCTTAAGTGATTTGGATGTAAAGAGAAATATTAATCACCAAATACTTGTTTATGTCATAAGTTTTAGTTCTTTGAGATTATATTTTGTAATGATCAAAACATAGAGATATTGATAAAAACTTAATAATGTTTTTAGGCATTATTTATGTCAACAGAGTCAAACGAGTTCTTTTTCGGGACAATTATCCGAAAAATTTTCGCAAAAAGCCGACGTTCAAATGGCCGAGTACGAGGCGAGGGGGGAGAAGGAAGTAAAGGCGTTAAAGATGAAAGAGATGAAGTTTCTCATGCTAGATCCTGACATGAGCACACCGACTAAAGCCGCTATGATTCGCAAGAGACAAAAACAAATAATGAAGAAATATCAAGATGAAGAGTAAAATGTTTAAGTTTCATATTATTAATATGTGTTGTATTTTTTCCTCGTATCGTTTTTTTTCGTATCGTTATTTTTAGTTGCGTCTAATTTTAATATGTTGTAATGTTTTTTTATTTTTAATGAAATGAATTTAGTTTATTTAGAAATTTGAATAAGAAAAATAAAGTAGTAAGTGGTAGGCCTCAAATGAATAAGTTGTTGTGATAAAGGGTTGTAAAGAGAGGTTTGTTAAAGTGATTTAGCACCCCGTAAGCCTCAAATTAGTCTCCACACCTAGAGCTCTTAGAGCATGCACATTGGTAACGTGATGCCTGCGTTAATGGCTTAAAATCTTGCGTTAAAGTGGAGTTAACCATTGCGAGGGTCTAAGTTAAAGTTGTGTTAACGTGGTGTGTTAACCCCTTAACTTGAGTTAAGGTGATATTGTTTTTGTAAATTGTTGTTGAGTTAATGTTTAGTTATAATTGCGGGTGTTTTTTTTTTAGTTAAAGTGAAAAAATTAAAGTTGATGTGACGATATGTTAACTTTAACTTGTTAACTTCAACTCAAGTTATGGTATGCTCTAAATGCTCATTCTCATCTACTCATGGTCTTATGCTAATATTAATTTCTTTCTGTCCACCATCCGTTCATCCACCTACTCTTCTACTTTGCATTCATTCTCCATTTAATTTTTCAAAACCCTAAAACATATTACAACTCACTTAGTCACTTGCAAGCTAAAAACCCTAAAACATAGCACACACACTTGTTTGGCAGCCCAAAGATCTCCCTTGCAAGAAAACATTTTCTTTGAGTTTCAACACTTTCTTTGAGTTTCAACACTGCTCTCGATCGAGCTCATGGCTTTTGATTTCTTTCAGGCGATAGACTCTTTTTGTCTTGACAATAAGGTCTTGTCTGTGGACTAGACTATCTTCATAATACAGGTTAGACACTCATTTGTTTGTTAGTAATCACATTTTGTTTGTTAATAATATTTATTTATTTATTTTTTGACGATATGCAATGCTACATTTTTTATAGTTTTGTTAGAGTGAATGTGTGCTAAAATTTGTGTAAATCTATCACACTGTAACAATAGATATAGATAAATATATTAATTATCTGAACTTGGAAAAAATTTAATGTCTAAGATATGATAATGCACATTTACAAATTTGCATTAATATTATTGTAACATCCATTTTGGTACTATAATTCAATGTGCAGTTTGTGTAGTTTAAAATTTGATAACATGACTAAAAATAGTAAGATATGATGTGTAAACTTTTATGTTAAGATTTCTAATTATAAACTTTTATGTTAAGATGTGAACCCTTTCTATCCAAATGTATATAAACTGATTAATTTTTAACAATTGTAGCTTTTAACCGACCCCGAATTCCCCGAGAAATATCATGGCTCTTTTCTGAAATTTTACAAAAACTTCTGCAAATGGCGCTACAATATTAAGGCGTCGAGCCCCACACTTTGGGAGGAATTTGCATATTGCTATAATGACTATAACAAAACCAATATGACTGATCTGAGGGAAGGAGAGACATTACGTGTGTTTTCAGGGGAAGACTGTAGAGAATACGCACGCAATTTGGAAGTTATCGCAGGATTACCGGTAATTTATTATTTGATTTCATAATTTGCTAGAAATAGATAATTAACCCCACCCATAGAGGACCGTGAGAAGGCAATTTTTTATTTGCAACCGTGAGAAGGCTTTAGCTTGCATGTCTAACTGCCTAATTGCTTTTAAGACTTCAGCGTTTGATGATATTGCTTAATATTTAGGTTGATATTTTGATTACTACTAAATTTATGATGCTACTTGTAGGCTCGTGATACCAGTTCTAGGAGACTTAGAGAATTAATGAAATTTAAAAGGCCATCTACAAAACGTTCGAAGAGTAGGAGTACAGGCAATAGGAGTACAAGGACTGGAACAAGCACACGGAAGAGCACAGCTGCATCGGAGAGAGTGTTTGATGAGGCTGAGATTCGGGAAACAAGCTCCGATACCCTTGACTTACAATTTCAACTGGTTCTTGCTGGTATTAGAGAAATCACTTATGATGAGTCTGTAGAGCTCTATAACGTTTGCCAAAAAGGTCGCTTTGCCTTCAATCGGATTATGTTTTGTCGCCCGGAAGAGAGGGGATCTACAGGACGAGCGATAATTGAACATGCCAGGCGTAGTTTAAAATTTGATAACATGACTAAAAATAGTAAGATAAGATGTGTAAACTTTTATGTTAAGATTTCTAATTATAAACATCTTATCTGATTGCATTATATATTTATATATACTCCAGTTAAGTTATAGTTATTATAGATTATAAATAGATTGATTAAATTGATGCATGAAACATCATCCTTTGTTTAGTTTAATGAAAAGTGTGTTCAACTTGTAGTTATGGTCCGAACAAGGAGCATGCAACTACATCATAGTCTCCCCTAAATGATTACAAGATAGAAGTGTCAACGGGATAATGTTGTGCCGAACGACAAGGAGAAGGGGAGGATAAAAAGGAGGAGGATAAGCCATGTCAACTTTGCAAAATGAGAAATAAACTAAATGATAAAATACCATGTCCAAATGCTCGAGCCATACTCTTGACTGACTCGCATTGCCCCACATGGTGCACTTGCGATTTCTGCAAGCACATAAAGAAAGATGGCTTCGGGAAAGAACTCTGGAACAAGAGGCTCGAGTTTTTAAAGATCATCGAAATGGTAAATCGAAAGTGACATATTCTAATATGTTTATGTGCTTGCAGAAATGGTAAATCCAAAGAAAGATGGCTTCCGGAAAGAACTCTGGAAGTGAGTGGCGTTGCCCCACATGCAATGGTGGGTGCACTTGCGATTTCTGCTAGGAGAGAAAGAAAGAAAGTTTTGGAATGAACTATGGACCAAGAGACTTGCATTTAAACATCATCGAAAAGGTAAATCCAAATTAACATCTTCATTGTTAATTCGTATAAGGATTATATAAATTAACAAAGAAGATGTCATTTTGGATTTACCTTTTCGATGATGTTTAAATACTCAAATCTCTTGGTCCATCGTTCGTTCCAGAAGCCTTCTTTCTTTCTCTCCTTGCAGAAATCACAAGTGCACCCACCATTGCATGTAGAACAATGACACTCAATCATGAGTATTGCTCGAGCATCAAGACATGGTATTTTAAGTTTGTTTTTCATTCGACAAAGTTCACATGAGAAGATGAAGATGTATTCGAGTTCCCGATGTATTGATTTGGAGAGTAATGATAAGGCTAGTTCAAATCCTTTTTGCTTTTACTTTAGCCGCTTATCTTCCTTGCAAGAAAACATTTTCTTTTAGGTGATCGAGCTCATGGCTTTTGATTTCTTTCAGGTCTCTAATCCCATCACTAGTCACAATGTTTTTCTTAGTTTTAAAAAGGAGATTAGCAAGGTTCAAGTTCTGTGTTGCATGAGCAAGGTAAACAAGCAACTTTCATTACCATTTTAACTTCCGTTCCTTGTTCATCATAGTTTAAAATATGGGTATGTGGTTCGGGCTTGAAATATGGGTATGTGTACATTGCTTGAGACAGAAAGGTGTTCGTCTTCTTAGTTCACGTGTTTTGCTTTTGTGTTCAGATCTAATCGCACGTTTACTTTCCTTCCACAGGTATAGTCCAAGTTATGTCGCCAACCAATCATGGTCTATGTACCCGAGCATGAGGTATTCCTCATTGTTAAAAAATAGATAGATTGGATGTTCTTCTTAGTTCACGTGTTTTGCTTTTGTGCGCAAATATAATCGCATGTTTACTTTCCTTCCACAGGTACTGTCCAAGTTATGTCGCCAACCAATCATGGTCTATATACCCGAGCATGAGGTATTGTTCATTGTTTTCAAATAGAGGTGCCAGTTGGGTTGTGCTTATCTCAAATACGTCAAATGAGTGAATTTAGCTGGAAGGGAAATCTGTCAAGTTTCAATTAAACAAAATAGTATTTATCAGTATTGTTTGGTGATCATAATTGACTTATTAATTATCTATAGAAATTTTGAGGAAGAAGTGTTTATATTTCAGCCAATACTAAAAAATGACCCCTGAATCAGTTTTGACCCATTCCTAGATCTGCCTTCTTGCCACCGCTAAAGAAATGCGGATGTGTCATTTGAACCAGCTTTTGGTTTAATCCTTCACCATTAGTAGGACAGAATTTAAACTAGCAGTAATATAAATTTTGGCTATTGTACTAAAAAGTGATTTGTCTAGTTACTCTCAAATAATCTGGGTACATGATACACTTACAGCCATATACATAATAACATAAATCTGCTATTTTTGTTGTGAACACTTATACTTTACGAGCCATCTCCTTTGTTATGTTGAGTAGTCTTCTGATACCCTGTGTACTGCAGCATACGAAAGCTGGTTATGGATCTGGTTTCATACCGATTGCTGAGTATGGAACAGATTTTGCAAAGACATCAGGAAAAGGGAAAGCTAAGAAAGCGGTGAGGCTTTTGTACAGCGGAAGAAATCATTATGACCTCCTTGTATAATTCAATTGGATTTAATATATTAGTCGGAAAATTACTAAGTTTTGGTAAATTCAGAACTGAATAGCATACTATGTTAGTAATAGTTTTAGTATTGATATTTACTTGAGCATAGAGTTTCTATTAAAATCCATTGATCTTGAGGAACTTCTTATTGAAGGCTCAATAGCAGGGTAACAAGCCTACTCATTTTTCCATGATCTTTAAATACTTAACTAGCCCAAAGGGCCTTCTCAGTTGTTTTGAGTTTTGACTGTGGTACATCGAGGTTAAAACATGTATTTATATGTATTTGTGGCTACAAATTCTACTTAAGATGTTCGGGTACTCTATTTACTCGCAACAAACTGGGCGTCTGTGTTACCCGTATTATGACTGTTGGATAATAAAGGCCTAATAGCATTAGTGATTTTGGCAATATTCATGGTTGGATATTAAATTATAGTTGTTCGATTAATTGATTTCAGTCGTATGTGGGTGTATTCCGAATCTGATTAATATATTTTTCAGTATTCCCTCTCATTTCTACAATGACCATATAAAACCGGAGTCTTTGAATGAGTATGGGGTCACTCCTGAGAAATGTTCGGCGGATTATGGTGTTGATAGGCCGACAACGGGTGATGATTGTGGAACTTGGAGTGCACAAACTGCAAATGAAAGAAACACGAGCGATACGGGTGCATCAGAAATTGTAGCTGGTGTTGGATCAAGTAGTGTTGATGGTTCGCTTTCGGGACAAGAACAAACCAAGTTTTTTCACAGCTGATGACCAATGATGGTAGGTAACAACTAACAAGTGGTCGATTTGGTTTAGTCACTAGTGTGTTCATTTAGTTGTATTATATGGGTCATGTAAGACATGACATGTGACCGTGTGCTGAATTTTTTAATAAGTTAGCAATGTATATAATTGTAATGTTACATATACTAGTATTATGGTTACGACGTCTCTGTTAGTTGCTATACTATATATGTTAGTTGCCAAGCTACCCTGATTGCAAAACAATCTCACCCACTGCGAAATTTTCTAGACTTGATATAAATGTTTGAGGCTTCGTCTATCACACACTCACAAACACACACATTTATAAGTTTATGACTGAATACGCGTATTCCAAACTACCCACTGCTCACATTCATGACCAACCACCCCTTGCTTGTAGTAATAAATTGAGCAGGTCAAAAGCTTGTCTTTGGCACACTATTTTTTGCTTTAGATATGCAAAGTTAAATAAATGCTCCCACAATTAACCTTTTCTAAGAGACTTCTACACGTATGTGTTTGAAAAAGTTTTTGCTCTACTGCAAAAAAAGTTATTAAAGTTAAAAAAACTATAGAGTGTATTAAATTAAGAATGAAATAGATGGTAAAACAAGACGTATAACTTGAGGTTTATCTGTTTTTAAAATTTAAAATTATTAAAGAACTTTTTATAATAAGAGATGATTTGCAAACTTAGTTATTTTTATTTTTATTTATTTATTTATTTTTTATTTACACACATTAATATAAAAGTATTCAAAGCATGATGTAGATATAGTATAATTGTCTTGATTGATGTGTTATAACCAAAACTAAAAGTGTGCAAATTGATAATATTTTGTACTCCGTAATAGCTATCGTAAATATTTAGGTTAATGGCATGTAATAACAACGTACTTTTTCATTTGTTCAATTATCATATACGAACCCGAAATAATACAATAATAACCATCCAAATTTTCTTTCATTATTCCCAACAATCATGTATAACATAATGTACAATCATAACCATAAACATTAAAAGGAAGCTTACTTAAGTTGAGAGAGGAGAACGCCATAGAGTTACACGGTGGAACTTTGATCTTCTATCCAATCCTCTCATAAAGATGATGGTAATTTTTATGTGTGTGTAGTGGGTGGAACTAATCCCCTACTTATAGTGACAGATTGAGTAGGGATCAACTTCAAATAAGGTATGGATTATAATACGTAATATAATCTTTATTTAGTCAAATCTTCCGTCAAGATTTAGGAGCCACATTATGGCAATCAATTAATTATTACCTAAATAAATCAAGCTTTATAATATACAATGATATTAGACGTAAATAGATTAAGGCCACAATATACATAATATTCTAACAATATGTTCATCAACAAGAGCTTTTACAATGGTCCCATGTCGTTGCCAAGCAACCCAAAAAATAAGCTTTGAGTTTTTGAAGGGTCCGTTATTAATGATTTACGTTGGGCTTATGTTGATCATAAAGAACTTCATTAGTCGTAACTTGTGAGTATGGATAACTCAGAATTACCAAGTGGTTTCGGCAATGCTTTATCTGAAAGAACAATGTCTGCTTGATTGACATTTATGCGATCAGTTGATGAATTATTCCTCCTGATTCAATCTTGCCATATATATCTTCCATAAGGCCATAATCTTTAAAAGAGTTTTGCTAAACAATGTCCAATGTTTAATACGATATAAAAGGAAATTTAGACTTTATTAAATCAAAAATCGCGTATATTTAAGTTAATTTTTATGTTCATTTATTGTGCATTAAATGCATAATTACTTTAAACATGGAAATAACAGATTGTTTAATGTAGTTTAAACATTGCCAAGTGGGCAATGTTTAGCAAAACCCTCTTTAAAAAATGATGTAGTTTTTGTTGCCCTCGCGTAAGGAAGTACTAGAATGCCATACTGGTTAGCGATATCGAAGGCAAAAATAATTTTCTTGTACAAATTTTCTACGGATAAAAGAGGCGCTAAACGTGTGCCCATATATAACGTATTGCACAAATATGATTCGTTTTCGTTAGTGCATTTGATGACAATTTTAACCAACAAAAATATACCTATTTAGTAGTTTAATGTTTAAATGCAATAAATTATTACCCAACTAATTCATTCATATTGACTAATCTGCAAGGATAACCTATAAAAACTTAATGCACTTAAAATGGGTGGTAGTATGAGTGAAAGTTGTCTAAAATGTCATGTTCTCGACCTTTAAAATTGGCATGCGAGTGGCTATCTATCAAGAAGCTGTGAGTTCAAATTTATTTATTTATTTATTTTTTATTTATTTATTATTATTATTTTTTTGAACAGCTGTGAGTTCAAATTTTAATCGGGACACATATGAGTTATTAGGTAGCATAATGAGTTTGTGAATATTAGGTTACTAAATAATTATATTTTTATACTAACATCAACTATTTAAGAATATATAAAATGTTAAGTTGTGGCAATCATACTTAAAAAAAAAAAAAAACAACTCATACATACCTCTCAACCCACCAATAATATTATTCCACCTCATTCATATTTTTTTCATATCTCTCAACCCTTTTTATTGGCAACCATGATTCATAGGGCTGTAAACGAACCGGACGAACACGAACGGATTCCTGTTCATGTTCGTTCATTTAATTTTAACCGGACAAATAAACGGACACAGACGTTTAAATGGACGAATTTTCTTGTTCATGTTCGTTTATTAAGAAAATGAATTGTTCATATTTGTTTATGTTCGTTCATTAAGACATTAAACGAGCGTTAAACGAACATAAACGATCGAACATAAATGAAAATAGACAAATAAACATAAACTTTATAGAATTCTTCACAATATATTGTTTTATAAGTGTTGTTTTATTTAAACAAATCAATTTTTAAAATTATAAAATTAAAAGATATGATATATCAACATAAATAGATAAATAAACATAAACAAACTTTAACGAACGCCTAATCAGACGTTCACGAATATAAATGGACGAACAAGACTTTTGTTCATGTCCGTTCATTTAACTAAACGAACGTAAAATATTGTTCATGTTCGTTCATTTAATAAACGAACGAACATAAATGAACTTTTTACCCAACGGTTCATGAAATGTTCACTGAACGTTCAGTTCGTTTACAACCCTAATGATTCACCATACCTCACATATATTAAATGTTCCAACGTTCGGTATTAGTGTGCCGAAGGCCAAACCGAAGGTGTTGCCACCACCCTTAACTCAACTAGATTTGACATATTCTGATCAAGCTGCAAAATTCACTACTTGTATTTTTTTATTTAAACATGTTGACCAACTTGTTGCTATTCTTACGTACATTAAAATGTCCTTTTCTAGCCAATTCAAACATGCGACGAGGTATTTAAAAATAGTAGTGCAATTAGAGAAAGGTTGCAATCAAGTGCATTCACGATGTCACATAGGTCAATGGAAAAACTGAAGTTAATAAAAGAATTCTCCATATATATTACTCCGTATAGGGATGTGTTAACCGGGCGGGCTCTAGTGCCTAGCCCTGACAAAGTAGTCTGACAAAAGTACACTTTTGTCTTTAGCTGTTTTTTTTTTTTTTTTTTTTTTTTTTTTTTTTTTTTTTTTTTTTGTCCAAAGTTATTTTTAGTCCAAATTTTGTTTGTCCAATTGTCCAAGTGCTAACACAGCAGGTTCAAATGCAAAAACACAACAATATTTTTGTCCAAGTGCAAACACAAGCAGGTTATTCCACATAAAGGCTCAGATTAACAAGTAATCATCATCGCCTTATAGTCTCAAGCTCAAAAGGTAACAAGGTCACATAATCATCAACAGTAAGATTCTCAAGGTAACAAGGTCACAAGCTCACATTAAGATTCTCAAGATTGCACATAATAAGATCCGACACAAGGTAACAAGGTCACAAGCTCAAAAGTGCCACAGTAAGATTCTCAAAGGCAGCACAAAATAAGATCCGACACAAGGTAACAAGGTCACAAGCTCAAAAGTGCCACAGTAAGAAGATTTCACAACAAAGCAGTATCACAAGATTGGACACAAAGCTGAAAAGTAAGATTCTCACAATGTCACAAGCTCAACAGTATAAGGGAGGTATTATACTCAAAGGTCCCCATTATAAACTGCAGCTTTGCTCCATTAACTTTCAATCACAAATAAAGCAAAACAACAAAGCAGCAGATTTCACAACGAAGCATCCAAGTGAAACAAAGCAAAACAACAAAGCAGCATCACAAAGAAGCCAAGTGAAACAAAGCAGCATCACAAAGAAGCAAAGTGAAACAAAGCAAAACAACTACAGCTTTGTCATACTACCCTCTTAGACCCGTCCGGTTAACATAAAGAAGCAGACCACAAGCCGCAGACCACAAGCCGCAGAAATGTCTCAATCACAATTTTACACACGAGAGGTAATCTCCATTTTACATATTAAAAAGGCATCGAGATAAGAGTATGCTCAGATTATAATAGTTTCACATAAGCAAGATATATCATATATGGCTGCAACATCAAAGGTAGCAAAATTAAGATTTTTTTTTTTTTTTTTGCCGTCCATTCGGAAATGCCATTCCAAAATCATTTTTTTTAAATCATCATCGCCGTATCTCGGTTAATGTTGCAAACACAAGCCAAGTTAATGTTTTAGCCAAAGTTTCTATATAACCATTTAGGCACCGTGAGCTAGTTAAGTAGAGAGGGTTGGACTAATAGAAAAAGGGTTGTGAGAATAACCCCACCAACAAGCCAAGTTTTTAACAAGCCAATATTCACATAAAACCAGCAACAAGCCAAGTTTTTAGCAACTAAGCAGTAACAAGCCAAGTTTTTAGCAACTAAGCCAATATTCACATCACCAACAAGCCAAGTTTTTAGCAACTAAGCAGTAACAAGCCAATATTCACATCACCAATATTCAAGTTTTTAGCAACTAAGCAGAATAACCCCACCAACAAGCCAAGTTTTTAGATCTAAAAAAATATGAGCCATCATCAAGTTCTTACTTTAGATTTAAAAAAACAAGTTCTTACTTTAGATCTAAAAAATACGAGCCATCAAAAAAAATACGAGCCATCATCAAGTTCTTACTTTAGATCTAAAAAATATAACAAGTTCTTACTTTAGATCTAAAAAAAATAGATCCAAAAAAATACGAGTTTTTTGATCCAACACTTACCCACCATTAGATCCAAAAAATACGAGCCATCATCACCTTCAAACCACCAGTAAAACATCACAATAAACCAACGGGAGGGGTTATTCTCACGGGCCCTATTTTTATTAACCCAACCCTCCCTAAACCAACAATCACCATAAACATCACCATCAAACCACCACAGTTTTAGATCTAAACAGATCTAAACCAACAATCACCATAAACATCACCATCAAACCACCACGGTTTTAGATCTAAACAAATCTAACAGCAAAAAAAAAGTAATAATACTCTTCAAAACCGCGTTCCGCCCACAGTTTTATCCCATAAACAACACCATCAAACCACCACTAACACTTACAACATCACGTTAACAACTTTTTAGATCTCAGTTTTTAAATCTAAAAAGAGACGGTGAGTTATTAGTGATAGAGAGAAAGAGAGTGGATTGAGTGAGAGATTAGTGATTGAGTGAGAGATGGGTGATAAAACCATGGGTGGGTGGAGCGGTTTTGAAGAGTATTATTATTATTATTATTTTTTTAATTTATAAAAGTATCATTTGTAAAAAAAAAAAAAAAAAGAAAAAAAAAGGTATCATTTGTAAAAAAAATGTATCATTTGTAAAAAAGTATCATTTTTAATAAAAAAGTTGTATACTTTCGACAATATACTTTCAGGAATTCGGTTCTGACGAGCAAGTAACGGAATGGGTGCAAAATATAGCTCGAGGGCTCGGTTTTGTCATTGTTAAAGACAGAACCTAAGCAGACAAGGGTTATTTGTACGAAATCAATTATAGGTGTTCAAAGGGTGGGAAGTATAAACCTGAAGGTACCGGAAAATGGAAAACCAGTACCTTTAAAACAAATTGTCCATTCAAATTGGCGGCGAAATATCAATATACAAAAACAATTTGGACTCTGAGGGTGAAGGATGATACGCATAATCATGATTTGCTAGAGTCGTTGCATGGTTTGCCATATGCAATGCGATTAAAGGATGATGAGTTCGGTTTGGTCAAAGAATTGACAGATTATACCGTGAAACCACGTATTATACTTTCGACAATACAGGGTCGTAATCCGAATAACGTGTCTAGCGTTAGAACTATATATAACGCACGAAATAAGATCCGGATAGCCAGAGAAGGTGGTAGAACTCCAATTCAAGTCCTTTACGAGCATTTGATGGAATCAGGGTATACATGGTACCCGAGGGTAAATGAGCATACAAACGAGCTTGAGGAGCTATTTTTTGTGCACCCTACGTCGTATGCTATATGGTGTACATTCCCTGAAATCATGTTGATGGACTCCACATACAATACCACTATGTTTAAATTGCCGTTGTTGGAAATTGTTGGAGTAACTTCAACAAACAAAACATTTTCAATGGCATATAGCTTTTTAAACAATGAACAAGGGCATAAATTTCAATAGGTATTGCAACGTGTGAAGGATGTCATAGACGAACGATATTACCCACGTGTTATCGTCACTGACAGAGATTTAGCGTTGGTTGGCGCATGCGAAGCAGAATTTCCTGATGCTCACCATTTACTATGTCGATGGCATATACATCAAAATCTACTTAAGTTTTGCAAAAATAAATTCAGTGACCAAAAAGAGTATGAGTCCGTTAAAAAATGATGGGATCGGATGGTTAAAGCTCCGACATTCGAATCGTTCAGGCAACAGTATCAACGCCTACAACAGCAATTGGTCAATTATCCGGGTACTTAATTATTAATTAATTGTATTTAATTATTTTAATAAAAAAGCACCCGAATGACCTTTTATTAATTCATTGTTTTTTTGCAGATATCGCTGAGTATCTGTATAACACGTGGTTGCGACAATACGCACCCAAGTTTGTCTCGTATATTACCGACCAATATCGATCTTACGGCCAGTCAACAACGTGCAGAGTTGAGGCTCACCACGCGTTGTTGAAATTATATTTGGATGGCACACAATCCAAATTAGACAGGTTGTTATGGTCAATTGATAAGATTCTCATTTCGCAAGAAACTGGGATAAAATAGAATTTTAATAGAAGCATGTGGTATAAAGTTTGAAGAATTGTGGTATAAAGTTTCCAAACATGCTTTCACTCTCATGTACAGAGAATTCCAACTGTCGATCACACCAGACAAATGTAGCCATAAGTTGCTGTAAATTCACGGACTACCATGCTTTCACATCATGCAATACTATGTATATCATGGTAAGTATATTAAATTTATAACTATCAAGTTGTTTCCCCCACTATTATCAGTAATTTACATAAGTCGCTTTTACTGAATTCAGGACGCCCCATTCCACTGGATGAAATTCCTATTTTTTTGGAGAACCCTATCTGTTCCGTGGCCTGTTATCAATAGGCCTCCGTTTGAAGATGGCTCTTCCAGTGAAGCTGGTGATGATGATGATGATACTTCGTTTAACGATGGCGTGCAACAATTCATGAATATTTTTAGCAAATCAACGTCGTTTGTCAAGAAAAATATGTTAACGAAGTTGAGAGAGATATTCCAACCTGAATTTGTTGACACCCGTGAACCAGCTATTCAAAAAAATACCCGTGGACGTCCGAGCGCAAAAGACAAAAAGGGCAAGGCTACATAAGACCCGGACTTGAATGAAGTCCCTGACTTGAATGAAGTCCCTGACTTTGATGAAGTACCAATCGTAGATCACCGAAGAAGTACAAATTCAAGATCTACAAAAGTGCCGAACATGCGGAAAGAACCTGCAAGACATAGCTCTTACACGAGTGATACTCTACGCCACAGATTTTATGTCGGAGATAGTGTGAGCAATGCGTTTATTAAGCATATTCCACCTATTTTCCGTCCACTCGTAATAAGCATACATAATGTTGAGGGTGATGGAAATTGTGGGTTTTGGTGCGTTGCCCACAGTCTTGTTCAAAACGAAAATATGTGGGACGAAGTCAGACGTATGTTATTGCAAGAGTTAGATTATCATAGGTAAACTTACATAGATATGTGGCAGCAACAAGACTTTGACCGACTTTGGTATACAATAGACTGGTTCAATGGACCTGCACCTAACGATCGCTGGATGGTGATGCCACTCACGGGGCCGGTTATCGCTTCAAGGATTCACCGACCTATTGTATTTATATCCGATCAAGGTTGGAACACATGTTTTCCGCTTTTTACCAGGCCAAACTCATCACAAGGAACCGACCCCATTGTGATTGCCCGTGTGGGTGCTCACTACATTGTACTGACGCTCGACAGAGATTTTCGACTACCCTATATCCACCCACAATGGAGGCATTTCAGAGTGCCAGTTGCAGCCGAATGGGAAACTTTGTATCAACATCGACTAGTGGTTTATTGATTTATGTTGTAAATAATAGATACACCGACAAAACCATTGTAAATGATTACTGATTTATGTTGTAAATAATAGAGATACCGACAAAACATAGTGAATCATATGTTGTAAATGATTATTCAACATCGTTTAAATGTTAATTGTTTGAAACTTAAAAGTCTGCTTTTTTGTAGAGTGTTAGTTCTGCACCAGTTATTATTACTTTGTTTAAATTAGTAATAACATTATTGATTGCTGATGTAAATTATTATGCAAATTCTTTGGTCAGATGAGCCAAAGAAATCCTTTCTGGTGCCGATGTAATAGAGGATTTATTGTAGAACGGAAATCCTGGCAAGATGGTAGTCGTGGGCGACTGTTTTATGCATGTCCTCTTTCAGTGGTAAATAATCATACGTTTGCTTAGTTATGTAAATAATTTGTTTGTTAAAAATACATTTCTTATTATTTTCTTAACATGTAACAGCCAGGTACAAAAGACTGGGTGTCGATACTTCGCGTGGAAAGATGAATTTGAAGCAGAGCACTTTAATCAACCATCTTCTTCAACGCATTGCTCAAACTGCGTTGCTACAAAAAATGAGAACAAGTTGAAGGCAAGAATAAAGGCGCTGGAGATGGAGTTAGAAATGACAAGGAATCCTGAGGATCATGCTTGTCAGTCAAGTGCCCGGCTCCATGATTTTTTAAATGATTTGAATAATCTTCATATGTCGTAGATGCTGTTGTTTTTTAAATAATGTGTTAACGTTGTTGTTTAATTGAATAATAACATTTGTTGTCATAGTCGTTTAATGTGGTAACGTTTAACGTGCTATTTGTTGTTGTTATTAATTAAATAAAAACGCATTGGACGTTAATTATATAAACGTAATAAATAAACACAAAAAAAACATTACAAAAAATATATACTATACCAAACATTTAAAAAAAAAAAAAAAAAAAAAAAAAAAAAAAAAAAAAAAAAAAAGCGCGACAAAACAAAGGAAAAAAAAAAGTGAGCTAGTAACTAGAGAAGATTGGGTTAATAAAAATAGGGCTCGTGAGAATAACCCCTCCCCTCCGTATATTATAGGATGGAGTACTATTTTGTCGCTACTGATTAAAAAACAGTTTCTTCTATAAAAAACGGTTTTCTTAATAAAAAATTGGAACACTACCAAAGTTTTTCAAAGGGGTTATCTTTCTCTATATACGAGTATATTATAGCAGGAGAACTATTTTGTCGCTATTAAAAAATAGTTTCTTCAATAAAAAATTGTTTTTTTAATAATAAAATTATTTCCTTTTTTCAATTGGATCTTTAGCACATTTTCGGAGAGTCCTGAGGCCCAACAAGAAACTATTTTTTAATTGGATCTTTAGCCCATTTTTGGGTAGCCCAACATGACACTACCAAACTCTTTTTCATATAACATACAAATAAAAAAAAAATACCCGATGCAACGAAACGGTCGCTCCCTACTTGTTTATAATACTAAAATGTTTAAAAATATATATATAAACTATACTATCTTTGTACCAAATTATTTGTTCAACTTTCTTTTTCGAGTTACATCAAATTTAGGGTAAAGACTAAAGATACTTAACCTACTTTCTCATATAATCCATTATGAATAACTAACTCGAAAACGACTCATTATGAACTATGAAACCGGCTGGTAGCAGGTAAAAATTACAAATTTCGTCCTTGTGGTTGTTCAAAATGTGCACCATTATTCTTTTCCCGCCAATAATTTCACCAATCGTCCTTCTGTTTCCTTTGCTAAACTCATAAGTCATTATATGTTGTTTATTGAGTGTTTTTGATAAATTATTGTATTTTGACTTTTAGATGCAAAAAAATATGGATAATTATCTAAAATGTATATCATTTATCACAATTTCTAGCCTTGCGTAGCCAATTTTCTTTTATTATTTATTTATTTATATTGCTATTTTATACTTAAACTTTTGAATTTTGATATTTATGTGTATTTTGTAGTCGAACCTTATGAGTTAAAGTAACTTGTCAACTAGTAAAAGAACGTTTCTAAAATAAGTTTACTTTGAAACAACTCACAGGAAAGCAATTTACTTTAAATTTGGCATTAAAAAAATAAAATTAAGCCTTTTTGGTTTATCTTTTATAGTTTGGTTGCTAGTTTACAACCATTTCAATTTTCAGTCTCGTATATATTAGACTATTAGAGTGGTAGGTGGTGGCGGTGGTGATTGGTGGTGGTGGCGGTGGGTGACGGTAAATTTAAGGGTAAAGGAAGAAAAGAACTAATATTACTACTATTGAACAACATAAAGAAGAAATTTGTATTAAAAAATAAAAAATAAAAAATAAACGAGTTGGGTGAACAATTTATAAGGCTAGGGGTGACATGTCATTACTAGCATACTACGATGAAGGAGACAAAGACCATCGATACATGACCAAAAATCCATGGCCAAGACACCAATGACTGCTCATTCCCTCACCTAAGTACGGTTCATGACTAAAAATAAACAAGCAGTTAGTCTTAGCCTATAACCAAGTTGTCACCGCCCACAGTCCATCCAAGGTCCAAGCTTTAAGACGCAAAAACCAGACCATGATGTAACAAGTTAGTGTGCCAATATAGATGTCATGACCTGAAATAGCAGATGTAACTTGCTAACAGCTTGTTTCATGATTCATAATGAGTCTGTTTATGTGTTAGTTATTTGTAATGGATCATATGCATATATGAGAAAGTAGGTTACGCATTTTTAGCCTTTACCTTCAAATTTATTGTCAAATGTTAAAAATAAATAGAACATTTAATTGAGTTAATATATTACGTATCACTATTTGAAGTTATTATTACTAGTTTAATACACCTTCCATCTCAACTTTATTATCCATCTTTTTTTTTTTTTCCTTATTTTAGAATAGTTGTTCACTAATAGATAATAGTTAAAATTACGTAAGTTTACTATTTTATCTTTAATCAAAATTGTTATTTTAACTACATGAAATATTATATAAATGTTAAAGGGTAAAATTATATTTTTTATGACATTTGTAAAAATCAGATAGGTGGTGTTATCCGTAACCCCATCACATTATTTGCATACCCTTTGATGTGATGTGAGAAAAGTCATTATTTTTTTCTGTTTTTGCACTTTTTTTTCCTCTTAAATCTATTAATTGCACCCTCACTAAATATTATAAATTGGAAGAAAAATTTTCCCGGTGCTTGTTATTATTGTAACAAATTGACAGAAAAGTACAAAAATTTTAAAATATGTATTAAAACATTTTTTAACTCTACAACAATTAAAAAAAAAAAGAAAAAAAAATCCACTGCTTGTTAAAAAAAAAAAAAAAAAAAAAAAAAAAAAAAAGCCTTAAAATAAGAAAAGGGGTGGGGGTTGTGCAAATATGAAAAGTAAGGGTATACAGATAAGTTAAGTAAATCAAATTTGTTGGTAAAATGTACTTACGTTTTATTTTATTATTTTTATTTTTATTTTTTTAAACAATAATTTTGAGATTGGTTGAGTATTAAAAGTAAGGGTGGAAATGAGTCGAATCTTTCGTAAAAATCTCGAGATTGGATTAGTAAAAACTCGAACGAGCTGAAGCCTAAGTTGCAAGTCATTTATTAATCAACCTCGAGCATGAGCTATAGATACGAAGCTCGATTGGGCTCGCAAGCTTAAACGACACTAAAATATATTAAGTATTAAACATATATAAAACGTTATGTATTTGTATTATAGACGAGCTTATTAACGAGCTCAATAACAAGCTTATTAACAAGCTCAAAATAGATATATTACGAGCCGAACTTGAGCCAAACTTTAATTTTTCATTGTCAAATCTTATAAACAAGTCGAGTTCGAGCCAACCCCTAGCATGTATGACATACCACTTATCGAGCTTGAGGTTAAAAAATAAAGCTCGAACCAAGCCGAGCTCGAGCTTGAGCTTTATAAAACTTAGGGTGTGCCTGGTTAGTAGTGGAGAAAAGGAAAGGGAAAGAGAATGCAAAAGAATGAGAGGTGCTTTGTGGAGGGTTTAAGGAGGGTGGATAATGGGTAAAGTATTCAAAAGAGCCCACCTCCTTCATTAGATTGTGCTTGGTAAGAGAGTGCAAAGGGATTGATTACCTTAAAGTGGTAATCAACTATTATATAGTAAATTGGAGAGTAAGGTAATGATTACCCACCTCACTCATTCTTTTGCATCCCTTTCCCTTTCTCCACTTTGAACCAAGCGGACCCTAAGTAATGATGGGTAATCAATCCCTTACTATCAAATTTACTCTATAATGATCCATTACCGGTAATCATTATATTGCCCTTCTCCAACCAAGCACCTTTAATCAATTCTTTCTCATTCCCAACTCCTTAACCCCACCAAGCACCCCTTAAACAAGTTGAGCTCGAGCTCTGATATGCTCGCGCTCGCCGCTCGGCTCGTTTTCAACCCCTAATTTTAAAAGTATCATTTAAAAAAAAGTTGGTTTTAACGAAAAAAGAATCATAGAGAAAACCGTCCTTGTGATAGTAAATATAACTTTTTAACTAGTGACTCATAATTGAAGCACGAGCACCTCCTCTGGTGTGACAGACCGACAGCTAAAAAGAAAACCCTCCAATTGAAGCTACTGACTGCTCCTCATCATTATCAACAACATCATCAAATTTGTTAGTAATTTGTTTGTTATATAGAAGAAATTAAAAACATAAATTGAAGAATAAAAAAAAAGAGGGAGATGACGACGGAAGTAGTGGTACACGTGTATGATGTAACAAACAGCGGTTCAGAAAATACCAACAACACCATCCTTCAGATCAACCGTTTTTTCAAAGATGGTATTGGTCTTGGTGGCATCTTTCATACTGCTGTTCAGGTATATCTACCCTCCTTTTTATTTACTACTACTATTTACTTATTTTATTAAATATATGCAATGTTCAACTTAGGGGGTGTTTGTTTCGGTTTATAGCTTATTATAAATATGCTTGGTTTATGTGATTCATTATTGGAAGCTTCGAGTATTGGTAGATAGATATCACATATTGTGCTCTAAGTTAAGTTCGTAGAATGCTTAGTCTTATCCCAAATTAAGAATCGGGAGTTTGAGATTGCTGCTAAAACTCTGATTATTAATATGTTAGAATGAATGCAGGATATCATTAGGACTTAGTAGATAATAACTTTGTAGGCCTGAGAACATGTTGCTTGGTGAGATGCAACGAGTAGTTAATTTGTTTGAAGGTACTAAGGGGCCGTTTAGTTGGTGAAAAATTTCCTCTTTTTCCAGGAAATTTTTCATATGAAAAGAGAAAAATTGAAAATCCGTTTAGTTAAACTTTTTTCCAACAATTTTCAAAAAATGTGAAATGCTCATTCTCTAAATTTTAACTAAAGGTTTGAAAAGCCCATTCTACTCTTCTCACTTTTTTCATTCTCTAGAAATTTAGAAACGGAAAAACAGAAAAAAATTTCACCAACTAAACGGCACCTAAGCCTTTTTGATGAGTTGCCAGAGGAAAAAAAAAAAATCCACAACAAAGGGCAGTGCCGCCTTTGTTTTCGTTTCACAGTATTTGTTGGTGAGCCGTGTTTGTGTGGTTGGAGGTGGGGGTGTGGGGTTGCGAAATGTGATTTGAGAATGGGTTTAAGTTAACAGACATACTTAAGAATCTATCTAGGCAGCCATATGGAGTTGTTTGGAGCTAGTTCTGCTTCAGTTAGACTAGCTATATACAGTTAAAATATATTCCTCATTCAGCCAATAACTAGCTATGAAACGATCTCCCTTGCATTAATTTTGACCGTAATCACAAATAGCAGGAGTTTAGGACCTACCTTGAGTTAATCCATAGCAGGAGCTATGGCTTAGTCTTTCTGGAAAGACAAAACCATATGTTGTCCGTTTTATTTCTCTGCTCAATATTGCTCAAACCTTGAATTAATCCATATGCTATGACTAGTTGCAATTTGCAAATGTTCTCAGATGAGGTTTCTTTGTCTTCATCTTTAAGCTCTAGGACTGATCTTTGCATTGGACCATTCAAAATGTCTTTCTCCCCATAATTTCTTGTGGTTTTCTGCTTGTAATTAATTGGTCTGTTATGACAGGTTTACGGAGAGGAGGAGTGGTCATTTGGGTTTTGTGAGCAAGGCACCGGAGTTTTCAGTTGCCCTGCTAAAAAGAACCCAATGTACACATATCGTGAATGCATTGTCCTTGGCAAAACAAGCTTACCCAAATCTAAGGTCAACCAGATCCTGCGGGAACTAAGCAGAGAGTGGCCTGGAAACTCTTACGACTTGCTTGCAAAAAACTGCAATCACTTCTGCAATGATTTCTGTGAAAGTCTTGGTGTCCCTAAACTTCCAGGTTGGTTTATCACTTACTTTTAAACATGTTTCATCATAATAGTAACAACTATTTTTTATGGTACGTAATAATAAAGCTTTAGGTAATAATCTGTGGTTATAATCTACGCCACATGACAATGTAAAGCATTGACTCTGTATGTTTAGTTTAATTTTCTCATAAACCACATTAACTTTCCATTGGAGTTTGTAGTGCTTTTTAGTATGTTTTGAGATGATTTGGTATTGGTATCAAGTTTTAGATGGGCTTTTTTAGATTGTTGCATATATTTTTATCTGGAATTCTGGATTTGAGAAGACCTTAGATAGTTTTGAGCTTCTTGCACTTGTAAATTCATCCTGAAATACTATTTTTACAGGTTGGGTGAACAGGTTTGCTAATGCTGGTGACACTGCTGTAGAAATCGCAGAAAGCACAGCTATTCGGGTGAGCATCAGTTCTGTACTGTCTTTACACTTTTGTGTTTGTGTATTGCTATAGTATCAGCAATAGGTAGAAAAACAGTTGGGTTGGGTAACGGGTCAAAATATGGATTCGTTGACCCTCCAAAACTTTTGCTGTTCATATATTTCAAGCCCCGTCAACATTTAATATATCATGAATCAATCATTATATCCATTCTATTTGATGCTCGTACCATGGTTTAGGAGTTTGTAAATAAACTTTTTGACCGTTTCCCTTTTTAGCCATGCTTTTAATTTTACCAATTTGACTCAGATATATATGAAATTGATCAATTTCCATATAAATGGGCTGATAATTTAACACATTTATTATTAACATTTTGTACTAACCCCCTTTTTCTGTTAATAAATATAGTTCAGACAAGCTAAAACGGAGATTGTGACAGCAAGCAAAGTGGCATATCGATTTCTTGCTGGCATCACCTCAAATAATAACAACGCAGGGTCTCCAGATTCCCCTGGTGGTGCAAACAGAAACAGCCCTAAATTCCAGCGGTTTAAAAATCTTGTGGCTGCAGGAGCAAAGCCATCAACTAGTACCACACTTGATAATGGACAAGAGCAAGTAGTACACCCTCAGAAACCATTACAGCTAAGACAAGATTCGGAAGCAGCAACCCTGCGGTCATATGAGATGTAGAACATTTGTCGTTCTTTGTTTGTGTACTAGTTTTATCGGTTAATGTATGGATTTGTAACTGATTTTTCCGTTCATGCACAAAGTTTGTTTGTACCAGATTTCTACATCCTGTTGTCTCCTTTCTTGGTATAACTAAAACTCCCAAATTTGCCATTTTTATCAAATGTAGATATATATTGGTTTTCGATATGATTGATTAAAGGTAGCATATGATGAAAGCACAAACCGACTATGATCATTCTCAGAATTTACACATGGATTGTTCAAGACGAGCAACACTGTGCCTCTATGACAAATGAAACATATGGAAATGACTGTATGGGCTTAATTCCAGAAGAAACTGTTACCATATGTATTAGTTAGACAACTAACCGCGACTCGCCAATGAATAGTTAAATTCAAAGACCTGCACTAACCAAGATGATCCACACAAGTGCACTACCATCAGTAACATGATAATTATAAAGAACAATAACATTACTAAATAACTTTCGACTGTTATTTAAGATTATTAACGACACATCCAGTATATGACTTCAATAGAGAACAATGATTTCAAGAAGAAACAAGATCAAAAGAACACAAAGCGCCCCAAACACTCGAACACAACATTTTAGAGAATGATTTCACCAGGTTCTCTGTAAATACAAACAAAATAAACCATCATCGGATCAAACGTAACACTTGAAGGAAGCATTCAACCTCTGAGCATTCTATTAAAAACAAAGGCATTGACACCATCATCTGCAATTTGGAGCGAAGAAATAGCCTCAGCAGCTTCCCAATCTCTCTCCACAACATACGGTGCCTGAACGTACCTGTCATCACTCAACCCGTATCCATTCCATTGGTATCCGGATCCTCCACATCCATCAGAAACCCAACCCATATCTCCATTTGGACTTCCAGAGTGAGGAATGACAGTAGCTGTCGTTCTAGCATGACTGTCACCCACAAAGAGCTCAAAATTACCGGCACAATATCCCCACGGATACCATTCTTCATCGTTATGCATCATGGCTTGAACACATGATTTGTCAGATTCTTCACCAATTAGAACTTGCAAAGCAACAGCTTCAGCTATTGCAGCACACTCTTGATCCAGCCTTTGTTGCTCTTCTTTCTTCTTCTGGTTCTTCTTCTCGAGTTCAGAAATAATGGCTGCTGATGCCGCAAGGGCTTTCTCTAACCGTCGCTTTTTCTTCTCAGCCTGTTTAATACGATCCAATTCGTCCTTCACTTGCTTCTTCTTAACTTTCCTAACACCAGATGGCCCTTTACCACACTCCATATCTTAATCTTAATTCTATATATAAAAACTAAAACTTTCTTAATTACTCAAATCTTAAAACTGTTTCTTTCTAAAAAGTATAAATCATCACTATGATTGTCTTTTTTTTTTTTTTTTTTCCCTTTGTTTCTTTTGCTATCTATGAATACTATGAACTGAAAAACTAATAAAAAGTAACGGTCACTCTTTTTTGCTACACCCACTCAGGTCTGAACGAATATCTTATTTTACGCATAATACATTCCCAAACGGATAGAACTGGAGAGAGCGTAAGAGAACGTTGAGAAGCCAATAAACCACCCCTCCGCACCATTCTTTCTTAATTTCCACAGCCTTTGTGTAGCGCAAAATCAAATATATAAGCAATCAAATAACGCAATTTACTCTTGTCCGTACTCACATGGCACGCGCTACCTGCATAAAAATTAAATCAACACCTTATGAATGGAAACAGCCTCATTCTACAAATACAAGCTGCGTACAATTGATACAATAATAATAGATCCAAGAGCATACACGCACATGTACATGTACAAAACTACAAACGGTAAATAACACACTCTAAAATGAATACACGAGTACGTTTAAACTTGTAGGTTTTCCGGCAAAAGTGATCACAATTATAACTTTTTATAACTTGGGTCCAAACTCCAAACAAGTATATGTCGGAAAACTACGTACGAAATTGCATTACACCAGTTAGAAGCAAGTAGGTATGTTTCTCAACAATCACGTCATAAGTCCAACAACGCTTTAATGCGAAAAGTAAAGACAAGGCAGATTCGATGACCAACACTATCTAACTTTATAGATTATAATCTGAGTCCAACGCTTTAATGTGCCGAGTAACAACAAAAACCAGATTCAATCATTAACTATTACTCTACTATAAAACCAATGCTTTAACACGACAAGTAACGACAAATTATAAATCCTTAAAACCTACTTATGATCATAATCATAAAACCTAAAACCTAAACATAAGATCTAAATACAAACTAACTGATTAACCCTAATCAACAAAATTTTAATGAATAACTACCAAATCACATAAATAAACAATGATCTAATCAATCAAGCCCTAACTAAATCAAAATTGAGATGATCTGATCATGGATTACAAAAGGCACAATTCAATTTTAAGTAATTAAAAAAAAATGAAAATTGGTACCTGAAATTGGAATTGGAATTGGGGGTTGTTTGGATCTGAAGATAAAAACTAAGAAAGAAAAAATAGAGAGTTGGTTGTTATTAATAAGTAGATGAAGATGATGGATTGGATTTTATATAAAAATATAAATTTAATAAAAATGATAAACCATCACATGAATAAGGGTAATTTTTTATTTTATTTTTTATAAAACAAGCGTTAAGATCACGGCGTTAAAAAGTGGATGGGCTTGTGTTAATCATCTTCTAAACTCTAAGGCCCCGTTTGGTTCATAAATTCTTTAGGATTCTGATGCAATTAGAATCTGATTCCATTTCATAACATATTTGATTCGTAGATTTAAGGAATTCAAAATCTGAATTCCATTCCTTAACGTATTTTATTATTATTATTATCATTAATAATAATAATAATAATAATAATAATAATAATAGGATTGGTTTCGCTATTGCTAGAGGTGTGGGGGCCCAGTTGGTTTCTCGGCTCCCCACCAATTTCTTGTAAAATCCTATTTGTTATTAATAAAAGTGATGATTAATAATAATAATAATATTATTATTATTATTATCATCATTAATATTATTATTATCATCATCATTAATAAACAGCCCCGGTTAGGAGAGTCGAAGCGCTGATAGTCGACGGTTTGAGGAGGAGGGGAAGACCTAAGCTCAGGTGGGAGGATCGACTTAGGCTAGACATGAAGGAGCTTCTCTTGTCCGAGGACATGATCTCAGATAGGAATGTGTGGAGAGCTAGGATTAGGACTTGCGGGTAGTGTCGGAAGGGTGGTAGGTGCTTGCCTTTGTGTCTGGGTCTTTTCTCTTCCCTTTGTTGCCTTGCCCCTGTGCCTTTTAGGTTTAGTTTGCCCTTTGCTCTTTAGGTTTAGTGGCCCCTTTGCTCTTCCCTTTTAGGTTTGTGGTAGGCTAGTGGTGTCCCTTTGCTTTGCCTTAGCTTTTGCCCCCTGCGTTGCCTTGTTTTGTTTTTGTGTTGCTCTTCTTGCCTTTTGCCTGGTTGCTTGTGTGTCCTTGTTTTGTTGTGTTTGTTTTTGGCTTATCTTTTGCCCTACTTGCTCTGTTTGCATGTTTTGTTTGTCTTGCCCCTTGTTTGCTGTTTGTTTGTTGTTTTGGTGCTCTGTTTGTTTGCATGTTTATATGTTTGTCTTTTGTTCTAGGCTTGGTTGCTTGCTTCTATTTGCTTTTACTTGTTGCCCTTTGCTACTTGCTTCTTTTGTTTCGCTATCACTCGCACTGGTGCACGTGCCGGAGGTCTCTCTGGAAGCAGTCTCTC
This sequence comes from Artemisia argyi, assembly GCA_030686995.1. Lineage (NCBI taxonomy): Eukaryota > Viridiplantae > Streptophyta > Magnoliopsida > Asterales > Asteraceae > Artemisia > Artemisia argyi. The sequence continues at coordinate 136,994,370 of CM060709.1, read as the reverse complement.
TACTCCCAGGTTTTGCCTGGGGTAGGGGTAGGACCTGTCTACATTTCTACCTCCCCCATACCTCGCCTTCGCGGGATTGGGTATTGTTGTTGTTGTTGTTGTTGTATAATAATTATTATTATTATTATATTATTATTATTATTAATTTTAATTTAAAATTAAATTTTAAATATTTTAATATAATTTGTTTTTTCCTATTTTATTTTCTTCCAACCAAACACGCAATAGTTTTTTGCAAATTCCAATTCCTTAAGATTCCAAATCCTTAACATTCCTTTCTTTAACATTCCAATTCCTTCATATTTCAATTCCATCAAAAATATTCCTCGAACCAAACGGGGCCTAAAAGTAGTTGTGTAATCGGGTGTAGCGATATGATTTTATAGCAACAAATAAATGTACAGTAAAACATCTATAAATTAATTGAGATATTTTATCAATTTAACGTCGATAAATTAATAATTTATTATTTTAAAAAGGTTTTACGCATGAGTTTTAAATTTTCAAGTCTAATAGTTACAATATATAATCAATAGAGATGAAAAATAAATTTGAAAAACAAGTTACAACTAATATTTTATAAATTTATATTCACACTTTATGAAAATAAAATTAACATTTTTTGTTGCAATACGAGAAGACAACGCACCAACTCTTTAGCGCAATAAGTAGATTTAAGAGAAACTCAATATAAATTTGAAGTTTAACAAAAAAAAAAAAAATGAATATGGATTCATTTTTAGCTAAACAATCTTATAATTATGAAGTGTATCTATCTCTCACACACACATAAATACATATATATGGAAAATTTTTAGTAATTATTAATTTATAGTTTCGTTGGGACTAATATAGATACACTGGGTTTCAAAAAATTTATTATCTTATTACTTTATCGATTAGGGTCCAAATTTGTACTTGTACCAAGTTGGGACTGGACAAATTATTAATTTTATCGAAGTTATTAATTTATCGAGTATTAATTTATATAGGTTTGATTGTAGTTGAGATATTGTGGTTAAGTGTTTCGTTTAACGTTTAACAATTGATATTGACAATTCGAGATGACAACAACATAATACGAGTTCAACTTTGACAAATTGAGGTTGAAATATGGATTGGGATTGAAAATATGATTATGATGAATTTGTAAAAAGAAAAAAGAATTGTAGAGATTGGGTAATTTTAAAAAGAATATTAATTTTAGAAATAAAAGCTACTTTTTAAGTCAACTCAAAAACAAAAACAAAAACATTTTATGTGAGAAAGTAAATAAAAAATTGACATTTTAAGTTTTAAGGGGTATTTTGAGAATTAAACATTACTCATTTTTATGTTTTTAATGATTAAAGAAAATCACATATGCATAACACGTAATAGAGATTAAGTTTTTAAAAGAGAAATGATTTACACATTCTCATAATTGATTGAGACACTTTAAAATGTGCATTAAACTATTGTATTGTAAATAAAAATGATTTTAACTATTTGTACATTGAGTGTATCAATCACTTCTATTTTTAAAAATGGTAGCTTGTTTTTTGTGAAGAAAAATGATGTATAATGCACCAATTCTTTTCTGTTAAGGTAATCCAAAATGAACGTGATATTCTGACTTAAACTATGCAATGTTATGAGGTGAATTTTGAGACCGTTTTCGACGTTTTACTAAACATTTTTAAATGTACACGTCTAGTAAAGTTTTGAACTCTCAACCTTCTGCGATGTAACCAAATACTTTATCAGGAGGTCATTTTATGGTGGTATCAACTAAACAAGTGGATAGATGAGGTTTTTCACGTTAAAGCTATTAATAATGACGAATTTTCGACTCGATTGTTTTCAGCATTTTTTCTTGTAATCTCAAGTCTCAAAATATATATACCTAGTGAATTACAAACATCCTTGTCTTAATTGATTTTGACTTTTAGGAAGAAGTTTTTTGTAGGTGCAAAAATAATACATTAATCTTAGATTTTGACTTCCTTTTCAACTTGTACAAGTTATAAATGCACGCAACAAAATAGTCATCAAAATTCATTGTATTTTAATAATTATGTTGGATAACTCTTTTGAAATAAAGTTGCTACCAAACCAAACAAACATTTTATTTTATTCAAATGGGTTTGGCTGTCTCATTCATTATTCATTTTCTTTCTACCAAACAAAACGATATAGTTTCCTATTGGCTAATTTTATATTGGATACCATACTATTACTATATGAATGCTTTTATGGTAATAAATGAATGTTTCCAAATATTAGTTAACAATTTTTCTTCTTATATCATATCGTAATCAACTAATTGAAAGAGGTCTAATATAGTATCGTAAGCATACACGTCAAGAATGGGATAAAGTAACACGTCAAGTACTCTCTTGATGAGTAAGCATGGGTCTATTCGGACCACTCATTTATACATCCCCCAAAATTAAGTAATTCTAAAGCAAGTATTTTTTCCGGTTAAGAAAACATGATTTTAAATGATCATCATCATTGAAACACACACACTTTTTTATCGCATATTCACGGCACCCTACTTAGTAAGTTGAGTCATGTTAGTTTCCTTGGTTTAACTTTCAATGTGATTTGCTTAAAAAAAAAAAAAAAAAAAAAAAAAAAAAAAAAAAAAAGGCAACTGAATTCATAGTTTTAAACTGATAGTGCATCAACAACATTCATAGAGTGAATACTCGTAACATCAACAACATTCATATAGTATGCCAGAATTAGTCATTTACCATAACACAATATATATAACATGCAAAACTACTCAAATCCCACATCGGTAAAAGTGATGAAATGCTCCTACCTTATATACCACATCGTATATGGATTATATGTTTTTAGATTAATATGAAGTTCTCAAAGCTTCAAATCATGTGTATGTACACATGGGTTGTTGCATTCTTGGAGAAGTTTATGTGAACTTTTAATTTTTATTACTGTATTATTTTTTATGTCTAATTCAACCGTATTGATCTTTAACCAAAAAAAAAAAGTTCATTTGAACGCGCTTCCATCAATATACATGGCGTGTTCACTCGACAACTTATCAAAGTGTTTTCGTATTACCAAAATGCTTGCGTCTCAATCGTACTCCATGTTATGCGTAAAACTTTCCAACCAAATTGTTCTGGATTCATGTCGTGCATATGACATGTGAAATAAATTTGTGATGTAAATGTTGTAAGATAGTTAAAAATTGTCATTCTAAAAAAAATGTTTTCTTGTTTATTTAATTTATCATTATTTATACAGATTGAGTAACACACACATACTGACACGAACACAATTCTTTCGAGTTTGATCAATACTTTTGTGGACAACTGATAGTTGCAGTCTTGCAGAGCTTGATGCTTAACAATATTTGGGCCTACTTACATATAACTAGACATCTAGTTTACTACACATTTAATACCACAAGGCCCACTAAACAAAAGGCCGTATGTATCACTAGACACTAGCCCAGCTAGCTCACTTAACAAGACATTTTGTATCAAGGCCAGTAGGCCACATGAAACAGTTTGTATCAAAGTGGTATATGCAATAATGCAAATGATAAATTAGGGAGACACATAATGTCTCAAATTTAATATGGAAAATGATTGAGAGGCCTAAATTCATGCATAAACATGTATAACATGATCTTGATGTTTTGTGAAAAAGTGAGTCCTTGGCAATAGCCATCAAGATGATGATGACGCAGGCTTAAACATGAATTTAGACACATATTTAGGCGTCCCAATCAGGACTCATTTAATATTAGATCCTCCTTTCACCATTTTAGCACTAAGGTAATGTGATATCTCAAGAAGAAGTAATGAAATCCATACTCTTGACTTGTTGTCTATGTATCAATTATTGATTCCTGCATCAATACCAACTTGTAGATATCATGAACTGAACGAGTTACTTTTGTATTGTTGTATGTAAGAAAGAGCATTGGTGATAGATCAAAAAAGGGAAACATCACTTACATCGTCAAGAAGCAAGTCATGCGGTTCGAGCATGTGAATAACATCTCCAATTGTAGGTCTGTTTTCAACATCCGGATCCACACATCGAAGAGCAATCAATATAATCCTCTTAAGCTCTTTTGACGATGGTAGTTCAGGTAGTCTTTGGTCTACTATATCATCGAACTTTTGATCGCCAACCTTTGATTTTAGCCAATCTACCAAGTATTCCTACATGTACAAATTTTATCCTTAACAACAAACTTTTACTTTAGAAAATTTTAAAGCTAATAATAACAAACAAGAAGAATCTAACCTTTATACCGAATTCAGCATATTCTACAGGGGTTCTTCCCGATATAATCTCCATTATGAGAACCCCAAAGCTATAAATATCGCTCTTCTCGTCAAAACTATGTGTAAGAACATATTCTGGAGCAATATACCTTCAAAAGGATGAATAGCTCAAATGTAAGATTTTGGAATAGAATAGCAATTTGCAAGACGCGTTTATGTAAAAAAAAATAAAAAAAATGTAGCAAGCATACGATTAAATAAAATTAAAAGGACGGCAACTAACCCCCCTGACGTTCCAGTTGGAATGGATTGATTTCGTTCATGGCCTTGGAGCTTTGTTATACCAATATTTGATATCCTGGGATTCCATTTGTGATCGAGAAGTATGCTACTAGACTTTATATTTCGATGTATAACAATGGGTTCACTATCCTCGTGTAAGTAGACCAATCTACAAGGGAACAATAATTATTAGTGTAAAATACTAAAATGTGATTCATCTACATATGTTTACATAAATAAAACGCTTACCCTTTTGTGATTCCAAGTATAATGCTCATCCGGATGTCCCATGTTAGAGGGCTAATTTTTGCTCTGCATCCATGGAGCCATTGGTGTAGATTGCCATTGTTGACGTACTCGTACACAAGCATCCTACAATTCAAGACATGATAAGTTCTAGTAAATTACAAATCTTGTTACTTATCTAAATAGGTTATAAGTAAGCATATAGATTGGAAATAAGTACACCATCACCTTTTGGCTCCTTCAATGGAGTATCCAAGTAATTTTACCAAATTCTTGTGTCTAATGCACCAAATGGCTTCAACTTCTTCAATAAAATCACCAACATTCGCACTACAAAACAACTTTCATTAAGCTTGATTCACATGATTATATTCACAATAAAAACTACAGGCAAATAACTTAAGAGAATTTGACTTAAATGTATATACTTTTGACATAAGATATTAGAAGACGCAATTTCTATCTAGCAACTCAGTATGTCCAAAAGATGTACCATGTAAACTTAACATCATTTAAATTCAAACCTGCTGCTTAGTAATTCCTTAACAGCAACCCTTCTACCATCTAACAAAATACCGCGATAAACCACACCATACTCTCCCCTCGCAACGACACTCCCAACACTAAATCCATCCGTTGCTACTTCAATTTCCCTTGCACTATAACTCTTGCACAACCTTGCACTACCAAACACCACAGTTTCCATATCAACCACATGAAAATCACTTTGCGACCAGTTACTACGACTCGAGTAAGCCATTTGCTGGTCCCAACCTCTTCGTGAGAGCGATTTTCTGTCGCTCACACCACGAGTAAGCTTTTTCTTGCGACGACGACGAGGACAACGACAATAGTAGGAGCAAAAAGAAGCGAGGAGGAGAATGTTAGAGTTTGACAATCAAAGTACACATATTGCGGAAGCTAGGATCAAGTAATAACACGTATAAAGATTAACTAAAACATAAATAGAAAACATACCCGATGCACTTCAAATAAACCTTGATTCTTGTACAATTAGATCAATGATAAACCCCTTACCGTTTTGTTTATCGATCTCTTGATAATTACTAAAGTAAGTAATTACCTCGTTCTTGTACACACAAACTACCAACGAATAAAGGTTTGATGCAAGTAAACAAAACACTTAATTTGCTTATGAAAATTTCGATCCTAAAACCCTTATGGGAGTGAGGATCGATCGACCAAGAGAAGAAACAAGGAGAAGAAAACTTTAGGGTTTTGTGTGTGTGCACAAGAGATGTGAAACCCTAATCCTTGGCCTTGTATATATACTAGGTGATTCCTTGGAGCACAAGCAAGGGTGGATCGACCCATGGTGTGGGCTTCGACCGGCCTAGGCACCCTTGGGGTGTTTCTAGATCCTTCTTGACTCCCAAGTTACACTCTAGTCCTCGTTCTCTTATCCCTTAATAATAATTAATACTTACGTTTAATATTAATGATTATTTAGTCCCTTAAGTGTTTATAAATATATATATACGATACATTTAACATATATATATTTATTTACATTATTCTTGTTTGTAAAGTGTGCAATCCCGAGGTCTCGGGTTCGATACTAGACATTTACTAATTAATATTTATACGTAACTTTTAACAGCTCCCACTCGTATATCTATTAATAGTAAAATGACAATGGTTAGCGTCTTGCAACACTCCAATGCCCCTAGTTCGACCTGAGCTAGGTTTCCTGGAAAACCTTTAATGATTCATCATTATTATTATCCTTTCGCCTCTAATACTACATTAATAAAGATGTGAGGTTCTTTATTAAATTCTGTTTCTCGTCTCTTTATGATTGAACAAAATTACCAAAACATCTGAACGTATTCCAGATAGACTTTGGGCGTGGCCACGCAAACATTTTGTCAACCCTACGAGGGGCCCAGCAGTATTAAACTTCTGAACAAATCAGAAGGAGCGAATTCTCTCTTGACTACAAGAATAACCCATGAACTTTGCAACATTCTGAAAACAACCCTTATGACTTCCAATTACGGTAAGCGGTAGATTGCTCCACAAAATGCACTACATCCATGACACTTATCTGGTATCTCAAGTCTGAGGATAACTATTAAATATGATTCTCACAATAAATTTAAATCATATTGTTGGGATAAGTCCAATACTCAATTCATTGAATATCATGTGAAATTGGTATGACTACGCATCAATATACTTTCAAGTATATCCTAAACCAATACTCAAAATTGTCTTAGTTTAATGATATTCCCATATCATTAATCGACAACGGACTATTTAGAATAATAAATTATTCACGGATCTTAAACATGCAAATATAGGATATATTATTAATAAGACAATGAATAAATAAACATAACCAATATTTTATTTCAGTAAATATTAATAATTGTACATTACATCCTTTATCCAAATACTAATCACAAATGGGCATGAAACTATCAGCTAATTTAAGTCCTATTCCTTCAGCATGCTTGTAAAGCTTGGTGCCAGGTAAAGGCTTTGTAAATTGATCAGCTAAGTTTTCATCTGTGTGAACTTTGAGCATTTCGATTTCACCTATCTCAACTTGTTCTCTGACATAGTGGTGCTTAATCGGGAAATGTTTGGTGCCTCTCATGATTCCAGGTTCATTGGCAAATGTAATTGCGGCTGAGTTGTCACAATACATTTTTATAGGTCGCTGAATCGAAGGCATAACCCCAAGCCCTGAAACAAACTTCCTAATCCAAACAGCTTCCATTGCAGCTTCTGAAGCAGCTATATACTCACTTTCTGTAGCAGACATCGCCAGTACACTCTGCTTTTTGCTCCTCCAATCAACAGCTCCTCCATTAATGACAAAGACATAACCCGTCTGAGACTTCGTATCATCTTTATCACCTTTCCAAGAAGCATCGCAGTAACCTGTTACATCAAGCTCTGCAGATGGAGTACCCCCATATACTAAGAACATCTCTTTAGTAGCCCTAAGGTACTTAAGAATATTCTTAACAGCAGTCCAGTGTTTTTCACCTGGGTTCTGCTGATATCGACTGGTTAAATTCTGAGCAAACGCAACATCAGGCCTTGTGCTTTTTACCGCATACATTATAGATCCCACAGCCGAAGCATAAGGGACTCTCTTCATGCGTTGCACCTCTTCGGGTGTTGAAGCACAAACTTTGTTGCTCAAGCCATGTTGCTCTTGCATCGGCAAATATCCTTTCTTGGAATTTTGCATACTGAATCTCTTCAATATTTTATCAATGTAAGCACTTTGGCTTAATCCAATTAATCGCTGAGATCTATCTCTATATATCTTGATTCCCAGAATAAATGCAGCTTCCCCTAGATCTTTCATAGAAAAACAACTTCCAAGATATTCCTTAACCTTTTGTAAACTTGGAATGTCATTCCCCATGATCAATATGTCATCGACATATAATATAAGGAAAATTACATTACTCCCACTAGCTTTGTGATATACACATGGCTCATCAAGATTTTGAGTGAATCCATACTTCTTAATTTCACTATCAAATCTTTTATTCCATTGTCGTGATGCTTGCTTTAATCCATAAATGGATCTCTTAAGCTTGCATACATGATCTGGGAATTCTGGATTTACAAACCCCTCAGGCTGCGCCATATAGATGTCATCATCTAGGCGACCATTTAAGAAGGCGGTTTTGACATCCATTTGCCAAATCTCATAGTCATAGTAAGCGGCTATGGCTATAAGAATCCTAATTGCCCTTATGTCAGCTACAGGAGAAAAGGTCTCCTCATAGTCAACACCTAAAGTTTGAGTATAGCCTTTAGCTACCAAACGGGCCTTATAGGTGTGTACAATGCCATCCATATCAGTCTTCTTCTTGTAGAGCCATTTACTCCCAACTAGCTTGGCACCCGGAGGTAGGTCTACTTCTTCCCAGACTTCATTATCTTTCATGGATTGCATTTCCCCATTCATAGCTCCCTGCCATTTTTCCTTTTCTGGACTATTCATGGCAGCTTTATAACTTGTAGGTTCATCAAGATCCCCTATCAAGTTGTCATCACACTCCATGTTTAAACATAGACGTGTAGGAGCCTTCACAGATCTTGAAGATCTGCGAACGGGAATCACTTCAACTTCTGGTGGAGGACCTAAACTTTCAGGTTCTTCAGGAAGTTGGCTAGTGTTTTCAGAAGGTGTCACATCTTCATGATCGTCTTCCAGATCATATACTCTCCCACTGAATTCTTGAGATATGAGCTCCTTTTCTAAGAAGTCTCCATACCTTGCAACAAAAACCTTGTTTTCAGCTGGGTAATAAAAGTAGTAACCCATAGTTTCCTTAGGGTAACCTACGAAGATGCACTTTACAGATCTTTGTTGGAGTTTGTCTGCTGAGTCACGTTTAACATACGCCTCACAACCCCAGACCTTTAGATAAGACAAGTTAGGAACTTTCCCAGTCCATACTTCATATGGAGTCTTATCAACCTTCTTTGTTGGAACCATATTTAAAATGCGAACTGCAGATTCCAAGGCATAATCCCAAAACGAGTAAGGAAGAGTTGTTAGATTAAACATAGATCGTATCATATCTTGCAATGTACGATTCCTTCTTTCAGATACACCATTTTGTTGTGGAGTATATGGAGAAGTAAGGTGCTGGACAATTCCCTCCTTTGCTAAGTAATCTATAAACTCTTGACTCAGGTATTCACCACCTCTATCGGATCGAAGAGCTTTAATCTTCTTTCCTAGTTGCAACTCTACTTCTGCTTTAAACACTTTGAATGTCTCAAACACCTCATGTTTATGTTTAAGTAAATAAACATAACCATAACGGCTGTAGTCATCCGTAAATGTTAAGAAGTAGCTAGCACCTCTCCTTGACACATGTCTAAGTGGTCCACACACATCTGTGTGAATAAGACCAAGTAGATCATTCGCCCTTTCAATCCTATTTTTAAAGGGTTTCTTAGTCATTTTCCCAGCAATGCAAGATTCGCATTTATCAAATGATTCATCATTGATCTTTTCTAAAAGCCCATCATGTTGCAGCTTTTTCATGCGATCTTTGCCAATGTGAGCAAGTCGACAATGCCAAAGATAAGATGAATCCAGACCTTTCTTGATTCTCTTATTGTTGATGCTATACATTGAATTATTTTTAACAAAAGCTTTATCATTATCATTCATATCAATTTCAAAGACACCATTCACAGCAATAGCATTAAAATAAAAAACACCATTTAAAGAAACCGAAATTCCATTGCTAGAAATAGTATGCTCAAAACCAAGGTTCAACAAACATGAAAATGAAATTACACCTCTAACAATTGACGGTGCATAATGACAATTATTTAAAGATAGTACTAAGCCCGAAGGCAACACTAAATCATAAACTCCTATAGCTTCAACTCCTGCATGCGCTCCGTTACCAACGTGCAAGAATTGTTGTCCATAGGCCAGCTTTCTCTCAACTCTAAACCCCTGCAAGGTATTGCAAATATGAATGCCACATCCCGTATCATATACCCATGAATTCAATTTAGGAGTAAGAGTGAATAATTCAATCATAAAGAACGCACCTGATGAACTGGGGTTACCAGCTTCATTCCCCTGCTTCTTGAGTCGCAAGTCATGAATATAAAGAGGACAATTGCGCTTCCAATGGCCCTTTTCATGACAATGGTGACATGCCTGATCCTTCTTGTTTGGTGGATTCACCTTTTTCTGCTTAGGCTGATGTTGCTTCATCTTGGGTTCAGGTTGATAGGCCATGACCTGCTTGCCTTTGTTAACCTTCCCTTTGCCTTTGTTCACATGCGATTTCTTCTGGATTCTCCCACCATGAATTGCCAACACTTGCGGGGTAGGATTCTTGACCTTGGCTGGTAGACTTTTCTCATACTCAATAAGCAATGCGAGTAATTCAGATACTGTCTTCCCCGAGCAGTGCATATTGAAGTTCTGCACAAAACCAGCAAAGTCCTTGTTAAGGGACCTGTTGATCAAGTGCACTTGCACATTGTCAGGGTAACCAAATCCAATTCTGTGAAGCTGATCAAAAGATTCCTTCATCTCAGTCACATAATCTTCAACTGGTTTACCATCACCATGCTTGCAGTTATGTAGCTTGTCCAATTCATCATACAATTCAACTGCTGGTGGTTTCTCATAAGATTGCCTAAGAACATCAAGCATATCTTTTGGGAAAAAGTACTCAAACTTCTTTTGCAATTGAGCACTCATGCTAGTGAGCATTAAACAAGCAACCTCATTAAACTTAGCATGTTCCACCCTCCATGCCGCCTTGACTGCTTCTGGTTCAGAAGCAGCAGGCTCAGCTGGGCATTCTTCGGTCAAATAGTCCATTTTACCGGTCGACCTCAAGACAATTCTAAGTGAGCGGTACCAATCATTGAAATTCTTTCCAGTCAGTTTCTCTCTCTCAAGATGACTCTTGAAAGCAGAAATCACAGATGGGGTATCGGGTTGAGCCATATCTACAGATAAAAGTTCAAACATTAGTATTTTCGATAATAAATATCTTCAAGAAAATAAAATACCCATTAGTTATATTCATATAACCACCAAAATTTTCTTGAAAACCTAGGATCTAACTTTACATAGTTCCACCACATCAGTTGATCTGCTAGTGGTGAAAGTACAAAAGATAGTAATCTGTCGAACAATAATTGGCAAACAAGATTTCCAATTCCTAGATCATTATGGGAATTACATCAAATTGATTCATCAATTTGCCTTGTAAGCATGTTTCATCCCATCTCATGCCTTAAGTTCTAGGTCTCACGCACAACTTAATTAAGTCGTCTACCTTAGAAACTGTAAAATTACAATTATGGTCTCACGCGTTAAAAGAATTTTACCTTGTTATAGTAATTTAGCCTAGGTCTCACGTTTACTAAATTAAAATTCCAAGTGTTTCTTATAGGTAGATGGCATGTAACTTAAATTATAAAGGGTATTTATTTTTGATATGTCAATCAAAATATGTACAAAGATGCATGCACTCATCTTTATAACATAAGTTTTCATAAAAACTTTTTATATCCAATTCGTGAAATTAATACACAAAGTTTTACTTGAGGTTTATGCCAAAACCCTAAGATGACTTTCTACAACATATGATTTTAAAAGTAATTCGTTTAAGACATATTCAAGATTGTGATAACCAAGGCAGACTCTAAGGCTCTTTTCTAAGCCTTCAAATCACGGTTATGAATATCATCTTAAAAGACTTAATTTTAAAAACATATTTGCACAAAACATCATTCAAGCAAAAGTTTATGGATTCAATCTCAAAATAGTAATAAAGTTTGAATTTTGCTAGTCTCGACTGGGAGCTGATTACCGTGCGAATCGGACCACGATTGTCAATAAGACCTTGCAAGATTCTTACTTTATCACTTTAGGGTTTCAAAATTATTAGTCCATATTATTTTCTTTTATGAAAATCACCCTTTTTATTGGTTACATCAAGTCAAACAATTAAGAAAACAATAAAACAAGTAATTTAAAGAAAATAAACAACTAATAATAAAACCTGAAACAATTAGCCACATGCAAACCATATTAAAAGATCCTAATAAAATCAATTCTAGGTATAATTATGCATGTAATCACCTAAGGCCTTCCCTTCTTAATGGAAGTGGAGCCACATACATTGACGAATCAATTGCGTAGGCCAAAGATAATATACACACCACATAGCATATAAATTGATTTTAATATATATGGAGTCTTCCCCAATTTTAGATCTATTTAAAACATGTGACATAAATAAACAAACAAGATCCATGACTAACATGCATGTTTCGTCACGGATTAACCTAACAATTAGCACATAGGTCACAAGTATGTTCACAAAAACCGGTTTAGACCTAGGGTTTCTATATGATTATTATATAATCAAGAAAACCACAAACCCTAATTAGGGTTTTATAGTGGAAATCGACCCCCCCCTTAAAATTAGGGTTAGGGTTACAAAAATTTTTAAAAAAATTTAAAGAAAACCCTAGAAAAACATGTATCTAAAACAATTAAAGATCCGATTTTTATTACGTTTTAGTAATCAATTACATGTTATCCATGGCTCGTGATGCCACTGTTAGAGTTTGACAATCAAAGTACACATATTGCGGAAGCTAGGATCAAGTAATAACACGTATAAAGATTAACTAAAACATAAATAGAAAACATACCCGATGCACTTCAAATAAACCTTGATTCTTGTACAATTAGATCAATGATAAACCCCTTACCGTTTTGTTTATCGATCTCTTGATAATTACTAAAGTAAGTAATTACCTCGTTCTTGTACACACAAACTACCAACGAATAAAGGTTTGATGCAAGTAAACAAAACACTTAATTTGCTTATGAAAATTTCGATCCTAAAACCCTTATGGGAGTGAGGATCGATCGACCAAGAGAAGAAACAAGGAGAAGAAAACTTTAGGGTTTTGTGTGTGTGCACAAGAGATGTGAAACCCTAATCCTTGGCCTTGTATATATACTAGGTGATTCCTTGGAGCACAAGCAAGGGTGGATCGACCCATGGTGTGGGCTTCGACCGGCCTAGGCACCCTTGGGGTGTTTCTAGATCCTTCTTGACTCCCAAGTTACACTCTAGTCCTCGTTCTCTTATCCCTTAATAATAATTAATACTTACGTTTAATATTAATGATTATTTAGTCCCTTAAGTGTTTATAAATATATATATACGATACATTTAACATATATATATTTATTTACATTATTCTTGTTTGTAAAGTGTGCAATCCCGAGGTCTCGGGTTCGATACTAGACATTTACTAATTAATATTTATACGTAACTTTTAACAGAGAATCATGATGAGTATACCTATGAAGATTATGATAGTGATCCATAGTTTGAGACCAAAGAAGTGTGTTGGACTTGAAAGGATGTTAGTGAAGGATGATACATTAATTGACATTTGTCGAGTTAAGGTTTTATGCAATTGTGTTGAATATGAGAATGAGGTCATGTGTTTGTGGTAACTGTCTTTATTTGAAATTGAGATTATTTTGAGGTAACTAACTTACCACCATAGGTGACGAGGAACCAGGGATATTCTATTAATCTACAAAAATCAATATTAGTCGAGTCTAATTTTTTACTTTCTTACACATATTTCGCTTAGGAGGATTTATAAAGACATACAAGCCTAAGAAAAGACCACTAAGAATTGCATCATTTTTTCACGGCAAACAATAAAAATAAAAAACTGTTAAAAAAACTTAAGTATAACAAAAAATTGTAAAGGTACGTTCTCATTCTAAAAGTTGTATATATTCCATGAGGGAAAAGGCATATAGAAAAGTGATCCCTTATCATCTAGTATACATTTTGGCAAAATTAGCTTAACAATTATCAGTATCAATAGCAATACCAACTAGCAGTCGCAGTTGTGAGCAATTGTTGTTTGTTAAAAAAAAAAAAAAAGTGTTTGAGACCATAGCTGAAACAATTATTAGCGCTAAGAGCATTGGGTATCCTCGTGCCATGGCTTCAAGCAGTGGCACAAAAAGTGCTGTCACGTCAGCAAAAATCTCTACGGCACCAGAAATCCCACGGCACCACATTTCAGGGGTATCCGTTGGCACCAGAATTTCTGGTGCCGTCAGCCAATTTTTTTTTTTTTTTTTTTTTTTTTTTTTTTTTTTTACTTAAATTAAAATATACACAATATACGCTAAAATAAACTTCATTAATTAAAAACAAAAACACACATTACATAAAAAAACATACCAAAAACACAAACAAATCACAAATAATAGCCCATATATAATTTTTTGTTTTTATTTCTTCTTCCTCCCAAGGCCCAAATAATATAGCCCATGTATAATTTTTTTTTCCTTCCTCCACCTTTCTTCTTCCTCGGTTCCTCCCACCTGCAAAACAACTCCACGCCAAAAAAAAAAAAAAAAAAAAAAAAAAAAAAAAAAAAATCACAAACACAAGACACAAACACAAAATAGCTATGGCGCTGCGCGGTTGGGACGGCGCAAGAGACGACGACGCCACCACCGGTACGGTGCGCCGTCGGTTTTTTTGGGCTGGTGGTGACGGCGCGAGCAATGGCTCACCCGTACCCCATGCTCTAAGCACTTCTTTAAGTAGGAACTGAAAGTTAGGATTTTTAATAATACGAAAACGCTAAATACTCTTTATGAAACGAGCTTTCAATTCTAAACACTAAATGCTAAATGTTTTTAATTTCAAAGCTTTTTGCCAAACATTTGTATGTCATAATTTCCCAATTAACTGTTTTTACTTTCTCGGGTGGCAGAAATTGGACTCAGGAACCCGTTTAGTCCCCACTTCTATCAACACTTCAGGCAGTCTATTTGGAATTACCGCAATCACTTGCTTTTCTTTAATTTTATTTTTGGATTTCATCTAGAAATCCTAAGGTTAAATGTAGTTGGGTTAGTTTAGAGGTGGCAAAACAGGCGGGCTGGGCGGGCACGGGCCACGGGCTAAACGGGCTAAACGGGCACGGACCAAATGGGCGCATGTTATATGAATCATTTTAGAAAATACCTAAAATGACGAAATAAATTCCTCAAACTTAACACCTCATTTTTATTTAAAAAATTAAATATATTATATCTATAAGTTTTTCTTTAAAAACAATTGTAATATTATCCAATTGAGAAAAAATATGTGCAATTTTAACTTTAAAATGGGCAATATATACCCATTTAAAAAAAAATGGGGACCAAATGTGCCAAAATCTTTTAAAAGTTTGTCCTTTTAGCCAATTTTTTTGATTTTGGGCACAAATTGCCATCTTTAGGTTAGTTGGTTACAATATCCGTTAGCAACTATATCTTTTTTGTAATCTCTTTTCCTAACTTTTGCTAGTTTTAATAAAAGCCGCCGTTCCAAAAAAAAAATATAAAATAAAATAAAATAAAACTTCTAGCATGCGATAAAGCTTTATATCATCGGCGAAAGTATCTTTAATTAACATTGTGTTCTCAAGTTCATGTCTGACATGTATTTAAACTTACAAAGACACGGCTGACAACTTTTTAAGCGACAAAGAATTGAATTTTACAAATATAATATGACAACTAAATTAAGTCTTGCACCATAATATTAACAACACATATTGATTTTTCTTTTTAAATTGGCTTAAAAAATGTTGTTTTCGCGGGTATTCGTCTAGGGTTAAATGGTTGCAACTGGTTGCAACCGATTTCTTCAATTAAAAAAATAATAATAAAAAATGCATCAAT
The DNA here is from genome assembly GCA_030686995.1 of Artemisia argyi. Taxonomy (NCBI): domain Eukaryota; kingdom Viridiplantae; phylum Streptophyta; class Magnoliopsida; order Asterales; family Asteraceae; genus Artemisia; species Artemisia argyi. The sequence goes on along the minus strand of CM060709.1, from coordinate 136,978,311 downwards.
GGTCATACCAGAATTACAAGTTCGCGAGTATAATTATTTATCGCTATACATTGTCGCTTTGCGTGAGTATTCGTTTAGTATATTGAAGTGCGAACTTTACGCCTCAAGTTTAAGACATATAATACCTCATTTTAGTATCTATTATATAAACACACAAAGAAATTCAAATGTCACTCTTCTTTTACCTATAAGTTCGCACTAATGGAGCTTTATCCTAGATGGTACTAATTGGGTTTGTTACATGTTGAAGTAAAAGTTTGTACCTAAATAAAGTTATGTGTAAGTCCTTTTGGACTAGATGAAGTTGCATCCTCCGAGCATCTACACACAGAAAAGACACGCGTTAGGCTCGCCTTGGAACTTATCTAAAGACCAAGCTCCGGCATGAGGAATAAGTATGTGTGCCGAAAGGCTAGGTAATAAATGATAGAGTAAATGCAAGTGAAGTGATTAGTTGTGACATAAATGAGGTGGGAGTATTTATAGGGATAATTGTTTCTAAATGTATCGAACTTGCCACCTTTTACTATGTTATGTAGTCAACATTTTTTTTTAATCGTGTGTATCCAAGTTACTAATCTATCCTATTCAGTGAATTCCAAGGTGATTAAGGTTTTTCCGTTAGAGTAAATTACATAAATCGTCCTTGTGGTTAGGCCCAAATTGCAGGTTTCATCATTTTCTCTAAAAAATTGCTAACGGCCATTTAACAAAGGCAACGTTAGTCCATTTACCAATGATCATTTGCAACGTTAGTCCTTTAACAAATGCAACGTTAGTCCATTTACCATCGCCACCACCCACCTCCACCACCTCCACCCACCACCTCCACGCACCACCGCCACCACCACCCACCGCCACCACCACCACCGCCGTGGCCGCCACCCACCACCACCACCACCATCGCCGTCGCCACCACCCGCTGCCACGACCACCGCCGTCACTACCACTGCCACCTACCACCACCTCCACCTACCACCACCCACCACTGCCGCCAACACCCACCGCCACCACCACCGCCACCTCCACCACCACGCGTATAAAATCATGTATAAAAACATGTGTAATAAAAATGTGAATAAAACCGCATGTAAAACTGCATATAAAAATGTGTATAAAATCGCGTATAAAATCATATAAAAAAACGTGTATAAAACCGCATGTAAAACCGTGTATAAAAACTTGTATAAAAACGTGTGTAAAATCACGTATAAGAACGTGTATAAAAACACATGTAAAACAACATATAAAAACGCGTATAAAAAGTGTATAAAACGTGTATAAACCGTAGAGTTGGTGGTGGTGGCGATGCTGGTGGTGGCGGTGATGGTGGCGGTGGGTGGTGGATGGTGGTGGCAGCAGTGGTGGCGGTGGGTGGTGATGGCGGTGGTAGGTGGTGGTGATGGTTGTAGTGGTGGTGGCGGTGCGTGGTGGGTGGCGGTGGTGGAGGTGGGTGGTGGCGGGTGGTGGCGATGGTAAATGGACTAACGTTGCCTTTGTTAAAGGACTAACGTTGCAAATGATCGTTGGTAAATGGACTAACGTGGCCTTTGTAATGGCCGTTAACAACTTTTTAGAGATAAGGACGAATCTTGCAATTTGGGCCTAACCACAAGGACGATTTATGTAATTTACTCTAACGGAAAACCCTTAATCACCTTAGAATTCACTGACTAGAACGGATGTGTAATAAAAATGTATATAAATCCGCATGTAAAACTGCAAATAAAAATGTGTGTAAAATCGCGTATAAAATCATGTATAAAAACGTGTATAAAACCGCATGTAAAACCGCGTATAAAAACTTGTATAAAAACATGTGTAAAATCACGTATAAGAACGTGTATAAAAACACATGTAAAACAGCATATAAAAACGCGTATAAAAAGTGTATAAAACCTGTATAAACCGTGGAGTTGGTGGTGGTGGCGGTGATGGTGGCGGTGGGTGGTGGTTGCGGTGGTGGGTGGTGGTGGCAGCAGTGGCGGTGGTGGCGGTGGGTGGTGATGGCGGTGGTGGGTGGTGGCGATGGTGGTGGTGATGGTGGTAGTGGTGGTGGTGGCGGTGGGTGGTGGGTGGCGGTGGTGGAGGTGGGTGGTGGCAGGTGGTGGCGATGGTAAATGGACTAACGTTGCCTTTGTTAAAGTACTAACGTTGCAAATGATCGTTGGTAAATGGACTAACGTTGCCTTTGTTAAAGTACTAACGTTGCAAATGATCGTTGGTAAATGGACTAACGTGGCCTTTGTTAAATGGTCGTTAACAACTTTTTAGAGAAAAGGACGAATCTTGCAATTTGGGCCTAACCACAAGGATGATTTATGTAATTTACTCTAACGGAAAACCCTTAATCACCTTAGAATTCACTGAATAGAACGGATTAGTAACTTGGATACACACAATAGTAAAAAAAAAAAAAAAAAAAAAAAAAAAAAAATGACTACACAACATTATAAAAGGTGGCAAGTTCAAGTTCGATACATTTAGAAATAATTATCCCATATTATACTACCCCAACCTTGGTACTGTAGTGCTTTGGGCAAGAAACTACCAAGCTATACCTGTAGTGCTTTGGGAAAGAAACTGCCGAGTTATACCTAGCCTAGGTGCTAGATGTCAAATCACACGTGTGACACGACGTTACCAAGATGTAGCGCTAGCTAGGTTACGCTAGCGCTTGCCATAAAGAAGCTAGCCAGAAAGCTGGTCAGGCAGGCGAGCGATAGTACAAGCAAGCTAACACGCGGGCAAGGTTGAAGGGGTCTTGCGCAACCTTCGGATTGTCACAAGCGCAACCTTTGACCCCTTCGTTGACAACCTCTCATTTGTTCGAATACTCGCGGGGCCTGCTGCATTTAAAGAAGCTCCACCCGGGAAAAGAGTGGAAAGCAGCTTTGATAGATATGATAACGAAGAGGTTGCATTGAGATCTTCTATCCAAGGATCTCGATAAGGTTTTGGGGCGAAAGAGGCGATAAAGGGGAAGGGGATAGCCAGTTGTATCGGGTAGAACCTCTCTCACCTACGCTATTCTCAAACGGGAGATCGGGAATCAAACTCGTGTCTTCAACATGAAAAGACGATGTCCTAACCACTGGACGAAAGGGACCAAAAAGCCATTCTTCATATACCGCTCCGTGGGCTCCGAGAATAGAAGTGGTTCGTTTTCTTTCTATACGAAATTCAATATTTCGTTTGTTGGCGATTTCAGATGTCAATTCGGTGGCTCGTCCCCCTTCCTACGGGTTCCCCCACCCCCTGAATAAGTAAGGCACCGCTCTTTCTAATAATAATAAAAAAAAAAAAAAAAAAAAAAAAAGGCGAAGCGCCCGTTTGAAGTGGTGAAGGCCTATGCTACAGTAAGAAAAAAAGTAGGTTTCGGTTACGAAGTCCCTTTCGAGGCTAAGGTTACAAAGTAAGGTCAACTGGTTAAGGAAAGCTCAGGAAACCATCATGCCAGAAGACAATAAGCTGATGCATTCTCTGATCAAGTAAAGCACATGTCAAGGGGTGGATATAAGACTAAGGATGGAGTCCACCATAACTTTGGAATCAGATTCAATGTCATTCACTTGGATGCACTTATCAAAACATAGTTTGAACCCATCTCTGAGAGCTCTAGTCTCAGCCATCATGTTAGTACCATTGTATTCCTAAGCTTAATGCGCGAAAACAATAAGAAATTAGCTCAATGAGTACTAAAAAGGGTGCTAACGGCAATGGGACTCCCGCGGGTAATAAGAAGCTTAAAAATGAAGCCCATTTCTTTGAAATCCCACTATAGTAATGCCAATAAAAAGAGAAAATGAGAGACCTAAAGTAATGAGAAAATGACTTGTAACTGTGAAGCTATAAGGTATCATACCCTGAAGATTACAAAATAACAAAAAGGTAAAAGTGACCAAGATGCAAGGGGAAAACTTTTGTTTCACATTTCTGGGAAGACCCCCTATTTGTTCGTTTACCAGGTTCAGCACGAAATCATAAATAAGCTCTACCAAGGATCGCCAAGCATTTGGTACTAAGTTTCATCCTCTTTTTTTAGTAACAAAATGAATCAGAAGTAGGACCAAACAGAGAGTTAGCAGCATAAACAAAGAGGAATTTGTGAATGAGAAATACAAATTTCCTATCTTCATAGGAATCAATGGGTGAATGGAAAATTGCTCAAGTGGACTGGGGGGCGTCGGAGGTGTCCCCCCTGTAATGTTGTTTAATTGTTGTATGGCAAAGTCATAGTGATCACCCTCTTCTCTTCTTAAATGCTTTATAATCTCATATAGAGAATTCGGGTTTTCTGAATCATTATGCATTTGTTTGGCGATATCAAGTACTTGGTTTTCATTTTGGTTTTCATTTTGACATCTGTCTTGGAATATACCAAAAACGCGGTCAAAGATTTCATTCTTTAGGTAGTCCGCTAGATCTTTCATTGTAATACGAATCCTCGACTTAGCTGTATCACTGGAACTTGAGTTAAGACTCCTTTCATCAAGGAGAAGGAGACGTTGAATTTTTTCAATCATGTGGATTGAGAATAAAGGATTCCCCCCATACAAAAAGAGAGGCTTTCCTGTACGAGTAGTGAAGAACTAAACGAGACTTTTGTTGATTGTTGACCAACAGACAGAAAAGGAGAACGAAGACTAATGAATATGCACCTGGATCGGTCACCTGAAGAAAGTTGACATCGACGGCTTACTCTTTTGCTGAGCCAAAAAGAGAAAGAATGTCTATTTCCGTTTTCCCGATTGGCTCTCAGAAGATAGATTGACTTAGAAACGTACTCTTCTTCCGCTTTTGCAGAAAAGGCTTTCTCTTCTCTTACGAAATTACGAGTTGGATGAACAGATCGCTCCTAAAGGTTTAATAAGACATTAGATTCTTATTCATCAACTCTACGTCTCCTTAAGAAGTAAGCCCTCATCCTGTGAAATCCGAGATGGGCGACGTAGTCCGGATCTTGCAATGATCCATTAGATAAAAGGTGATATATGGATAAAAGAAGTGTGTGCTTTTGTTCCTTTCGGTAGTGCCTTTCGGACATATCTCTTGTCTGATGTTCGGCATGGTCCAATCGGTCACATACACCAACACTACAGTTCGATTTACTTGTTTCATTGTTCTCTGAATATCGATGCTTTGAACATGTACAATGCTAGTAATCATACGCGTATGCTTTGATTATTGTATAAATCTTCCCCGTACATGTCTTAATGTTTGCACCTAATTAACACACTGATCATGCAACATTCACGTTGTATGTTATCTTTATCACGTCAATAAGTGAAATATAAACTTTTCACTCAAATATTTGTTAATAGCATTCTTAATATAACCCTCGCAAAAGTTAATTGGTTGAGTAACAAATACATGTATTGTTGGAATTATTGTATCATGACATTCATATAAATAAACCAAGTACATCAAAGTGAGCATAGCGGAAGCAATTATAATAGAATCAAATAACATGTAATTAATTAATCAATAATTAAAATAGTAAACATACCTTTATGATTCTAGCCCGAACAAGAATCAAAGCAATCTTCCGGAACCAAGACCCCTAATTAGGGTTTATAAGGATTATAAGAATTACCCCTTACCTTTTTGTAATTCAATCCAAGAATCAAACAATAGTGTGTTTGATTCACGTTCTTGTACACACGTACTAATTCAAGAAAAAGAATTTGCAAGTAATAAACACAAGATTTGTTTTGATCTTATGAAAATCGAAACCCTTAGGGTTTGGTTTGATAAAATCGATCAAGAAAAGAAGGAGAGGAGAAAACACCAAGGTGTGTGTGTACAAGTTATATGAAAAACATGTATCTTGGGTTTGCTTATATAATATACAAAACTTGGAGCTCAAGGCACAAAGGAGGTGGGTTGCCCCCCTTTGCCGATCGGTTTGGAGCCCTAAGGGTATTCCGGAACCTTCTCTTGTTTCCATGTTTTGTCTAGTATTACTTTCCTAATCTTCGTTTGATAAATAATTAGTCATTAATCAATAATACTAATTATTATTATTTATTTTGTGTTTAATAATTAATTATAACATTTTATAAATAATTATTACTTTTTCTCTTCATACGTATTGTGTGCAATCCCATGATCTCAAGTTCGATCCTAACACACGACTATTATTATTTTGTCTATAAAACCAACAGCTCCCACTTAGACATATCATAATAGTGTGATCACATCGGTTAGCGTCTTGCAACACGCCGATGCCTCTAGTACAACTTGAGTAAGGCTCCTGGAAAACCTTTTAATGATTTCTCATTATTATTATCCATTTGTTTCTAATACCGTGTTAAATAAGGATATGGATCTAGGTCATTCCTTAATTAACCATTCTGTTTCTCGTTTTTAGAAATTGACAAGATTACCAAATCTTCTGAACCTTTAAAGAAAAACCTTGGGCGTGGCCACGCAAACACCTTGACAACCCTACGAGGGGCCCAGCAGTATTAAACTTCAAAAATTAATTTGAAGGAACAAATTCTTTATTGATTACAAGCAAAACACACAAACTTTGTAACACTTCCGAAAACAACCCTTATGACTACCAGTTACGTATAGCGTTAAGTTGTTCCACAAAAATGTACTACATTCATGACCGTTATCTTGTATCTTAAGTCTAAGGATAACTTCTTATGATTTACTTAATGACAAGATCCATAAAGTAACATCATATAGTTGGGATTAAGTCCTATATTCAGTATCATCGAATATCGTCTGAAATGGCATGTCTACGCATCAATATACTTTAAGTATATTATACCAACTTCAGATTTGTCTTAATTTAATAATATTCTCATATTATTAACTGACAACGGACAATTTAGAATAACTCTTATTCATGGATTTAAACATGCAAAAATAGGACAACAATAATTAATAACAGAAATAAACATACCAACATACTTTATTTCATTAAAATAATCTTTTACCTAATAAAATAAAACCCTTAGTAGGGACTTTTTCATTTCAAAAAAATCAAATCATACTTTATTAGGCAATATTTTTTTAATTAATATTTATTTCTTTTAAATAAATTGATTTTTTTAGATTAAATAATCCTACATACTTCCTTATTTGGCAATAGTATTTGTAAATTCGTTTTTTTAGAAAATTTGAGCTAAAAAATTTATGTGTCAAAACTATAAAAAGTTAAAACTTTAAAAACGCGGAGTCATTTACAAGACTTAGGGGTCAAAACAGAAAATTAAGAAAAAAACAAAACAGAGTTTGGCTGTCGACACAAATCCAAAATACACATATAACTTAAAAAAACAACGCTCCTATTCCGTCCATCACCGGTAGGCAGCATCAATTATCCCTAACACATAATAAACAAAAAGAATGCCATCTCTTTTTTAACAAGTTTACCAAATCCAACCAGGTTTTCGAATTCAAATTTGATGTTGAATTACTCTCAGCCTCACAGGTGATGCAACAGGCCAGGTGATGAAACAATCGAATTAGGTGAGGTTAATTTTAATTCTTAGATGTTTTTGAGTTGGGGTACCAATTTGTGGATTGATTGTCCTTTATCTAAACCTAAAATCTCAATACATCCTATTCATATCCTATTCATATGGATCATGTCAATAAAAAAAACATCTCACGAATCACAAACAATAGGTAACTTAGTCACCTAGAATATGCTATCAAGGAATTAACATAGCAAGTGATTGTTAATTATGTTTGATTTTAGTATTTAAGTGTGTTTAGCCACTTTAAGTTAGACGACCACCAAGTGTTCGATATTAATCCCCAATGAAACTCATGTTTTTAAGATGCAACATTATATTTGTGCTTATACTTTGGTTGATGAATTTCATTACAGGTGGCAAATAAAGTAACTTTTTTATGGTGTATTTTAGCTTATTGGATTGCTTATATGCTTTGAAACTAAGCACGTGCCACAAATAAGTAGTTTTCATTAGAGAGTTTAGGATTTGAAACATATACAACATGTCTTAGAAAATCATGAGAATAAATGTCAAGTTTAAGAATTAATTAAATTATTCGATTAACCCAATTGTAATTTATCTGTCTGTACATTAATAATTCATACATTAAGCTTACAACACGTTGGCTGCTCTCGATCAATTAGTCTTTATTGGCATTTGTTAGGAATGATACTTGCTGTTGGGTGTACTCTTTAGTCTTTTATCCTAAACTTAATATGTAGCATATATCGAGTCCGCCATAGTTTTAACATATAAGGCTGGCAGACATATGTAAAATCTAAAACGTGTGTCGCCATATGGGTTTTTCGTCACATATAGTTAATATCTTCTACCTACCAAATGACATTCGTCTGAGAGATTGTGGGTTTATGTTCTAGCTGGTCATTGTTATATGTGGTATCTGTTGATAGTTATGAGTTATTATTAGTTATACTCTTTTATGTTTAGTAGTTGTTAAAAGCTACAAGTGATGCTATATTAGAAAGGTGTAATCTGTTTTAATTTTTGAAATGAGATTGGTTAAGGGTTAAACAAGATATATTTTTTCCTATTGATCATGTGATTAGCTGCACCATAATCAACAACCAAGCTTAAACACATCTAAAAATTAGAATTTCACTAAACAATGAGTGAAAGGATATCATTGAAAGTATATCTTCTCCACCAACTTTAGCACTATGAGTAGATGGGAAGGAGGAAGCTACCCCAAAATTTGACTATAAGCATAGTTTGGCATTTTCACTTATAAATATATAATGTACCCGCATGTTGCTTTGTTTTTTGAATATTTGGTCATGCCATAAAGGTTCTATTTATTGTGTTCTCTAGGCTAACCGCTGCCTTCTTATAGTTTTTTTCATATCTATTTTTTTGGCAAAATAACATAGTATATTGATTTGATCCTACCTTTTTATTATATATATATATATATATATATATATATATATATATATATATATATATATATATATATATATATATATATATATATATATATATATATATATATTACGGTTTTTTTTTTGCATAAATTAACAAGTTATGTTTTTCAGCACATCTCCCGGTTGAGTTAAATTGGTCACAGACCCAACTTTGAGCGATCCTTTTATACGGCCAAAAAAGTATAATAAAAAAATTTAGATTCTGAAAATAAATTGCTATGCTTTTGGTTATCGGGTTTAGGATACAATGATTGAGGAGTTCTTTTACAAGGAAAAGCGCTCATTGATACAATATTATAAACGGTTTAAATTGCAACTCATTGTATTGACATATAATTTAGCCATTAAATAATTTTATGTTAGGATGATCCAATACCTTATCAGAAATGATGTGGTAAGGGAACCCTCCCATGAGATTTCTTTGAGGTTCCTATGAGATTGCTTTGACAAAGTATTTATGTGCTAATTCATATGCAAAGTACATTTGTATATAATCTTACTTTATTGTGGTCCAGGCTGAAAGGCAAATGATGGGCACTACTGACGCCGAATAGGAAATCACAAGATGGAAATTGGCATAACAACAAGAAGCTATAGCAGACAATGGTGTGGAAAAGAGTGGGAGCAAGGTAGAAACTGTCTCATGAAGGTTGGTATTTCCATGGTAAAAAAGGTTATAAATTATAACATCTTTTATACTGTATTTCTAACATGGAACATTAAATAATCAAAATCTTAGACTCAATAAGATTATCATGTTAAACTAGAACGAAAAGATAACATAGATAACAATTTTATATGGTCTTAGTGGGTGTTGTGGTCGGTCCAAACCCAAACGGGTACAATGGGTCATAACGTCGGTCTCCAACATTCATGGGTAACTCATCAACCAACTTAAACCAAGTACGGGCCAGCTTTCCTTCGAAACCATAGTCACCAATAGAACGTTGGAGACACCTTGGCCTTCTAATACAGGAAGCCAAGCTGCTACAAGTATGTCTACGGTATCCACAAATGGCTACACCACCACTGGTCACCCAGTGATTAAGACCGCCACAAATTTGACCGACCCAGATACGTTTTTTATAGTGCTTTGACCTGACTTTGGAATTGTAAGATTTGAATTGTCGCTAAAAGTCTCTGCGTATGGTAGCTCTCTTACCATAACTATAGTGGCCAAAATTCTTGGACTTGAAATACTCCTTGTCGGGATACTCGGTGTACACTACTTTAGTCTTTGGATCAAGTGTGTTACATATAATATTCAGAGTGTTTAGTTAGGGTAGTTTGAGTAATGGGTCAAAAAGGTGAATTTTGAATGAGGTCTGGTTAACCCGAAACACTTTCTGGTTTAAAATTCATATTTTTTACTCAAAAGCTTAAACTCCATTTGTTACAATCCGTTTTACTAAATCAGTATCCACTAAGAATCGTTCACCTTTATTATCTTAATCAACTACTAGATATCATTTGGCTGTGATTGTTCATTAAGTTGGTGTTCTTGAGATTTATAAGGTATTCTTTATTATTTTGACAATCCGATTAATATGATGTATCATGGAGGTCTGGTCAACTGTTTTCGTCAAACCACATTTCTTCATCTTAACGGTTCCAAAATAAAAAAAACTTTTATTTTAATCTCCTGATAAGCTATTTATATACATCTATTTGTGTTTATACGGTGCTTTTTCTGATTCAAATTTTATATTTGATAAAGAATAATGTTGTATTTCAGGTAATTCCATTACTATCAAAGTGAGGATTAAAATATTTCTTGAACACATAGTTTATATCTTAATGAGTTTAACGATAAGCCATTAACGTTGAAGGCGTAGGAATGGGGTGAAGTTGTAGCTACTCTTGTGCTATGGTCCGTGGAAGGAGCGGCAATTCAAACGTTGGCTATTTAAGAACCAAGACAGGTTATTTTAAACAAAAACAAACCAAATCACGTCTAAATATTTGATTCGGACTATTTAATGGTAAATTGAAGTGATTCATTATTCACTTCTAGAATTTAGATTATAATGATTGCGTAGACCTGTTCATGTTTGATTAACCATTCTTTGAATACATATGATTTGGAGCAACTTCATTGCTGAAGCAATGTGAAGAAGCTATCAAAAGATTTAAACTCACTAAGAAGTTGTTTGACTCTTGAAAGAACGTAGAAATTTATTACCCGAATTCTCAGCCACATTGTAGTGGTCCTGCCTTTCCCTCCGGGCTTCCTGCTAATGTTCAGAGACTTGAACAATTATATACGACTGGTGAGTTTAGCGATGTGGACATAAGCATTGAAGGTCATGGTTTTATTGCTCGGTCTCATAAAGTTATTCTTGGTCTGTGGAGTATCCCATTTATCAATGTAAGCTACTGCTTATTTATGTTTATATATTTTAGTTATATAAAGTACTTTTTTTTTACATTTTCATAGATAATATTTTAGTTGTTAGACCATTGTAATCAGAATTATGACAAGCTGTTAATCTACTACTATATCATAACATGTACATGTGCAATGTGATCAATCTTGACTAAGAGTTATACCTTTTAGTTTTTGTCTAAACTAGATTGCCACGATCATTTTTTGAGCTTCAAGTGTAGTATTTTTTTTCATGACAACATCTGAACAGATCAAGTGGTTTTGGACATCGGAGCAGGAGGTAGATGTTTTTGGCAAATGGTGAGTAGTATTGTAAATTGGGGATGTGGCTAGGTGTATTGAGCCCATGTTGCATTATAACATGATATGAAAAAATATATGATTATATACAATGTAACTATATGTAATACGAAGTAAATTAAATTCAAAACATGTAGTATTAAAACGTAATTTAAATTTTATGTCAAAACTCCGTGTGTGGGCTTTATATCTATATGACTATACTACATATAAAAGCTTCATTGTGGTAGGATCTTACGACCTCTATCCGATTTTGTGAGACAACGAGTAGGATCACGATTTTCACTAGAAGCTTATTTTCATCAATATACCATTTTATTAATTGACACCGTTACTTATTGCTGGGATTGTTTGTTTGGTCTACTTAATCCGGGGACAACAGTATTGACACGGTTTTGTGTCGCTCCGGCTAGGTTGAGGTATTACAATTGTATTATTGCAGAGGCTGTTTATGATGCAAACAAAGCAATTAAGTTGGACGCCTCAATACCAAAGGCATATCTGCGCAAATGGTGAGTAGTTTTTGAATAACTCAAATTAGTTTGTTAGCAAGTTATTGATATTTGTCATGTGTTTCATTTAAACGTTCCATCTAAACATCCGGTCTAAAAAAATCGTATGTGGCCTTATTGTTTGATTACTATGTTTTGTTTGTGGGATACGGGATTGAAATCATAGGAGTTCATGTGATCCTTTGAATGCTTAATAGGATTATAGCAAATGATTTTTCATGCATTGTTTCTTAAAGTGTAAGTAAGCACCAGATACTAAAGGATATTGTCATTTAGGTTTTGGAGAACCAAAATTTTGGGTTAATGTGAACTTTCTAGAGTAGTTCTGTTATTGTGACGAAATCGGACGCGGAAGATTTTACTCAGTTACTTATCATCATGAATAGGTCGATTAGGCTTGGATTTTATCTCTAACGAGTAAATGATGAAATTCTTAGAATTTAGTTATAAAGAAAATGGGGCAAAAGTTGTCCAAACATAAACCTCATTCTTTGCATGATTCAGTGAATGGATAAAGAAGTGTGACAAATGTATTGCAGGTAATAACCTATACATGTCTTTTTAGTTCATTTTTTTTATAGACATGATGGTAAATTAAGACATGATTTTTGATGAATTTTCTTTGCTTATTGGAACAGAGGAAGAAGGTGAAAGCAAAAGTTTCATACTTCGGTTAATCCTGCTGGCCATTCTCTTGGACTTCTGTAACATGTTAGTGTTTTTTTTATAGGGTATCCTAAATTTATTTGGATTTTTATAGTATTTAATATGGACGGATTATCTTCAACAAACAGTGGCAAAATTAACATAGTAGTTAGGCTTGCTTATGGGCATACATGGGTTATGTATCATAAATATAAGCTTCTAAATAGTCTTTTGATAATGACGTGATATGAAAACAGTGGACATCAATTTGCTCGCATTTGATGGTGGTATGAACTAACTAAATAGAATAGCTTTTATTAAATAATTTTCCAGGTTTGTTAATCTTTTTGTTAGTGTATATATTAATGTATGTATTGAAGCAACAAAAGCCGTTGGTAAGCGAGACGCTCATCAACTTCGACTGCATATAAAACAAAGTTCATGTCACAAGAAATCGTGATTGATGATCAGCCTCAAGGTGGAGCCTATGCCCTTGACATTAATTGGTATATACCTTTGATCTTTATACATGTATAAGCCTATTTCTAAGTTTCTAGAATTGTATTATTTGAGCACCAGATGACAATTAGATAATACCAGGAAGTTATTACTCTGCAATCTTCTAATACACGTGTCCCTTCCCATTATAGTAAGTACTCACTGGGATGTTCCTAGCATTGCTTATGGCCTTGCAGTTTCTGCTTATTTCAATATCAAAAAGTAAGAACTCCTATAGTGTAAGAAATCCCAAATGCTATTTAATAATCACTTAGTCTATCATTTTTGAACCACCATTCTTTCAAAGGCTACACCCCTGGTGCGTGGAAGTGACCCGGCTGGTGTCACTCGCTCATTAATTAAGTAGTGGGCCTACTTATATGAGGAGTTACCGGTAGTGCCAGATGATCAACAAGATGGTATTTTCTTTTAATAATTATTGATATGTAAAGGATGGCACAATGGAACTAAAGTATTCTTAGGTAAAACTTTAAAAATACACTAATGATTTTTATAGTGCTTGTGGAGTTTGGGCTTGATTTTGAACATGGATTTTGAAATTGATATACTGAAATTGGAAGCTTAGGCTTAGGATTAATTGGATTGTGATAATGGTCAACTGGATTTTAGTGGAGCAGATAAATCCTAGAATGTGAAGTATGTGAAAACTGAATCTAATTTCTGGGTGAATTTTAGTGTTTAACGGTAATAATGTTCCCGAAAAATATGAATAGATTTTATGCCGATGGTAACTACAAATACCTTCTCTTTTATCTACCACATAAGATCAAGTTAGTAAATTCATTGTTGGAATGAGGTTTATGTTTCGTTGTATCTCTTTGGTTTGAGTTTATAGTATATTCTCATGTTATGGTTTTGTGACTCTTCTTGCGAAGAATGTTAATGTTGTTGCCAATGTTGCTTGATGGCTCTCATGTTTCTGATCCCAAAATGGGTAGTTCTTTGGTATGAGTTTGTATATAGATGGGTCAAACTTGCCATATCTACTGCTTAGTCATCTTTTCAATATAAAAATTGCATGAGTGCCATAAGTGTTACTACATGATATGAATTTATGCTTGAAAGTTATTGGCTATATTGCCCTGCTGCAAGTACAAATTGATAGTTAAGAATTAAGATGTGGTGACAAAAGATAGCAAATGATATTGTACATGTACTAGCTGCATTTTTATACATATGAATTACATAATTTCACTTTAGTACATATCAACTACAACCTGTAGGATGATGATTATTTCATACATGTTGCTAGAATGGAAAGGAGTCAGTGCCAAACACCTCCTGTAGCAAGATTAGATTACAAAATTATGAAATCTTGAATTAAAAAAATAATTTATTTAAAATATTAGAAAAAAACCCGCGCGTGCGCGGGCATTATAACTAGTAATTGTTTACAATATCCTTTATCCAAATACTAATCACAGTTATGCATGAAACTACTAGCTAATTTAAGTCCAATTCCATTGGCTAATTCATTAAGCTTCTCTTTCGCCAAAGCCTTAGTGAACGGATCAGCTAAGCTATCATCTGTGTGAACTTTCAGCAGATTTATTTCACCTTCGTTAACCTTTTCATGAACAAAGTGATACTTCCGTAGAAAATGTCTGGTGCCTCTCATGACTCCAGGTTCATTGGCAAATATGATTGCAGCAGAATTGTCACAATACATATTAATAGGTAATTCAATTGAAGGCATAACACCAAGCCCAGAAACGAATTTCCTAATCCAAACAGCCTCTATAGCAGCTTCTGAAGCAGCAATGTATTCAGCTTCTGTTGCAGACATCGCAAGTGTACTCTGCTTCTTGCTCCTCCAGTCTACAGCTCCTCCATTGATAACAAAGACATAACCCGTCTGAGACTTCGAATCATCTTTATTACTTTGAAAGGATGCATCGCAGAAACCTGTAACACAAAGTTCTGCAACTGGATTTCCACTATATACCAAAAACATATCTTTTGTATTCCTCAAATACTTAAGAATATGCTTAACAGCAATCCAATGTTTATCACCTGGATTCTGTTAAAATTGACTGGTAATATTTTGAGCAAACGCCACATCTGGCCTTGTGCACTTAACCGCATACATAATAGATCCTACAGCCGAAGCATAAGGAACTTTACTCATGCGAGCCACCTCAGCAGGTGTTGAAGCACAAAACTCATTACATAAGCCATGTTTTACTTCCATCGGCAAATATCCTTTCTTGGAATTTTGCATATTGAATCTTTTCAATATTTTGTCAATGTAAGCACTTTGACTTAATCCAATTAACCGCCTTGATCTATCTTTATAGATTTTGATTCCCAGAATGTATGCAGCTTCTCCTAAATCTTTCATAGAAAAGCACTTTCCAAGATATGCCTTAACCTTTTGCAAACTTGGAATGTCTTTTCCCATGATCAATATGTCATCAACATATAGAATTAGGAAAGTTACATTATCACTCCCACTAGCTTTGTGATACACACATGGCTCATCAAGATTTTGAGTGAATCCAAACTTTTTTATTTCAGCATCAAACCTCTTGTTTCATTGTCGTGATGCTTGCTTTAATCCATAAATGGATCTTTTAAGCTTGCATACACGATTTGGGAAATCTGGATTTTCAAACCCTTCTGGTTGTACCATATAGATGTCTTCATCTAGATGACCATTTAAGAAAGTGGTTTTCACATCCATTTGCCAAATCTCATAGTCATAGTACGCTGCTATAGCTATGAGAATTCTTATAGCTCTTATGTCTGCTACAGGAGAAAACGTCTCCTCGTAATCAATTCCAAAAGTTTGAGTAAAACCTTTAGCAACTAGACGAGCCTTATAAATGTGTGCATATCCATCCATGTCAGTCTTAATTTTGTAGAGCCACTTACTCCCAACTACCTTGGCACCAGGAGGTAAGTCAACTTCTTCCCAGACTTCATTGTCATGCATGGATTGTATTTCCCCATCCATAGCAGCTTTCCACTTAGCCTTTTGAGGACTATTAATGGCAGCTCTATTTCTAGTAGGTTCATTAAGATCCCCTAGTGTATGCTCATCAACCTCTACATTAAGACATAGACGGTCAGGAGCTTTCACAGATCTTGAAGATCTGCGAATGGGAATTACTTCAACTTCCGGTAGAGGACCCAGACTTTCCGGTTCTATAGGAAGTGTGCTAGTGTTTTCTGAAGGCAATGCATTATTTAGATCATCTTCTAGATCATATACTCTCCCACTGATTTCTTGAGTCACAAAATCACTTTCAAGAAAATCACCATATCTTGCAACAAACACTTTGTTCTCAGGTGGATAGTAAAAGTAGTAACCCATTGTTTCCTTTAGGTATCCTACAAAAATGCATTTTACAGATCTTTGTTGGAGTTTATCTTGTGAGTCACGTTTAACATACGCCTCACAACCCCAGACCTTTAAATAAGACAAGTTCGGAGCTTTTCCAGTCCATATCTCATATGGAGTCTTATCAACCTTCTTGGTGGGAACCATATTCAAAATACGAACAGCTGATTCAAGAGCATAATCCTAAAAAGACAAAGGAAGATTAGTAAGATTATACATTGATCGAACCATGTCCAACAATGTACGATTCCTTCTCTCAGATACACCATTTTGTTGTAGAGTATATGGAGATGTGAGATTCTGGACAATTCCATTCTCAGTTAAGAAATCTTTAAAATCTTGACTAAGGTATTCACCACCTCGATCAGAACGAAGAGCTTTAATATTCTTTCCCAATTGCAATTCTACTTCTGCTTTGAAAACTTTAAATGTTTCAAACACTTCATGTTTATGTTTAAGTAAATAAACATAACCATAACGGCTGAAATCATCTGTAAAAGTTAAGAAGTAAACAGCACCTCTCCTTGACACATGTCTAAGTGGTCCACATACATCCATGTGTATTAAACCAAGTAAATCTGAAGCTCTTTCCATATTATTATGAAAAGGTTTCTTCGTCATCTTCCCAGAAATACAAGATTCGCATTTACCAAATGACTCATCATTGATATTATTCAAAAGCCCTTCACGTTGCAGCTTTTGCATGCGAGTCTTGCCTATATGGGCAAGTCTACAGTGCCAAAGGTAAGACGAATTCAAGTCATACTTCATTCTCTTACTTATGTTGTACATCGAATTATTATTATTGTTGGAAGTCACACAATTATTCATATCAATTTCAAACACACCATTAACAGCAACAACATTAAAATAAAATACACCATTTAAAGAAACAGAAATTTTATTGCCGTCAATAGTATGAGAAAAACCAAGATCCAACAAACATGAAAAGGAAACAACACCTCTAATTATAGAAGGTGCATAATGACAATTGTTTAAACAAAGTACTAAACCCGAAGGTAAAACTAAATCAAACATTCCTATGGCTTCAACTGCTGCTTGTGCTCCATTTCCCACATGCAGAAATTGCTCCCCATAAGCTAGTCTTCTTTCCTCTCTAAACCCCTGCAGTGTATTACAAATATTAATACCACATCCAGTATCATATACCCAGGAATTTAATTTATGATATAAAGTGTAACACCCAAAAATTTAAGTTTGTCGCAACGAAAAAGTAATTTGGGTGTTACGGTGAGGATCGAAGTTTTAACCACATAAAACGGTTTAAAAGAAACGTTTTGAAAGTTATTTGTCATTTAAATAATAATTTTGATAAAAGATGATTCATTTGATTTAAAATCTTATGAAAAGATAAAAAGGCTTGTAAAAATGACAAATTTGATTTTTACACCATTTTAATTTATCAGAGTAATACATGCCCACTCCGTGTCTTGTCCTGCTCCGTTAAATTACCTGAGATACACATGCTTAAAAGTGTCAACATAAAGGTTGGTGAGTTCATAGAGTTTTAGGAAAAACCCGTTATTTTGTTAAATTTCAGGAATATTTGGTATTGATAAAATACAAACAGTAATGAAACAAGTATCAAATATATTCACAAATAAATCATATAAATATTCAATCACATTCAATAAAGAATCAATAATCTTAACATGAGCTGGAAACTCATGATACTAAATCAATCAGATATACAATTCACGTATGGTCAAACCTATACAGCTGTATCTAAATATATGTTGAATACATATATATTTCCTTTACAGATATTGCACCAAGCCTTATGACACGCAAGACGTTAACAAAGGGGGTGTTCTATCAAATCAATGACAGATTTTGCCCTCTATTCGTAGGTGATTTGCCAATTCCTACTTGTCTCAAATATAGTGTATCACGACTAATACGACTAACCACATGCATAATGGCATTCCGTCAAGTATTAGTGGGATCGGAGGTCAATCCAAAACAGGTTTCGAATCTGTTCACTATATTCGCGCTCACATTAAAGTGATTAATGGCTCATGATTGAGGGACTATATGGCGATAAGCTAACTTAGGCAATATCAAGGACCTATGGGCTCATTTAGCATAACATCATGAAATCAAGTATCGTATCACAGTAATCAATTTGAAAACAGTATCGTTTGAGTATCAGAAATTCAGTTTGAAAATATCATCGTTTGAGTATCAGAAATTCAATTTGAAAATATTATCATTTGAGTATCAGAAATTCAGTTTGAAAATATCATGGTTTGATTATCAGAAATTTAGTTTGAATATTTCGCCAGTAAGACATTTATATCACATACCACAATAATCGAATTGAGAACATTTTCATATGAGTATCAATATTTCAGTCAAGAAATTCTTCAATAAATATATATTTCACATACCACAATAATCGAATTGAGAACATTTTCATATTTTAAATCACATTTTATATTATTTTAATATCAATTAGGAAATTGATTTGAATCATGTATTTTATTTTATTTCATATACTTATCAAGTTATCAAAGTATATGTAAGCATGTATCTCCCCCAATGAGTTTAAAACAATTATTGGAAATGGGGCTATGACTCACCTGGATTGATTTGGAAATGATGAAAAGTAAGATAGGATGAGATTTATGGAAACGTCTTTAACACAGAACCTGATAAATAAATTTATCAGAGAATATAACCAAATACTATTTGGTAAATACGAACGAATAACGAATAATTATTATTTGTTATGACGAATAGATGATGTGCAGTGAAATTATTATGTCATGCATGATATGTTAAAATACTTTATTTAAAATATCCATCGTAGTTTTACCTTTTTAATCGTAAGTAATAACATTAACTTTTTGAATATCGTTATATATATAATTAACGTAAAATAAATAATATACATATAAAATGTAATAAAATGCATATGACGTGAGGGTTGTCGTAAAATAGAAAATAAAATAAGAATGTCAAATAGATTATGTGTAGTCCTTGTCCTTTTTCCAATTTTACACTTTTTATACTAACGGCGTTAGCGTCACACCGTTAGTCCTTTTTATATATATTTTACAATTATAGTCCACTACATGTCCAATATTACAATCTAAGCTTGTAACAATCCTATATTATCAATTTTTTATCCTTTCTTTCTGTTTCTACATTTTTAGTCCTTTCTTTTCACAATTTTCACTTTTAGTCCCTATAGGTGTCGTCGCGTTACATTTTTAGTCCAAATTTGCAAAAATGATTATAAAAATTTTATGAAAATTTCTGTGGCTTCTTTTATTAATTTCAAGCTTATTTCAACTGCTTATTTTATAAAAAGCTTATTTATTTAGCTTATGGGCCTTAATTCGAACCAAACAAAAGCCCATTTAAAATTTTAGAGGCGAGGGCATGAAAATTCTTTTGGGCTTGAACTTGGGCTTCCTTAATGATTCCAAAAATATATTTTATGAGCCCAGTGGGCTGTTAAAACGTGAAGTCTTATTGGGCATTAGTTAAGCCCACTTGACAAACATATTAGTTTTTATATAAGTTTTGATTTGAAAAATCTGGTTTGTGTCGATTTACTTTGGCTCGATTAGAGTGTCAAAACGTGATTATTTTTGTAAGTTGTATAAATGAAATTAATAGTTTTCTAGGTGGTCTATTAGGTCGAGTAAAAATATTGGGTGCTTGTTACGTGAAATTGAAAGTTATACGTAGGTTTTGTGGCATGTTTGAATCGATTTCATTATTTGGAAAAATTGGAATTATTTACTAAGTGTTTAGATTATTTATACGTGTGAAACATGGTTCAAAGTAGGCTCGTTAAATGAATGTAACATGAAAATAAACGTGAAGTGTACGTGCTACGTGACTCCTAGGCCTACCAAGATAGAGGCTAGCCACGTTTCGTGTTCTAAAAATAAATATGTACGTATAATATATATGTAAAGTATATACGTTCGAACAAAATAAACATGATGCATGACCAATATTTAAGGTGTGAAATGGATTGAGAAAGGATGAAAACTACTTACAAACACCTTAGAGGTGATAGAGGTCGAGTAGAAACGAGTGGAACACAAGGATTTCACGTTTTCAATATATAACCCAAACGTTATATATATATTAAAACCCGATTTCCTTTTCTTGAGTCCCAACTAGTATAACCTTCGACTTGTGATTTGTAAGGGTGATGTTTAGGAGAAAAACGTATATGAAAAGAGTTTAAGAATGGGAGGAAACTATGTGCATGCATGGTACGTATATATTACCATTCGAATTGATCGGGTGGTGCTAAATAACGCAAGCAAACATGATTTACTATACCATGTCAGCCCCTCTTTGCTTCAAGGACGATTTTTATAGATATAAAATGGGATGTGAGTGCACACTTCATGGGAAATGTTTGGGTGACTCATGAATGCATGTCGACATAACCATATATTCATAAACGATTTACAAAATCGTTCACTACTTGTATATACATGATCATATTCGACATTTGAGTATAAAATCATCTCGGTATTATTATTAGGATCATTTAGAAACAAACGGGGATTAAAACGGTTAAGAATTGAATATGTTGTGAATTGGTTGGGTCGATTTATGGCTAAACAATTTGCCTCTTAAAAACGTATCAAAACTCAACGTGTGAACGTGAGATTCGACACACTAATAGTTGGCTAGGAGCTTAATAAGAATGTGCAAAAATATACGTATGTCGTGTGTACGAATTTGAAATGAACGAGACGTTTTGTGGCTTACTTAGTCGATCTATACGAAATTTTATAAAATAAAAGTGGGTTTATAGTTGGGCCGGTTGGGCTTAGGGAGTATTAAGGCCCGATTTGGTTTTTAATAAATTTTAGTAATTAAGTTTTTATTAATTAGGTTTAGTGAAATTAATGTTTTGTTAATTGTGTTGATAACTTGTTTTGTCGTTTGATGAATTTGACAATATCGTAATCGAGACCATTTTAATATACAAAGAAAATTTTAAATTTCCCCGTAAAAATGGTGATTACAATAATGACAAGGATTATTTATTTAATTAACCGAAGTTAATTATACGAATTTTAGCGAGGTTTTACAGTACCCACATGTCATTCTGAATTTCGTCCCGAAATTCAAATTTAATGTGATTACTTGAGTGAAGAATTTTTGAACAGAAGTTGTCGGGAAATTTTTATTCCTAAAATTACGGATACGTGATTCAGTTAGATTTACTTGTACCCAACAAGACAAGGTAACTGAAGTATTTAAGGGTTGTGAATATTGAAAATAGTAGTCATGAATAGTAAAATAACGGCTAGTAATAGTGAACAACGGTCGGGAATAGTAACCCAACGGTCACTTTTTAGCCTATATATACCATTTCAAATTTCCACTCCTTCCATCAACCATTTTTCTCTCATTTTCTATCAAAATGCCGCATCTCATAACCATCTTAGCGATTGTGTACGTCGTCTTTGCCGCTATTTACTTGGCGTACGTTCCAGATGAAGACTTTGGATTCTTGGTCGCGATCTTGATGTTTGTCGTACCCCTGACTATCCTTGCTATTAGCGTCGACAAGATCTGGGGGTAAAATCTTGAGCTAGGGTTGTTTTGGATTAAGTTCTTGTTATGTTTTTATGTATTTGTAACGAATAAGGAATAAAATTCGTTTTGTTTTTAAGAATTTGTCTCATTATTGTTTTTAATATTTGGTTTATATTTATTTTTCAGCATAGTTAAGGTGATTCATCCTGTGGTGGCTCTTGCTATTGTTTTGTTGGTGGGAGTCTTATTTGTCATTGCGGATCAACCTATTGAAGATTCCTTTGTTTGTATTGTAATAATTGTAACGATAGCACTTCCGATGCTAATTATTTGTTTATGTATTAACTTTTATGGATTTTAATAAAAATTTCGTTATTGATGTCTTTTATCCGTTGTTGTGAATTATTGGGGTTTTCTTGCTTATACTTTGATTGATTCTATCATAATGATGATGATATATGATAGGTATTTATTATGGGTTGTTCAATGTATTATGACCAGTTTATTTTAGCTCTTTATCTTGCTTTTGAATGAAGATTGTTATTTAATTATTTGAAAATATCATTGTTCCTTTCATAACATAATTTTTCCTAAATTATACATAGTTGATCAGGTTATGTATAATTGAGGACCAAATGATGTGATGTTTGGTTCAATCATATTTTTCTATAAATTGTTTTAGATTGTGTTCAACGTGTTGTTTTTATGATATAACACGTAATTTCTTTTTGAAATAAAGTGGAAAATTTTAGGGTTTATTATATAAATCAAAAATTTATGGAGTAATTATTGTATATTGTCATTTGGTAAATGAGACAGAAATTGAAATTAACTTATATTATCATTATTATGGAAATATTACAAGGGAGATTTTTCGATGCAGTAGAAAGATTATTGTTTAAGTTACATCCTTCGTAACTTGAAGTGAAATACAGGAAAGAAATACAACTAAGGAAATTTTAAACTAGATTTTATTTATCTTCAACAAGAATTTATTCATCTGTTCCAATCTAGTTGCAATTCCCTTGATACTATCAAGGTCTTTAAAGATTCTTCATTTTCTTGTAAAGGTCTTGGCTTTCCAAGTAACATTGTAGTTTGGACATCGTTTCACATGATGACCATGTCCACCACATCCGTGACATACAATGGTTGTTGGTTGTACTTTCCTGTCCTTAGTCTTGCAGCTAATTGCCTGGTGACCTATTTTCTGACATTTCGTGCATTTAACCCTACATTTCCCGGTGTGATGATGGTTGCATTTTTGACACCAAGGTAGAGTTCCAAGATAACCACTTCCAGTAATAGGTGTGACAAGACAATTTCTATTAGCTTTCTGATTGAGTTCCAGTTGATGTTGATACTTTATACGGTCTTCTAGATGTTTGCGATAACGGTCTTGAGCATTAAAGATGTTGCAGTAGATGGGATTGATGGTTCCTGTCTCGGGAAGTTTCCTCTTCTGATTATTTCCATTTGGTAAAATTGCATGCCTAATTCCTTGATGATGGTTGATGGTAGGGTTGATCATTCTTTCTTGAATCTTTAAGTGAGGTGGCCTATACTTCATGAAATTTGCAGGGTTTTGATTACCAAGTATACCCGTCTCTTTTCTCGGATAAACTACGGTAGTCCCTTCTAGTACCACCGACACTATGTCATTTACCAATTTCTAGATAGCTCCAGGAGTCATGGTGATTTCTGATGATGATTGATATGCATTGTTCATGTTGTCCATTTTCTGTAAACATAAATGAAACTCAACATTAGAATCCATATAATATCAGAAAAATTTAAATAATGAAGTTAATTATTTCATTGATGATAGACTGAATTGACTCCCTACTGTAATCTAATTTCAAGATATGTCTTTGTTGTGTCATTTTATCAATGATCAACTCTTGATATGGGATTACTAAGGAACAAACCAACTTGTCTATTTCAAATGAAGTTTAATTATCTTTTCTTCATTCTTTAAATCCACTTTCAAAAATTGGTATTTAGACGATTCTTAAAGTTTTAGATTATTATGGTAAGTTTTAAGAAATATTAACAATTTGTAAGAAATCTTACGGTAGATTTGAATAATATTACAGATGTAAACAGAACATTAATAACTTGACCGATTATTTTTGCAGGATAAACGATACAATATCTTTTATTAATACTCTATTGATCTGAGTAGAATCATTTAGTTATCAAATGATGAGATTTTTGCATGAAATATGAGGATTCATTACATGCATGATTTATACGGAAGAAAAGATTGATTCATAACATATATATATAACAGAAAGGATGTTATTATACAATATGTTTTGATTACACGTTCTGAAGTTTCAGAATTATTGAACATTATAAGAAATATTAACCAAGTCTATTTGGTTTATTAAGAACAACAAGGAAACTTGTAAACTTAAGATTAGTTACGTATCTGACGTAAATATCTAATTTCTTTCTCAAGTTCAAGTTGTGCAGCTTCCATGTTTGAAAAACGTTCTTGACACATGTTCATTTGGTTTGCCAACATACTCTCTAATGCGGCAATCTTTTGACCCTGGTTTCTGGCTGCATCTCTGGCCATCCATAGGGTCCTCTCAATATCTCCAATTCTTACATGTGTTTGACCGTGTTCTCTTCTTGCACAACGAACCCTGGAGTCCAAACTTCCAAGTTTCTGGTTGGTGTTGTCCTTTATTTCATTAATCTTTATTCCTATCTCACATATTGTTCGCCTCTCAGCATCCGCCCTTTTGAACAAAGCGTCAAGGTTACGGTCATACCATTCAAATTGAGTTGGTCGTAACCCTTTTAGCTGTTCAGTGTGAGGATCCAATATGCCGGCATGTCGATAAATAAGATTCCATATTGATTCAGGAGTGCTTATACCGTAGTCGGGAGAGTTAGGTGAAGATAAATTATTTGGAGAATTTGGTATTGTAGAATCTGAAGTATAAGGTAACGGAGAAATTGGTTCAACATTCGTCCATGATATCTCTTGGCTTGAACCTTGTCCAACTTCGAATGTTGCCTGGCCACCAATCAAATTTTCATGTGATTCGGTAGCTTTCCTGATTCTTTGACGTAACGGTGAACGAATAGGTGACGACGGAGGTGATCTCGGATTGAGTTCTATATTAGGTTGAGATTTTATTATTTGTACGTAAGGATCTTCATTATTTGGAGAATTTTTATTGATTGACGAGGTATTAGTATTATGGAGAGTAGATTTGATATTCACGGGCGTTCCTGAAGACATGCTACAGTAGTAACCGAGAATAATATTTTATGAGTATTTTGTATGTTAAAGATATAACAGTACAGATGAAATAACAATTGTATATGAGTAACTATTAAGCATGTAAGATAATCTCAACAAATAAAGTATGGAGCATGACAGTCAGCAGACACGGAGGGCATAAAATATTAGAACCTTGATCCACGGACCTAATAAATGGACCTACTAATGGACCTAATGCATAAATACCTTGTACAGTGCATGCACTGTACAAGGTATTTATGCATTAGGTCCATTAGTAGGTCCATTTATTAGGTCTACTAATCAATTTCCAAAATATTATGGTGTAAAATCATTATTTTGAAAATGAAGTTATAGTTTTAATGTTTGAAAACATTTAATTCTCTATAACTGTAGCTCTGATACCAATCTGTAACACCCCCAAATTTAAGTTTGTCGCAGCGGAAAAGTAATTTGGGTGTTACGGTGAGGATCGAAGTTTTAACCACATAAAACGGTTTAAAAGAAACGTTTTGAAAGTTATTTGTCATTAAATTATAATTTTGATAAAAGATGATTCATTTGATTTAAAATCTTATGAAAAGATAAAAAGGCTTGTAAAAATGACAAATTTGATTTTTACACCATTTTAATTTATCAGAGTAATACATGCCCACTCCGTGTCTTGTCCAGCTCCGTTAAATTACCTGAGATACACATGCTTAAAAGTGTCAACACAAAGGTTGGTGAGTTCATAGAGTTTTAGGAAAAACCCTTTATTTTGTTAAATTTCAGGAATATTTGGTATTGATAAAATATAAACAGTAATGAAACAAGTATCAAATATATTCACAAATAAATCATATAAATATTCAATCACATTCAATAAAGAATCAATAATCTTAACATGAGCTGGAAACTCATGATACTAAATCAATCAGATATACAATTCACGTATGGTCAAACCTATACAGCTGTATCTAAATATATGTTGAATACATATATATTTCCTTTACAGATATTGCACCAAGCCTCATGACACGCAAGATGTTAACAAAGGGGGTGTTCTATCAAATCAATGACAGATTTTGCCCTCTATTCGTAGGTGATTTGCCAATTCCTACTTGTCTCAAATATAGTGTATCACGACTAATACGACTAACCATATGCATAATGGCATTCCGTCAAGTATTAGTGAGATCGGAGGTCAATCCAAAACAGGTTTCGAATCTGTTCACTATATTCGCGCTCACATTAAAGTGATTAATGGCTCATGATTGAGGGACTATATGGCGATAAGATAACTTAGACAATATCAAGGACCTATGGGCTCATTTAGCATAACATCATGAAATCAAGTATCGTATCACAGTAATCAATTTGAAAACAGTATCGTTTGAGTATCAGAAATTCAGTTTGAAAATATCATCGTTTGAGTATCAGAAATCCAGTTTGAAAATATTATCATTTGAGTATCAGAAATTCAGTTTGAAAATATCATGGTTTGATTATCAGAAATTTAGTTTGAATATTTCGCCAGTAAGACATTTATATCACATACCACAATAATCGAATTGAGAACATTTTCATATGAGTATCAATATTTCAGTCAAGAAATTCTTCAATAAATATATATTTCACATACCACAATAATCGAATTGAGAACATTTTCATATTTTAAATCACAATTTATATTATTTTAATATCAATTAGGAAATTGATTTGAATCATGTATTTTATTTTATTTCATATACTTATCAAGTTATCAAAGTATATGTAAGCATGTATCTCCCCCAATGAGTTTAAAACAATTATTGGAAATGGGGCTATGACTCACCTGGATTGATTTGGAAATGATGAAAAGTAAGATAGGATGAGATTTATGGAAACGTCTTTAACACAGAACCTGATAAATAAATTTATCAGAGAATATAACCAAATACTATTTGGTAAATACGAACGAATAACGAATAATTATTATTTGTTATGACGAATAGATGATGTGCAGTGAAATTATTATGTCATGCATGATATGTTAAAATACTTTATTTAAAATATCCATCGTAGTTTTACCTTTTTAATCGTAAGTAATAACATTAACTTTTTGAATATCGTTATATATATAATTAACGTAAAATAAATAATATACATATAAAACGTAATAAAATGCATATGACGTGAGGGTTGTCGTAAAATAGAAAATAAAATAAGAATGTCAAATAGATTATGTGTAGTCCTTGTCCTTTTTCCAATTTTACACTTTTTATACTAACGGCGTTAGCGTCACACCGTTAGTCCTTTTTATATATATTTTACAATTATAGTCCACTACATGTCCAATATTACAATCTAAGCTTGTAACAATCCTATATTATCAATTTTTTATCCTTTCTTTCTGTTTCTACATTTTTAGTCCTTTCTTTTCACAATTTTCACTTTTAGTCCCTATAGGTGTCGTCGCGTTACATTTTTAGTCCAAATTTGCAAAAATGATTATAAAAATTTTATGAAAATTTCCGTGGCTTCTTTTATTAATTTCAAGCTTATTTCAACTGCTTATTTTATAAAAAGCTTATTTATTTAGCTTATGGGCCTTAATTCGAACCAAACAAAAGCCCATTTAAAATTTTAGAGGCGAGGGCATGAAAATTCTTTTGGGCTTGAACTTGGGCTTCCTTTATGATTCCAAAAATATATTTTATGGGCCCAGTGGGCTGTTAAAATGTGAAGTCTTATTGGGCCTTAGTTAAGCCCACTCGACAAACATATTAGTTTTTATATAAGTTTTGATTTGAAAAATCTGGTTTGTGTCGATTTACTTTGGCTCGATTAGAGTGTCAAAACGTGATTATTTTTGTAAGTTGTATAAATGAAATTAATAGTTTTCTAGGTGGTCTATTAGGTCGAGTAAAAATATTGGGTTCTTGTTACGTGAAATTGAAAGTTATACGTAAGTTTTGTGGCATGTTTGAATCGATTTCATTATTTGGAAAAATTGGAATTTTTTACTATGTGTTTAGATTATTTATATGTGTGAAACATGGTTCAAAGTAGGCTCGTTAAATGCATGTAACATGAAAATAAACGTGAAGTGTACGTGCTACGTGACTCCTAGGCCTACCAAGATAGAGGCTAGTCACGTTTCGTGTTCTAAAAATAAATATGTACGTATAATATATATGTAAAGTATATACGTTCGAACAAAATAAACATGATGCATGACCAATATTTAAGGTGTGAAATGGATTGAGAAAGGATGAAAACTACTTACAAACACCTTAGAGGTGATAGAGGTCGAGTAGAAACGAGTGGAACACAAGGATTTCACGTTTTCAATATATAACCCAAACGTTATATATATATATATATATATATATATATATATATATATATATATATATATATATATATATATATATATATATTTTAAAACCCGATTTCCTTTTCTTGAGTCCCAACTAGTATAACCTTCGACTTGTGATTTGTAAGGGTGATGTTTAGGAGAAAAACGTATATGAAAAGAGTTTAAGAATGGGAGGAAACTATGTGCATGCATGGTACGTGTATATTACCATTCGAATTGATCGGGTGGTGCTAAATAACGCAAGCGAACATGATTTACTATACCATGTCAGTCCCTCTTGGCTTCAAGGACGATTTTTATAGATATAAAATGGGATGTGAGTGCACATTTCATGGGAAATGTTTGGGTGACTCATGAATGCATGTAGACATAACCATATATTCATAAACGATTTACAAAATCGTTCACTACTTGTATATACATGATCATATTCGACATTTGAGTATAAAATCATCTCGGTATTATTATTAGGATCATTTAGAAACAAACGGGGATTAAAACGGTTAAGAATTGAATATGTTGTGAATTGGTTGGGTCGATTTATGGCTAAACAATTTGCCTCTTAAAAACGTATCAAAACTCAACGTGTGAACGTGAGATTCGACACACTAATAGTTGGCTAGGTGCTTAATAAGAATGTGCAAAAATATACGTATGTCGTGTGTACGAATTTGAAATGAACGAGACGTTTTGTGGCTTACTTAGTCGATCTATACGAAATTTTATAAAATAAAAATGGGTTTATAGTTGGGCCCGTTGGGCTTAGGGAGTATTAAGGCCCGATTTGGGTTTTAATAAATTTTAGTAATTAAGTTTTTATTAATTAGGTTTAGTGAAATTAATGTTTTGTTAATTGTGTTGATAACTTGTTTTGTCGTTTGATGAATTTGACAATATCGTAATCGAGACTATTTTAATATACAAAGAAAATTTTAAATTTCCCCGTAAAAATGGTGATTACAATAATGACAAGGATTATTTATTTAATTAACCGAAGTTAATTATACGAATTTTAGCGAGGTTTTACATAAAGTAAATAATTCAATGACAAATAAGTTACCTGAAGTGCTGACGCCTATGTACCCAGTCTTCTTAACCTTATTGTTTCGCAAGTCATCGAGATAAAGAGGACAATTCCTCTTCCAGTGGCTCATCACCTTGAAGTAATGGCTTCCTTGATCCTTCTTTGGATTATTCTTGACAGGAGTGTTCTTCTTAGGTTGAGGTGGTTGATAAGCCATAACCTGCTTATTCTTATCAGCCTTCTTCTTTCCTTTACCCTTCTTTTTGTTCGCATTTGGCTTGTTAATTCTACCCCTTGTATCGCAAGAACTTGGGGCGTAGGAGCCTTTGGTGTCAACCCTTTCTCATAATCAATGAGCAGTGCGTGCAATTCACTTACTGTCTTCCCCACGCAATGCATATTGAAGTTCCTCACAAAACCATTAAAATCCTTGTTAAGGGACCTATTGATTAAGTTCACAGCCATATCATTGTCATAGGGTTTCTTAAGTGTTTGTAGTTGATCCATACTTTTCATCTTCAACACATGAGCACTCACAGGTTCACCATCACCCTGCTTACAACCATGTAGAGCCTCCATCAAATCGTAAATCTCTACATTTGATGGTTTCTCATAGAGTTTCTTGAGTTCATCAATCATGTTCATGGGGAAATACTCCTCAAACTGCCTTTGAAGAGGTGTGGACATCGCCCCTAACATCATTGCAGCCACATTAATATGTTCCTTGCAATCAAGATTCCATTTGGCCTTAGCAGCTTCAGTAGCTGCCTCGCCTACAGGTTCTTCAGGACAAGGCTTTTTCAAGATTTCAAGTTGACCAGTCACTCGCAGGACAATCCTTAGTGAACGGTACCAATCATTGAAATTTTCCGAGCCAGTCAATTTTTCTCGTTCAAAATAAGTTTTGAACACAGAACGAAAGTTGGTGTTATCAGTTTGAGCCATTTCTACAGATAAAGAAAGTTCAAAACATTAGTATTTTTGATAATACAATTTTTCAAGAAAATTAAAATACCCAAGGAAATTAATATCCATAGAATAATCTTGAAAACTAGGATCCTCCATAAACATAGTTTCATCACATCAGTTGATCTGCTAGTAATGAAAGTATAATATGAGGTAACTTGTCGTACAAGTAATTGGCATAACATTTGTCCAATTCCTAGATATATGGGATTTACAATCACAAAACATTTGTATTGTAAGCATGTTTAGTCCCCATCTTAATGCCTTGAGTCCAAGATCTCACTTACTACTCAATTTAAGTCTTCTAACTTAAAAACTGCAAACTCACAAATCCATCACATCAGTTGATCTGCTAGCAATGAATTTATGAAATTACCTCCCATTTGCAATCTCGCCAAGTTCTCACATGACGTAAATTACAACTTCAAGTATTCTTAATTAGATGGCATTCGACTTAATTTTATAATGGTATTAATATTTTGATGTGATCAAAATAATGTATGAAGAAGCATGCATACAACTTCATAACATTGGTTTTACAAAACATTTTTATTACCAATTAGCTAAGAGTAAAATAACAAAGTTTTGATTGAGGTATCGGGTTCACCAATTAAAGAATAACCATCAATTATCGTCCACTATATCGTACTTTTGCATAAGCCCGAAAGCTTAGTGTTTCGGATAATCATTGTGGAATTGTGGATTATTCACCCTTAAGATGACAATGTACATGTAATGGTTGTTCGGTAAGTCTAATTTACACACAAACGAGCGTTAAGACAGAATGTTGTCTCTCTAAGGCCACAATTTAATGCGTTGCCATCCTTATACCCATCTTATAGTGTGTAAACTTCGGTCGAGCCTATTTAACCATTACGTACAAAAAATCAATCAACCAATCCTTTGAAATTT
This sequence comes from Artemisia argyi, assembly GCA_030686995.1. Classification (NCBI taxonomy): domain Eukaryota; kingdom Viridiplantae; phylum Streptophyta; class Magnoliopsida; order Asterales; family Asteraceae; genus Artemisia; species Artemisia argyi. Next base: position 136,946,638 of record CM060709.1, on the reverse strand, counting down.
TAAACTCTTAAAAACCAAAACAATTTCGCCATTATTTAGTCCGTATTATTTTTCTATTCAAAAAATTACCCTTTTCGTTTATAAACATGTCTAACACAATTAATAAACAAAAACAAGTAATATACAATAAAAAATAAAACAACTAAATAAACAAATATACATAATCATAACAATTAAATATGCATAAAACATGTAGCCACATGCAAATCTTATTCAATAGTCCTATTAATAATCAAATTTAGGTGTATAACGTATTAATTCAATTAGGGCTTTCTTCTTCTTAGAAAAAGAGCCACATACATCGATAAATCGATTGCGTAAGCCAAAATTAAATAAATACCACATAGCATATAATTGATTACTTAATATTGGAGTCTTCCCCAATTCGACATCTATTAATAAATTTACATGTTTCGATATAACTTAACCATTAATTCATATAAACAATTTAAATTATAACACAATATAAAAATCCATGCAAATATGCACTTTTTCATGGATTTAGCTTAACAATTAACATATTGCACCAAGATCGTTTACTAAAACGCATAACAATTACATGACATCGTAGGGTTTCTAATCATATTAAAAAAAATTAAAACCCAAAACCCTAAAACCCTAAATAGGTCAATCGACCCATAAATATTTTAGGGTTAGGAATCTAACAAATAAACCCTAAAACATGTAACTAAACGAATCAAGATCCATTTTTTTATGTGTTTCGATAATTAATTACACATTATAACGGCTCTAGATGCCACTGTTGGAATTATTGTATCATGAAATTCATATAAATAAACCAAGTACATCAAAGTGAGCATAGCGGAAGCAATTATAATAGAATCAAATAACATGCAATTAATTAATCAATAATTAAAATAGTAAACATACCTTTATGATTCTAGCCCGAACAAGAATTAAAGCAATCTTCCGGAACCAAGAACCCTAATTAGGGTTTATAAGGATTATAAGAATTACCCCTTACCTTTTTGTAATTCAATCCAAGAATCAAACAATAGTGTATTTGATTCACGTTCTTGTACACACGTACTAATTCAAGAAAAAGAATTTGCAAGTAATAAACACAAGACTTGTTTTGATCTTATGAAAATCGAAACCCTTAGGGTTTGGTTTGATAAAATCGATCAAGAAAAGAAGGAGAGGAGAAAACACTAAGATGTGTGTGTACAAGTTATATGAAAAACATGTATCTTGGGTTTGCTTATATACTATACAAAACTTAGAGCTCAAGGCACAAAGGAGGTGGGTTGCCCCCCTTTGCCGATCGGTTTGGAGCCCCAAGGGTATTCCGGAACCTTCTCTTGTTTCCATGTTTTGTCTAGTATTACTTTCCTAATCTTCGTTTAATAAATAATTAGTCATTAATCAATAATACTAATTATTATTATTTATTTTGTGTTTAATAATTAATTATAACATTTTATAAATAATTATTACTTTTTCTCTTCATACGTATTGTGTGCAATCCCGTGATCTCAAGTTCGATTATAACACACGACTATTATTATTTCGTCTATAAAACTAACATCTTTTATATAATAAAATAAAACCCCTAGTGGGGACTTTTTCATTTCAAAAAAATCAAATCATTCCTTTTTTGGTAAAAATTTAAATAATATTATTTAAAAAAAAATATTTTAAGAAGAAAAAGGTATAAATATTTCCTTATTCGGTCAAGTATATAGAAAATCGATGTTTGATATATTTTGGGTTACAAAAGTATATGTGTCAAAACTATAAAAACTAAAACTTTAAAAAACCGGGGTGTGATCTACAAACGTTAAGGGTCAAAAATAAAAATTAGAAAAAACAAAACCATACAAATTCCCTCCACCTACCCCCTCAGTTCCAATCCAATTTTTCTTAAACCAAAAACCGTACAAACTCTTCTCCCGAACCCCTAAATCAAACTCAAATTTAACGATTGATACTAAACCATAACTGTTGGTCTTTTAGATAGTAGGTGTATCACATTCATCAGGTATTGGTTTTCGTATATGCGTCAAAAAGCTTTGAAGAAACTTAAAGTTTCAGAATCAACAACTAAACCACGGCCACGGACTGAGTTGGTGTATCCGCAGTTACATAGCCGGAGAATGGAAAAGACGCCGTTGAAATTTTACAGTAGTCAAAACCCTAACCCTAAGGGTGGTTGTTCTTCAGGTGGTGGAGAAAGTAATATGGGTGAAAATATTAGTGGGTTTGATGCAATAGAATAAAGGTATAACCTTTCTTTGACAACCATTGCTTTTTCGTATATCTACATTATAAGTTTAAGTTTTGCTGTCATCTGTGTTCTCTATTCTATAGCCCCAAAATTTATATTGAGATTCGTTAACTTAGCATTGTCTATAGCTATACATTTGAATAAGTGTTAGCATTATCACGTCCCCTTTTTCTGAAGTAATTGTTTTTTTAGCATATCTTAAATATTTTAAATGAGGTGCTAATAAGTTTGAGAGAATGGGATTCTATGGGGTGTTTGTTTAAGCTTACCTTTTGGGGTTGCTTTAGTTTAAAAGTTTTAGTGGATCGTGGATGGAAGTCGTTGATTCGGTATATAAAAATATCAAACGAATACTATGAAAAAATAAATGTTTATTATTAATGTGCGTCAGTCAAGCACGTCAATAGAAAGATTATATCTATCCAGCTGATGTGAGATGTTCTATGTGAAAGACTACTTATTATTAAATGTTATATACAATTCGGATTATATAAAAGTGAAACTCCCAAGTTATGATACATACTTCAGTTCTAAATTATTATTCTCGGATCACTACATGAATGATTTCTGTTGAGCTTATTTTTCTTATATGTAATTATGTATATATCATTGTTGTTGGTTAGGTGTCATAGTGTCATACCTTATTAGGATTAGATTTTACTTTTATTTTGATCGGTTATTTGGGAGGCTTTATTATAATGGAAAGTTTTACAAAATGATATTATGTTGATTTGCGAAAGGTGTTTAAAAATATTGTTATATTTATCATGAGCTCTACTATCCTTTCTTGGGTACAGGTGCGTTGAAATTAATCAAAATATTGTATTTTGATGATCCCAAATACTCACATTAATCTGTTTACATATTGATATAAGTCTGTATGCATCATATATATTTTTTTATAAAAGATGTCGCACGAATTAACTAAGTTGGATATATGGAAATGGGAATGCACCCAAGAGAAAATGATGAGGGAACGTGCATACATTTATAGAGTAAATAACTTATCATGCAGTTAAAAACTGAATTTTAGATGTATTACTCCTCAAAGAATATATGAATCCCTGTTAAAACATGTTACTTTTAAATGCAAAATTTCTCACTTTGAACCCTCATTTTTTGCAATTAAGGGTTGCACATTGAAACCGTTTATTATAAATGGGTCAATTCGGGGATACAAATCCGTAATGAATTAACTGGAGAAAAATAACTCATATGGGTCAAAGTTACAAACTTATTACTTTTTAAGCTTAAAATTTGGGACAAAAAAAGTATACTTACCAATAGCTTGACTAGAATCCTTTTGATCCATACTCAAAGTAACCATTTATTATCCATTATTTAGCCCGTTCAGTCATACCCTTGCGAATGAAACTATAACTAAAAGTAAGACCTGTGGAATATGAAATATTATAGACTCACTGGATTGTTATTGCACGTGTCAACTCATGGAAGAAAATGTTAAATAGCAGATGGTGAAGGAGATGAAGAAGGCGTACATGTGTTTTCGGCTTCATTTCATGATGCAGTGATAATCATAATAAGCGGATTTTTAAGAGTTGAGTTGCGTGTTGCCCAGTGATATGTGCGTGAACGTTCGGTCATGACTATGTAAGTAACCATATAATATATGTGTAATTATTTTTGGTTATTACTTTTTATCTTCTTGCATAGCGGTTCAATCAAATAAACTTTTTTATGAATTTATTTCCAGGAAAGCTGCAACGAAAATGTGTATGAACCACCTCAAAATTCAGCCTCTTTCATAAATTTGCTTCACTCTATCTTGCAATTGAATTCCAGTGGATAAATACTATCGAATCTATTCAAAGTGATTGAACTATTCTTAAACTCTTAGCTAAATAATAAAATTAATGTACCAGGTTTAAGGTAGTCAAATGGGTCACTTTTAGTACGGGTCAAACGGGCATGCCCATATTGGGTTGACATCTCTTTTTTTTTTTTTTTTTTTTTTTTTTTTTTTTTTTTTTTTCTGAAACAAAAATCTGTATAAATACTTGCAATGTTGGGGATGATTATAAAATCTTAATTTTTGTCAATAATATATTTAGTCGAACTACCCATTATATCTTTACATGCTGCTTGTGATAAACCAGATCAAGCAATATGTGGGCTGTACGTGTTTTAATTAATTTTTATATGTAGATTCAGTTTTTATAGATTTTAATTTTTAAATGATCTGAACATATATATCTTTTCCTGTTTTTATCGAATAACTATATTTCTTTTCATGTTCTTTCAAATTAAACTGTTTGTTTCGGTTATTCTATTAGTGGTGTGGTTTCAGTTTATATGGTGTAGTTTTTTTTTCTATTTCTGCTGGCAGGTTTGTGTCTCACATGGTTGTAAGTTGCAAACCATTCAGGGACGTTTGGAATAATGAGTGGGTTCGTTAGCCAGTCACAATGGGTATTTTTGCCTTTTTGGTATGATTCCGTTTGACTCATTTCACACTTTGTCAGGCATTTTCAATTTTACAAATGTAAACATGATTTCAAATATCCTATAACTTTTGGAGTAAAATAACTGTTTAGTCTTTATTGAACACAAATATATTAAGTATACTTTGAACACACTTAACTGATTATAGATTAAACACATCCCATGTGACATATTCATAATTGAATGGGTCGAAACCACCACCTCTTGCTCCATGTTTTAAGTATGTTTTCTTCTACCGATTCACTTTTGTTAACTATAATTCAATATCAGCATTGCCCTTCTTTCGTTAACTAAAATGTCATCTAAGCGTAATTATTCATTATGTTAGTTACTACAGGTAATTACTCAGAAATGGAGTTTAATCATATTGTTTTCCATGGTGGTGATATGTATCGGTTTCTTTCTTAAAAGAAATGTGGCTGTTATCATGGACATGCCAGAGGCTATGAAGGGGATGCTTAGTGTATATAATGATTATGGAGGGTCGGGCCCCTCAATTGGTAAGTTCCATGCTAAATACTGGAATGATTGATATCAATGGAGTTGTCAAAATGGAGGGGATGGGAAATTGAAATAAAATGGGTTTTATTCAAGTTAGGCCAGTCGGGTTGATCGACCAACATAAATAACAGTTTTAGAAAGAAAAAAAATATATATATTCTTTTTCCTTTCAGAAACAAAAATCTGTATAAATACTTGCAATGTTGGGGATGATTATAAAATCTTAATTTTTGTCAATAATATATTTAGTTGAACTACCCATTATATCTTTACATGCTGCTTGTGATAAACCAGATCAGGCAATATGTGGGCTGTACGTGTTTTAATTAATTTTTATATGCAGATTCAGTTTTTATAGATTTTAATTTTTAAACGATCTGAACATATATATCTTTTCCTGTTTTTATCGAATAACTATATTTCTTTTCATGTTCTTTCAAATTAAACTGTTTGTTTCGGTTATTCTATTAGTGGTGTGGTTTCAGTTTATATGATGTAGTTTTTTTTCCTATTTCTGATGGCAGGTTTGTGTCTCACATGGTTGTAAGTTGCAAACCATTCAGGGACGTTTGGAATAATGAGTGGGTTCGTTAGCCAGTCACAATGGGTATTTTTGCCTTTTTGGTATGATTCCGTTTGACTCATTTCACACTTTGTCAGGCATTTTCAATTTTACAAATGTAAACATGATTTCAAATATCCTATAACTTTTGGAGTAAAATAACTGTTTAGTCTTTATTGAACACAAATATATTAAGTATACTTTGAACACACTTAACTGATTATAGATTAAACACATCCCATGTGACATATTCATAATTGAATGGGTCGAAACCACCACCTCTTGCTCCATGTTTTAAGTATGTTTTCTTCTACCGATTCACTTTTGTTAACTATAATTCAATATCAGCATTGTCCTTCTTTTGTTAACTAAAATGTCATCTAAGCGTAATTATTCATTATGTTAGTTACTACAGGTAATTACTCAGAAATGGAGTTTAATCATATTGTTTTCCATGGTGGTGATATGTATCGGTTTCTTTCTTAAAAGAAATGTGGCTGTTATCATGGACATGCCAGAGGCTATGAAGGGGATGCTTAGTGTATATAATGATTATGGAGGGTCGGGCCCCTCAATTGGTAAGTTCCATGCTAAATACTGGAATGATTGATATCAATGGAGTTGTCAAAATGGAGGGGATGGGAAATTGAAATAAAATGGGTTTTATTCAAGTTAGGCCAGTCGGGTTGATCGACCAACATAAATAACAGTTTTAGAAAGAAAAAAAAATATATATATATTTTTTCCTTTCTGAAACAAAAATCTGTATAAATACTTGCAATGTTGGGGATGATTATAAAATCTTAATTTTTGTCAATAATATATTTAGTTGAACTACCCATTATATCTTTACATGCTGCTTGTGATAAACCAGATCAGGCAATATGTGGGCTGTACGTGTTTTAATTAATTTTTATATGCAGATTCAGTTTTTATAGATTTTAATTTTTAAACGATCTGAACATATATATCTTTTCCTGTTTTTATCAAATAACTATATTTCTTTTCATGTTCTTTCAAATTAAACTATTTGTTTCGGTTATTCTATTAGTGGTGTGGTTTCAGTTTATATGATGTAGTTTTTTTTTTTTTCTATTTCTGATGGCAGGTTTGTGTCTCACATGGTTGTAAGTTGCAAACCATTCAGGGACGTTTGGAATAATGAGTGGGTTCGTTAGCCAGTCACAATGGGTATTTTTGCCTTTTTGGTATGATTCCGTTTGACTCATTTCACACTTTGTCAGGCATTTTCAATTTTACAAATGTAAACATGATTTCAAATATCCTATAACTTTTGGAGTAAAATAACTGTTTAGTCTTTATTGAACACAAATATATTAAGTACTAGGCAGAATTGCCCGTGCGATGCACACGGGCTTAATAAAAGTTGTTAAAGTGTAATTTTTTGTATTTTTTTGCGTCATTTTATATTTAAGTTGTGATGGTATCATAAATTTTGTTACCTTTATACGTATTTAAAATACTTTATTGAGTTGCATATGGTTTGTATATAAGTTTTTATTGAGTAATATTTGGGACGTATGTTGTATAGAAATTGTGAGAGTGTATTAGTTGGCTTTTATTTTCGGTATTTTATATTTAAGTTGTCATGGTATCTCACATTTTCTAAGCTTTATATATTTTTTTTTAAAAATGGATGTATCCGGGATAGCCCGTGCGATGCACACGGGCTTTGTAGAAGCTGTCAAAGTATACTTTTTTGGGTTTATGTTTGTCGTTTTAGATTTTAGTTGTCATGGTATCACAAATGTGTTAACCTTTAAATGTTTTTTAATAGACTTTTCTTTGTTGCTTTAGGGTTGTATATTAGTTTTTATATCTTAATATTTGGTATGTATGTTGTATAAAAGTTGTCATATTATTACTCATTTTCTAAGGTTTATAAGAATAAAGTACTTTATTTAGTTGTATATGAGTTGCACATGCGATGTATATAAGTTTTTATATTGTAATCTTCGGAACTTATTTTCGTCATTATATATCTAAGTTGTGATGGTATCACATTTCTAAGCATGACATACATTTAAAATAGTTTATTGACATTAAAAGAGTATATGTGAAGAGATTTTTTTTCAAGATATTATATTGAAAAGAGTCTCGTCACATGTAAATTTTTAATATGTATAAGTTACATAAATTATTTTAAATATGAAGCGATGACATTAATGTTGGAGACCTTTTATATTCATCTCCGTGCAATGCAAACAGGTCTGGACTGCCCCAGGACCCATGCGATGCACACAGGTTGGATCTAAGTGTTGTTTTCGTAATGTTTGGGACTAATTTTCGGTTCATGTTTGAAACTCTCATTTTTTTTTGTGAAAGACGGACTTCGTTGTTTAAACAAATTACATTATAAAAAGCGAACTATAAAACAAATTTTCTTTTTAACAAAACTATAAAAATATAAAACATTAAAGTAATTAGTATATTAAAGATAAAAAAAATAAAAAAAAATATATTAAATTATAATATTAAAATAAAAGATAAAGTAATTAGCATATTAAAGATTATAAATTATAATTCGTATAGTAAAATATTGCATGTTTATTTTGTAACGTACTATTAATATGAATGCTAAGTATTCATCTATATTGACACCGGTGGCCGTGGCGTTGTTCTTGTTGTTGTCTTTGTCGTTGTTGTTCATTGACATTTTGTATGTTTTGTTCTTAATGAAATTTTCGTGACTTCTCGATCTCTTTCTTTAATGAGAAGAGGTTTTTTGCAAAATGTTATATTTAAATGAGGCTTTTCATATGTAATTTTTAATATGAGTAAGTTACATAAACTATTTTTTAATTAATGCATTATTACAACATTTTTCCATAAACTATAATATCGAATTTGGAGCATTCATTAGTAACTCATTCTAAGTATTTACAGTATGACGACATGAATCACATGATCTCAAACTCAAATGAATAATGTTTACCTCATGATATGTGTAGGATAACATTTCAAATACAATTTTCTTCTCTTTTACATACTTCTTCAGTTTAGAAGATTCTCATTGTTATGATAATAGTGTGAAAATATTTTTATTATATACTACCATTTTCAATATGTAACATCGACATAATTACACAGTCATATCAAATATCAAAGTCACGCAATATTCCAAGACGTTTAATTAAGAAAGTGACATTAACATAACGCAAGACAAAAAAACTACATTAAGAGCAAAAATATTAAAATGCACAAACAAAGTGTAGTAAAAATTATTGACTAAAAATTGAATGCTCGTCACATTATTTTCAATAAACTTGCTAACGAATCAATAGTATTAGCCCATTTATCGGTATTACATGAAGTAAAATATTGCATATTTAATTTGTAACGTACTATTAATATGAATGCTAAGTATTCATCCCACCGGTGGCCGTGGCTTTGTTCTTGTTTTTGTTGTCTTTGTCGTTGTTGTTCATTGGCCTTTTGCATTTTTTGTTCTTGATACAATTTTTGTGACTTCTCGATCTCTTTCTTTAATGCTTCTTGACTCGCTACAAAAAAAATTAGATATAATTGATCGTTAGTAACTTAAATACAGTTAATCAATATATCGCGTTTTCGATCAAAGTAAAAATGTTCGTGCATGTTCCACTTAGTTGATAAGAAAACGATGTGTAGGATCTCCACATTATATAGTTGATAAAATATTTGTAACTCATGGACGGGAAGGTAAAAAGACTAACCATTAATTGGTGTGTTAAATTTATGCATTCATGGCATTTTTGGTTTGTATTCTTTGAGGTTTAGAGATGGCTTGAAACATGTTGTACCGTATAAACTTTTGTGCACGATTTCTATGTACTTACCCTTATGCATGACTATTAAATCAATGTACTAACATATGAAGCCTCCACATTTCACTTTTAATTCATGAAACATTTATTGGTTTAGAGATGGCTTGAAACATGTTCTACCGTACAAACTTTTGTGCATGATTTCTATGTACTTACCTTTATGCATGACTATTAAATCAATGTACTAACACATGAAGCCTCCACATTTCACAGTCAATTCAAGAAATATTTATGGAGAACACTTTGCATTTATAAGACAACTTAAGCTTTTAGTATATAAGATAAGATACTTTGAACACACTTAACTGATTATAGATTAAACACATCCCATGTGACATATTCATAATTGAATGGGTCGAAACCACCACCTCTTGCTCCATGTTTTAAGTATGTTTTCTTCTACCGATTCACTTTTGTTAACTATAATTCAATATCAGCATTGCCCTTCTTTTGTTAACTAAAATGTCATCTAAGCGTAATTATTCATTATGTTAGTTACTACAGGTAATTACTCAGAAATGGAGTTTAATCATATTGTTTTCCATGGTGGTGATATGTATCGGTTTCTTTCTTAAAAGAAATGTGGCTGTTATCATGGACATGCCAGAGGCTATGAAGGGGATGCTTAGTGTATATAATGATTATGGAGGGTCGGGCCCCTCAATTGGTAAGTTCCATGCTAAATACTGGAATGATTGATATCAATGGAGTTGTCAAAATGGAGGGGATGGGAAATTGAAATAAAATGGGTTTTATTCAAGTTAGGCCAGTCGGGTTGATCGACCAACATAAATAACAATTCTAGAAAGAAAAAAAAAACTGTTTGTGAAGTCAGAAAAGAAATTTGAACGAGACATGTATATAGCAAATATATTATACAACGAACCGTTTGCTATTTATTATTAAAATTTTCAAATTATAGTATAAAGGGGCTGTTTAGGATTGCTTATTGAGTGTACTATGAGGTGCTGAGGTTGTTTGTCAAGATTTGTTGGTCTTTGTAACCTCAAATTTGAACTAGCACGTGTGTATACATGATAGTAAATGGTCTCTTTAACCTCAGATTTTGTTTGTATGTGGATATGTATATAGTTGTCTAAGAAAGAACACTAAACTTTTGAATATTGCAGGATCTGAATGTCTAAATGTTTGCTTCAAGACCTTTCTTCAGTATTTGGTGGATCTCCAAGAACTAAGATTCAAGAACGAGATGACTTAAATGCTACTTTGGCTCTAAAGTTAAAAATTATAGTATTGTTTTGAATGTTAGTTTTCTTATGTCAGTTCTAAACATTCTTAATCCTAACAATACAGTGGTTTCTCTTACGGTTTGGGTTTGGAGTCAGAAGCCATACATTATCAATTGTTGTTCTAGGAGTGAGTGTATATGGAGTTAGATGCAGAACAGCTAAAGGATGCTCATCTATAGTCCGAGTGGCTGCTTACTAAAGTCTGCTGGCTAGATTTGTAGGAGGCGAATGTGATGAATCTGATATCATGAAAAACTTTGAAAAGACATAACAAATAGATGAAATTAATATATGCATCTAAATATGATATTTGCGAGTCCAATAATAAAATATTACTGTATTTGTTTGAAACGAGTGCATTACTGAAACAGGACTAAAGAATGAAAAAAGTGTTTATTTTGCTACTTACGGTTACAAGTAAGTGAGCCTTACATCTACTTTATTTATATTATATACAGTATCTAATACTCCATTTACCGACGGACCTCTGGTCTAGCAGTATGGAGGTTTTACCCTCTTAGGCAAGGTCTCAAGTTCGAGCCTTGTCTAGGGCGATAGGGGTTTTCTCTCGCATGCTTAAAAGGAAGGGTGCCATTGCCTTTTGGGTTGGAGCCGACCTGGTTGTGTGGGCTCGCTACGCCTTATGGGTTAGGTGTCATGTAGCCACAATTGCCAACAAAAAAAAAAAGTACACCATTTTGTAGAGTTCGTGGTCTCTTACTCGAAGCCTTTTTAACATGTCATATGTTATTTCATTTTAACTTTGAGAAACATGAGTAAAATGATCATATGCCCTGTCATCAAAACATAAAGTTCTAAATTGAATGCCTAGATGATAATATTCGAGATAGGATTTCCTTTTTCATGAAAGAATTTTACAACATAAATCACACCAAGAGATGTTGATTTCTACCTCTCATACGGAGTCCGAAACACTTTAGAAGCCGGTGAAAATTAATAAAAATGGTATCATCTATATTAAGCCATTTAACTTTGAGAAACATGAGTAAAATGATCATATGCCCTGTCATCAAAACATAAAGTTCTAAATTGAATGCCTAGATGATAATATTCGAGATAGGATTTCCTTTTTCATGAAAGAATTTTACAACATAAATCACACCAAGAGATGTTGATTTCTACCTTATCGTGCTCATACGGAGTCCGAAACACTTTAGAAGCCGGTGAAAATTAATAAAAATGGTATCATCTATATTAAGCCATGCTTTACTTTGCTTCTTTTTTTTAGTCTCAGTTAAAGAAAAGCTTATTTGATTATTCCTAGAAGAGTACAAGATAGGAATTTAACAAGCCAATGTCCATTGTTAATATCAAATGTTAACTGTGTACTCAATAATCATCACTAATGCATATGATTTTAAGTGGTTAACATATCTTAGTCACATATGTTAATAAATACTGATTTCTTTTCAAATTGTTCATAAAAAGATATAACGTTTATGTCTAACAAAATAATACGGACAACCATAATTAAACTAGAAACTTTTCTAAAAACAAACAATATGTTTAAACCCCGTGCGTGCAAAGACATTATAACTACACATAGTCGAGCTCTTTTCATTGTATAATACAAAATTAAAAACCATAAATAAAACAAAACAAAGATTAAATTATTTGTTTTTTAATAAATAAAAATACATTATTTAAAAAATTAAAAAAAACCCCGCGCGTGCGCGGGTATTATAACTAGTGTATAATATAATATAACATAGAACATGTTTAGCAAAAATAGGAGACATGCAAGATAAATGTAAGACTGCAAAGAAGCAAAAGCCGGTGCTTACTTATATTAGCTTCATTAATAACATATAATATAAAATATTATGAATGATAATTATTTTTTAAAAGCTATTACAAGATGTGTCGAATAAACATAGCTTATACTGTTAAGTGTTAAAGTACTTAACGCTCTTTTAAAATTATAGTTATACAAAAAACACACAATTTAAAAAAAGACGTTATCAATACACTTTTTAACAAATCAAATATTATCTCTACTCATTAAACACTCTTTTGATTGGTTGAGACAATGAGAGGACTATTATTTTTGCACATCCTAAAATAGAAATGAGGACTATACTTTTAGAATGAAGAGAGTAGTTTAAGGTGTGTTTACTTGATAAAAAATACTTCATTTTTTTCAAGATTTTTTCATTAAAAAATGAAATCTCGTTTCACACACTTTCTGAAAATGTTCTAAAATAATGAAAATCTCTTTTTTCAAAATTTAACTAAAATTTAAGAAATAACTATTTACTCTTTACTACTAGTATATTTTTTCTTCCATTATTTTTACATCTTTTTTTCCTAAAAAATATCATTAAACGCGTTTGTTAAATTTATATTTTCACTAAAGATAAAATACCCTTTCTCTTTTCCTAAAAAGATAAAAAAAAAAAAAAAAAAAAAAAAAAAAAAAAAAAAAAATTTCTTCAACTAAACTCACATATTCCCTCCCCCCCAAAAAAAGGAAAAAAAAAAGGTTCAATATTCTAATTAAGGGAGTTTTTTATATAACCATAGTATTTTTAAAATTTATTTAACAAAACGAGTATTTTTAAATTTATTTAAGATAATATGGCATTTTTGACTTTCCACTAACAACTAGCAACACTGTTACAACTAGCGACTTTCCACCAACAATTTGTACTGAATGCGCATCCTCAATCAACATCTGATACGAGTTCGCACAACATGAATAGGCATGTTGATCGGACTAACTCACAAACACTTCAAACTATCTCACAAACGCTTATTAGAGTCGATATCTTGTGTGTAGTAGCTTTCAAACTATCGCACAAACGCTTCAAACTATCTCACAAACTTGTCTACGTAACCGACGGGTCAATGAGGATTAAGGTCGTGATCCCATAGAACTATGCTGTGTTTAAGAGAGCTGGTCGACAAGGGTATAGGTGGGTTGCTTTCAAGTCTAACGAGAATGCAATGATATCAAACCTTGCTGGCCGTGTGCTGCTATCCGAAGCATGCATGTTCATGTTTTTGTGAACTCGTATCAGATGTTGATTGAGGATGCGCAAAGGCTCAAATATATCCAGGAACGAAAAAAGAGCCAAGGAGGGCCAAGGGCTGATGCTTAAGTGAAGTTTATGCACTATGCATGTATGTTTAGGTTCGAATAAGATGTAAGAGAGTTGTTTAAATAATGCAAGAGTAATAAGATCGAGCTTTAAGTCTCCTACTTTCTGTGCTATGAACGCAGTTTCTCAAAATCAAGCTCTTGTTTATCTATTTAATTGTACGTTAGTCTCCTACTTTCTGTGCTATGAACGTACTTTCTCAAAATCAAGCTCTTGTTTATCTATTTAATTGTACGTCAACAACTATTATATATCACAAAAGTCGAACAGCCAAAGGACCACATTCAATACAAATCGTTGGTGGAAAGTCGCTAGTTGTAACAGTGTGGCTAGTTGTTAGTGGAAAGTCAAAAATGACAGATTATCTTAAATAAATTTAAAAGTACACGTTTTGTCTGGTTATTTGATTTATTCGGTTTGGTTAAAAAAAAAATTGGGTCAAACCGAAAATCAATCTGAACCGAATCCTTATAACCGAATAAACCGAATTACATAATTTTAATTATTTTTTCATGCAATTATATATATTTTTATCACAATTTTTTTTCAAACTTAAATAATGTTATATTTATGCTAAGAAAGAGTTTTAGTGATTTGTTTTTTCATATAAATACATAGAAAAAAATATATATTTATATGAATTTGGTTTTCGGTTTTAATTGCCAAAACAATATTTAAATCGATAACCAAATATTTAGTTCGGTTATGAATTTGTTCAGTTTTTTTGATTCGGTTCGGTTTCGACTTTCAATTAATTAGGATATTACCCGACCCGTGAACACACTAGTTGTGGATTTGGTTTGGACCGGACTCCCGAGGGAAAAAGAAATAAAAAAAAAAAAAAAAAAAAAAAAACCCAACAAACGACACCGTTTACGTAGAACTGACAAGAGAAAGAAAGAAGAATCGAGAGAGTGATAGAAGAAGCCTCCAGAACCCACCCGAACCTAACTCCGAACCAAAATAACCATAGAACCACCTAGAACAACCCACCACCACCTTTCACATATCCTCTCTTCATATAAATACCATCCCAAATACCCAAATTCTCATCAACAAACAGAAAGAAAAAAACACACTCACAAATTCACTCTAACAAACTCTAACAAACTTTTTTACTTTTTTTTCAAAAAAAAATCAATGGCGGAAGTACGGATGGCAGAAGCAGAGACATTCGCATTCCAAGCGGAAATCAACCAGCTCTTGAGTTTAATCATCAACACTTTCTACAGCAACAAAGAGATATTCCTTCGTGAACTCATCAGCAACTCTTCAGACGCTTTGGATAAGATTCGTTTCGAAAGCTTGACTGATAAGAGCAAGCTTGATGCTCAGCCTGAGCTTTTCATCAGGATTGTTCCTGATAAGGTTAACAAGACGCTCTCGATTATCGATAGCGGTGTTGGAATGACCAAAGCAGGTATTATTTTTATTATTTTTTATTATTAAGTTTATGATTATGGATGTTTAGTGCTGCTATTTGTAGTTTTGTACTAATTGATTTGATTAAGTTTATGATTATGCATGTTTCGTAATTAGTACTACTGTTAGCTGATTTGTTAGGTTTATTATATCATGCATGTTGACTTGTTGACCATAGGTTTAGTAACAATTAGTACTGTTAGTTTAAGACTACTTATTGTTAATTTTGTTGTATGATTTAACTGATTCAGCTAACGATTAAGTTGATTGTTAAGTTGTTGCGTTGGATTATGAGTATCTTGCATGTTGACCACTGGTTTAGTGACTAGGACTGTTATTGTGTTAGATATTTGATTAAGTATCGGAAATTTATGATCAGTATTGTTAGCTGATTTGTTAGGTTAAAATTATGCAAGTGGACTAGTTAGTATAGTAATATTAGTTTGTTAAAGTTATTGTGTTAGATAGATTATGCTGCTGGTGTTGATTTCATAATTAGCGCAGTAAGATGATTTCTTAAGTTAATTGCGAAACTATTCTTCTATTATGTTATGCAACTGCGGACTGTAGAAAAAATGCTGCTACGTTTGGTAATCGAGCGTATGTAGATGTGTTATGCTAACTTTGTTTACCGTCTTGTTAAGATAAGTTTATAAGTACAGATTAGATATTAGTTGTGAACGTGTAATTTCTAAAATCTTAACTGTAGGATTAATAATATTGTATTTTGATAGAGATTAGCTGTTTACTCTTGGAGAGTAAATTGTAGAGGAGTAATGTTAATCGCGCCCTCAGCTCCTTTGTTTTTAAGCAGATGTTAGGATGAATTTGTGGTTTTGTGTGGCACTATATATGCTTCGGATTATAAAAATGGCTAAGTAATTATGTTTATAGACATATAGACATTAATAGCCGTATAATGAATCAACTGTTTTGAAGATGAGCTTGGTAGAATATTGATGCTAACACTGTAAAATTTGTTCTTATTTAGATCTGGTGAACAATTTGGGAACAATTGCAAGATCTGGAACCAAGGAATTCATGGAAGCGCTTCAGGCTGGAGCTGATGTGAGCATGATTGGGCAGTTTGGTGTCGGTTTCTACTCAGCTTATCTAGTTGCTGAGAAGGTCATTGTTACCACAAAACACAATGACGATGAGCAGTACATTTGGGAATCGCAAGCTGGTGGTTCATTCACTGTCACTAGGGATACTACTGGGGAACAACTTGGCAGGGGAACCAAGATCACTCTCTTCCTTAAAGAGGATCAGGTAATTGTGCTACTTGGTTAATGATGTCTGTTGGTTAATTGGTTGGTAATTAGTTTCTTACATTGTTTGATGTTGGATTTTGCAGTTGGAGTATCTAGAGGAGAGGAGAATCAAGGATCTGGTGAAGAAGCACTCTGAGTTCATTAGCTATCCAATTTCTCTTTGGGTTGAAAAAACAATTGAGAAGGAAATCAGTGACGATGAAGACGAGGAGCCTAAAAAGGAAGAAGAAGGTGATATCGAGGAAGTTGATGAAGAAAAGGAGAAGGAAAAAGGTAAGAAGAAAAAGATCAAGGAGGTTACTCATGAATGGGAGGTTATCAACAAGCAGAAACCAATCTGGCTTCGTAAACCAGAAGAGATCACCAAGGAAGAGTACGCATCTTTCTACAAAAGCTTGACCAATGATTGGGAGGATCATCTTGCTGTGAAACATTTCTCTGTTGAGGGGCAGCTCGAGTTCAAGGCAATCCTCTTTGTGCCTAAGAGGGCTCCATTTGATCTGTTTGACACTCGGAAGAAGATGAACAACATCAAGCTGTATGTAAGGAGGGTCTTCATCATGGATAACTGTGAGGAGCTAATTCCCGAGTATCTCGGGTTTGTCAAGGGTGTTGTTGACTCTGATGATTTGCCACTCAACATCTCCCGTGAGATGCTTCAACAGAACAAGATTCTTAAAGTTATCAGGAAGAATCTTGTCAAGAAGTGCCTTGAGATGTTCAACGAGATTGCCGAGAACAAGGAAGACTACAACAAATTCTATGAGGCTTTCTCTAAGAATTTGAAATTGGGTATCCATGAGGACAGCCAGAACAGGGCTAAGATTGCTGATCTGCTCCGATACCATTCAACCAAGAGTGGTGATGAATTGACCAGCTTGAAAGACTACGTTACTCGAATGAAGGAGGGACAAAAGGATATCTACTACATCACTGGTGAGAGCAGGAAGGCTGTTGAGAACTCTCCATTCTTGGAGAAGCTCAAGAAGAGAGGTTATGAGGTGCTATTCATGGTGGATGCCATTGATGAGTATGCGGTTGGACAGTTGAAGGAATACGATGGAAAGAAGCTTGTGTCTGCAACAAAAGAAGGATTGAAGCTCGAAGACGAAACCGAAGAAGAGAAGCAAAAGAGGGAAGAGAAGAAGAAATCATTCGAGAATCTGTGCAAGACGATTAAGGAAATCTTGGGAGACAAAGTGGAGAAAGTTGTGGTTTCTGACAGAATTGTGGATTCCCCATGTTGTTTGGTGACTGGCGAGTATGGGTGGACGGCAAACATGGAGAGGATCATGAAGGCACAGGCTCTTAGGGACAGTAGCATGGGTTCTTACATGTCAAGCAAGAAGACAATGGAGATAAACCCTGATAATCCCATCATGGAGGAGCTCAGGAAGAGGGCTGAGGCGGATAAGAACGATAAGTCAGTGAAAGATTTGGTGCTGCTTCTGTTTGAGACGGCTCTGTTGACATCTGGATTTAGCTTGGAGGACCCAAACACTTTCGGAGGGAGGATCCACAGGATGTTGAAATTGGGTCTGAGCATTGACGAGGAAGAAGGCGGCGAGGATGATGCTGAGATGCCTGCTTTAGAGGAAGAAGGTGCTGAAGAAAGCAAGATGGAAGAAGTTGATTAGTTTAGTTTGTGTTTAGTCCAAGGTGGTTTAATAGTTGTCTAAAATGGGTCTGTTTTGTTCTTTTTTCTACTTGCGGGTATTGTCAAGTGTCTGTCTATGGTCTTTTGGGGTCTAAGTGGTCTCAAGTCGGTGTTCTGGTTTTGTATGTGTTGAACATGGTAGCAGTATAAGTATATCTTTCATCAGTTTTGGCACTGCTTAATGTTCTTGAAGTTCGCACAGATTTCATAATTCAAAGTTCAATCCATGCTCATTTGGTCCTGTGTGTGTGAACCAAAAAAATTCTAACAATTGCCCTCTTCATTCCCTATGTATATACTACAGGTAGAAACTTGCCATATCACCATCTTTTCTACTCAAGCGTCACATAATCGTGACCCGATCCTGGTCATTATTTGCAAGTTACAAGTTTGCAAGTTAAATACAAGTTTGCAAGTTACTCTTTTAACTGAACAAAATCGCATAGAATGATAAGTACTGAAATTGTAGAAACTGAAATAATATGACACAAATTGAAGAAAACAAGAACAAAATGTTACCCATTAATCAGATCTATCTACATCTTGAACTTGTACATTGCTTAGCAAACATATTTTGATGCTTTCATCTCAAATTTATATTCAGAAACAGACTAATGTATATAAATATGATTACCAAACTCCCTATCGGCTTATCTCACAGAAATATTTATGGTAGTGAGAACGATAAGACCTATTATGTTTACAACTAGTCATTGCTTGTTTATAGAGTTGATAATCCATTTAACTCAAGTTCTGTACATTGGACGTGGTTGAGTATATATGCTGCAAGTTTGTTCTTTAAAGGTTTACGGTAAGTACAGCAAGCCCCTGTTATGTTAACATTAGAAAGTGTGATACGAGGGACCCACATTTGGAATTCGGTCTTGAAATGAACATAGAGTGAACTCTAGGCTGTAGCAGCTCGCAAATTAGGGGAAAAAAATGCGCTGGTGCTGCAAATGACATATCTTAAGATTCTAGGAATACTATGTCATTATACTGATGAACAGAGAAAGCTTTCTAATGAATTCATTATTAAGAGTCATACTACATGAAAACATTAGGAAGAGTATATATAGATGAAACATAAGCATAACATCGATTCACATTAGGAATTCATTATTAAGAGTCATACTACATGAAAACATTAGGAAGAGTATATAGATGAAACATAAGCATAACATCTATTCACAAAAAACCAAGATACCTTTTCCTAAATCAACCCAATAGTCCAAGCTTTACTTCCTGCATTCTTAACCCATTTCCCACACCTTTCCAGCTTCAAAAGCAACCAAAGTTTCCTATACTCAGCACTTCCAGCAAAAGTGCAGTGTCGTACAATGGATCTTCTATTCCCCAACAAATTTTCTCCAACTTTTCAAAGCAAACACCAAGGTTGATTATTTGAAAATTTTGGTTGTTCGCGTGTTTGTGATTTTCGTTTGTGTAATATTTGGTTTATTTGAAATCCGATTGGTTAAGAATGTCTAAGTAGCAGCTCAATATCTCCACTGAGATACGTGCAACAAGTTCTTTTACATGGTCTGCTCACTCTACTATAATGTTCCATAGTTACATCTAACTTGTTAATAAACCAGACACATAAACATTTATTTGTTCAGGTTATCTAAAGAAAATGAGTCTTTAACTCATATGTATTCGGTCTAATTGAGATATCCATTTTGGATATCTCCCCTCGCCACCAAATATATGTACCTAGTAATAATGAACCTTGATCTTTTTTATGAGAATGTAACATGACTAATCATTAGACTTCTTTAGTGATGGTTGAAAGTATAAAGAAGTATAAAATGTTAAAAACCAAAATAATCTTGTTCTAAAAAATGTGATACGTCGAGGAAAAAAAAAGTTTAAAACTGCATAGGGCTCAAATAATTTATGGACCCAAATCTTTATCCCAACATGCTTATATAAGATAGCCCATTGTGGTGGTTCAGTAGTAAGCCTTTGAAAAGTGAAAGCTGGACTCTAGTTTTCACGTCAGAAAATACTTTTACCCGCGTACGATTTACGTATTCATAAGATGGAAAAAGCCTATAAAAGCGGTTATACTTCCATTGTACGCGTGTATCATCTATTGTTCGACTACAATCAAACATGAAGAACAAGGTAACTAAGCGAAAGGCTGAACACGAATCTACGAAAGTTGTTCGTCGAAAAACAACACTTTCCAAACCTCAAATGGAGCCTGAGTTTTTTAGCGACCAACGTGAACTGGTATAATTCTGTACATATACATATGTTTCTAACTTGCATTAGGATTACTTTTGTTTCCATTGCATGGGCTAGAGTTTTTCCTAGTTACAGTAAATTTTAATAAATCGAGCATATTGTTTTTGTAGGAGGATTTATGGAAGCATGCCTACCCGGTTGGGGTAGAGGTATATATGTAGCTAGTACCATTTATGTTAAAAGCCTTTTTTACTAGTATTTTAACGGTTGCTCCTAAAACGGGCTTATTGATGTTTTCTTGACAGTTGGACAGGCTTGATAAGCTTTATGAGTACAATTGGAACTTCTCTAATCTTGAAGTGAGTTAGTTAAAATTTCATGTCTATGTTGTTTCGAGTAAAAATAAGAACAAATTTCTAAGAAAGTTTATTTAATCATTCAGGAAGCTTTTATTGAGGGCGGTGTGTTACATGGGGAGAAGGTTTATCTCTTTGTTAGTACGGAGTGTAAGTCGTAAATGGAACTCTGATTCTTATTAGATTCTAAAAGCATGATTTCATACTGAAATTGTGGACTCTTGACTTGATATCTTTAACTTTATGCCGCTTCTTTGAAGTTTGAAGTTCTTTGTCACATACAACTTCCACGTGACACTATTTTTCCTTGTTGCAGCACCAAGGGAACACACAGCCTTAATACCCATAGTGATTGCGGTAAATGGAATACACTTCTGTCTTTATGTTTAAGCCTTGTTTATGTTTTTATGTATGCAGAGAAATATTGCCACATTCGAGATCTCCAATATATGTTCAAATAGTCATTGTTAAGAACCTTTTTGCCAATGTCCTCTTGTTGATTGAGCAGGTTGTATCTCCGTTTCCACCTTTTGATAAGATTGGACTAGTCTCTGTACAAAGGGATTCGGAGTCTAGAAAAGTTGTTGACATGAAGCAGATGAAAATGGATTGGGTTCCATATATTCCATTGGGAAAACGGTATTCATTTTGTTTTTGTACGTGACAGGTTCCGATTAATGTTACTAAGTAATTGGTACTTACATTGATGTGAATCTCATTCTTACAGGAGTGCTTTAGTAGAAAGACAAAAATCTCAAATCTTTGTGCTAAACTGTGTCCAAAGAAGGTATTAACGCTCATTACATATTCGTTTTCATGCTCTTGTGTTTATACCCACATTTTGGTAAATCCATATGAACATGATTAAATGCATAGGGTACTCATGCTAATTCAAATGAAACTTGGAATGTAAAAATCTCATTTATCTTATTTTGACCCAGGGCTGGTTTAAAATGTTTGAAGGATGAACGTGCCACAGAGTTTACTTACTGCATACCATGTAAGGGGTCGTTTTGGCTTGTGTTTATATCTCATACGGTTCAAGTGGACTAGATTAAATTTAAGCTAAAAGGGAGCTAGTCAAATGAGTTAAAAGGCTAATTCAATGGACAATATTGTTTTGATGATAATGCTTTCTGTAATCTTAATGAATGCATTAATCAAGTTGAAAAAAACTCAAAAAAAGGTCAGTATTTGCGGCTCAATACTCCGTGACATGTATAAAAAAAAAAAAAAAAAAAAAAAAAAAAAAAAAAAAAAAAAAAAAAAACCCAACTCGCCCATCTTACCACTTCAAACTGTAACCTATTTGAGTGCAAAATATTTTATGCAATTTTCTTCTCAGACCTTTGAGTCATGCCTTTTAGTTTCATATCTTTTTTGGAACCGGTTTATCCCCTAACACCAAATTTTGTTTCAGCTTTACTAAACTTTGTACTCAACCCTTTACCCAAAAAAATGTGCATATAATTTCTTCTTAGTTTGTATGGCCATTTAGCTGATTAAGCTGGATCAATTGTTTGTATTCTGCAGATTTTTATAACCCCTTTGAGGAAGACGAGACAGAAGAGAGTACTATTGTGGAATTCCTCTATCCAGTGGAACCGCCTGTAAGTCACTTTTTAAACTTGCCATGCATATAACTTTTGTAATCAACGAGTATATACCATAACTTATCCATATAACAACTTTTTGACTCGGGTTAGCACTGATTTGCTTTATCAATTTTCGTTGAAATTTCATAGGTTTACTGTGAATTTGATTGGGAGTTTGACAAGGTTGAGGTAAGCCATAAGCCCATAATCCTCTATTTTTCGGTTTTTTATATGCATTTTTAAAGAGTGTAGACCGAATAGAAAAAAGAAAAAAAAGAAATAGAAAAATGGTGTTTCACAACTGTCTTTGTTTTTAGAAAATTGATAATGTTTTAATTTTTTTTTTTAGAAAATCGATAATGGTTTGCAAGTTTTTTTTAGAAAGGCAACATATTATTGAGAAACTCGAAATAAACTAAAGTATCACGATAATACTTTGAATCTATTATAGGAATTTACCAATAATCTCATTGCTGCGGAGAAGTTATCTGAAGATCAGAAGGATGCCTTCAAGGTACAATAAAACTAAATCAAATAGTCGGACAATGTTTGTTCAGTTATTATGGACCTATTCCCTCAATATATACTAAATAATTATCTTTATACAGGAATTTCTGAAGTAAAATGTCCGAGAAAGAAAGAGAGCTAATAGAGAGGTAGCTAATTGTTTATTCATATGACAGATTTGGTTTATATGCCTAGTAGAGCATAGTCTTAGTTTTGTATTTTGATATCATGTAGGCTAGGCAGAAGCGTAAACAAGCTCTAGAGGAACTGAATCAAGAGAAATTGGACGCAATTAATAACACGAGGTTTTACAAATTTTATCCCCTTGAGGCACCCGATAACACAGTTATGACGAAGGTTTGATTAATTTTCATTCATCATAATAAACTGCTTTACCTATTTACCATTAAATTTTGATCATCTGATATACCATATGTGCTTTTGTTGCAGAGTTCATATATAAATAGGTATTATGGCAAGGCGCATAAAGTACTCTGAATGGAATACGTGATGCTGGTGGTTGAAGCGACTAGGAAAATAGTGATAGGTGTTAATTGTTCAAGTTTCAAATATTGATCATCCAGATTCACTAGTTCAACATTTAAACCAAGCAGAGGTGATCATTTCATCATATAGAATTCAACGTAATACGTTAGTGAAATGTTATATATCCTCCCAGAAGTCATATTTCACTCGAGTACTTCAAAAAATAGTAAACACTTTTGCAAACGTCAATATGTTTGTTCTGCCAATTGTTCATTAACGAGGGTGATAAATTTGCGCGTTAACTTGTGGATTTGCATTTCTTAATTCATTTTATAGCAATAATCACAAGAAATCAAATAACTCTACAATGCATCAACCTTTATTGGTTAACTTGACTCACAGACCGAAACACAATGGTGACAGTGGTCATTTGTAAGTTGCAGCCTTAAGAAAAATAATCAGTTCCCATTAATAATAAGTTTCTGGCTTGGCCCTTGACCAACGCCGTCATTTAATCCACTATTTAACACACATGATTTGCACAATGTTCAAAATGACTTGACAAGATGCCCAACCCATTTCAAAGAATGTAGTCATTATTATATAGCTTAGCTTCTTTTTAGTTCGTTGTAATTTACACGCTCTACAATGTGTATTTCATCGGTTCAATAAGATAAGACAAAAGGATTTCATTAAGTAACGGGTTGTTATCGGTTTAAAACTTGTATTGACCAAACACTAACGAACGTGACAACTGTTTTGCAAAGTTTCGGAATCAACTGATCTTTGCGTATGAAGGTTGACCATAACGTTGCTATATGTGAAATTGGAACTCGTAATGTTACCACTTGTCACTAACTAGGTATATCGATCATATTGTGCGGGTTTTTTTTTTTTTTTTTTTTCTCCACAAACTAGGATATAACTACATTGTATGACTTTGAAAAGCAATTACTATCCAGATACACAAAATTATATGCTCTAATAGGTAAATCAAATTTTGGTGTACTTTTTAAGAAACAAAAAGATGTTAATATAAAAAGTTAAGAACTTATACAAATTCAGGTTTACAATCAGTTTTCACTTTATACATGAAAGTCCTTAATCATTGTATAACCAAACATAGTATCATTCTAAACACATTATACCCATATACGCCATAGTATATAAGCAAAGCACGTTTCTTTTCTTTAACCTATGTGAGACGTAAGGTTGCATGGTCTTATAGAAAAAAAATTAATAAGGTACCTAATTTAAAAGAGTGTTCACCCGTTTAAAGAACGTGACAAGTAATTTGCAAATTTCCTATTTTCGGAATTGACTGATCTTTGCGTATGAAGGTTGACCACAATATCGCTACATGTGAAATCTGAACTTGTAATGTTATTACTTGTCATTAACTAGGATATATCGTATTGACCATTATCTTTCTTAAATAGGTACCTACATCGCCTATGTTTTAAAAGTGATTACTAACTATCTAGGTACCCAAAATTTTTGAAGTAAATGTTAAGAAAATAAAAAGTCAATATAAATATAAAAAGTTGAGAACTTCAACAAATTTCGCTCATACTCATTGTGATGAAGTTCAATTTTCCCTTTGTATATGAACTTCATTCATTATAGTATATCGCGAAACATAATATTATTCTAAACACATGTTATCGATATACATAATAGTATATAATCAAAGAACATTTTATTCCTTCTACCTATGTGGGATGTAATAACTTTTCTCCTACATGTTTCATAAAATTTTAGTAATATATTATATACTATTTAAAAGCTCTGGTGTGATGGCTCAAGCGATGACCCCTTTTAAGTGGTACATCATGTCAATTCATCAAAACACCTCTTTTCACTCACACACTCAAAAAAACCCCCTCCCTCGTAACTCATGTCAAAACACATTTTTGAGACCCACCATACCCAATTAAAACACAAATTCAAAAAAAAAAAAAAAAAAAAAAAAAAGTCTCTTGGCTCAAACCAAAGAATTGACATCATGGCTTGGGTTTGGCTTGGTGCCACGTTGGATGGCGTGTGTGTGCAAGTCATGATACCCATCAATGTAAGCATTTAAGCTTAATCTTTGCGGTTCCAACTTCCACATGTGTTTATCTAAATAACTAAACAACCGTTAAGAACACCGCCAATGGAGGTTTATAGGAGAGCTTATAATGACTTAGCTCCTATGTGACGTTCGTATGTATAAACCTTCATTGTTTGGCTTGTTTTATAAAGTCAGGAAGTTTATAAGAGTAAATGAGTAAGTTTATAGAAAGTGGGGCCAATTTACCGAGTCTAAAAGGTTATAAGAGTAAATGAGTAAGTTTATTGAAAGTAATTGTTTATAAATATTGATGTTGCAATGACGTTCGCATTGGAGATCTACTAAGAGCATGCGGTATGGTAACCAAATTCTTGGTTAAGCTTTAACCCAGTTTTTTTTTTTTTTTTTTTTTTTTTTTTTTTTTTTTTTTTTTTGTAAAATTGTGATAATAGTGGTGCTTAAAATGTTGAGTTAAAGTTGAGTTATGATAACGGATGTTTTTTTTTTTTTTTTTTTTTAGTTACGGTGAAAAAGTTAAAGTTGATGTGACGCTGACGTAACAGGGGTAACCTACGGTTATGATATATACCTTATGCTCTAAGATCTTATCATGATTGATGGTATGAGATAGGATAACAACAAAGTAGCATTCGCTTTTGAATCTATTACACTAAAATGACTCAAACCAAATGGTGCTCCCCCTCAGTCGAAGAGACTAGAAAAACAGTAAATTGACTTCATATATGTCTAGCTTTAAGAATTTAGTTCAAGTTTAAAAATTTTAATCATCAAGATTGCTAGTTGATGACGTATAGCCTATATTTGGGCCGCAAGCCCAAATGATAGACATTACTTACACCTAAGTCCATCACGA
Source organism: Artemisia argyi (assembly GCA_030686995.1). Taxonomy (NCBI): domain Eukaryota; kingdom Viridiplantae; phylum Streptophyta; class Magnoliopsida; order Asterales; family Asteraceae; genus Artemisia; species Artemisia argyi. The sequence goes on along the minus strand of CM060709.1, from coordinate 136,920,248 downwards.
ATGGACTACCATGACAAATGGTATGGGCCGTGGTATCAACGCTTGGGCTCGCGAAGCCCAAAGGCCCAATCTAACTCACCGGATATCCGATAAGGATCATCTATTCAAGGAATAGATATCCTTACCTCGGATAAGCACCATGCGTGCGAAGAGTAAGGAGCAAGAAACACGGTTTCTTAGCCCCTATATATAGAATCATACGATTCTCATTCAAGGTACGATTCACGGAATCCCTAAAACTCTTAAACCAAAACCTAAATTCGATTACTTACTCTCACGCCGGAGTCTAATCGGGGGAGACAATCCCTCGATAAGTCTAACGGTGTTATTCTCTTTTCTTAGTACGCAGGTAACAAAGTGCTAAGGATCCAATTGATATAAGAGCAAAGCCCAACAACCAGGTACGCCCAACTTTTGTATCAACAAGTGGCGCCATCCGTGGGACCCTACAACGAACTAGAATGACGAAACACAAGAATTCGGGCCAGCGGACTCCGCAGTCAGAAAAACGTGATCATCAGAAGAAGAATCGACAAGATTCGACCTCTAAGCAGGTTGCTGGGACAACCAGCGCACCTGATCACCAGGAGGCGGGAACAACCCAGCCTATTCCAACAATGGAACTACCTTTAATCTCGTCAGTGGTCCCAAGCGCTGAGGAACTCCAGCGCACCCTCTTCACCACTCCTCATCAGGCTGCACCCGTAGTGAACAACATTGTGCCGCCAGGCGCGCCTGAACGAAACCGGGCGCCCCATACTGAGGCAGAGATCCTTGCAACGACTGAGGACGTACCCGATTTAACTTTGGGAAATTTCGTGTCCCAAAACTATGAAACCCTAACTGCCCTCATGCAGGAAGAAGCGGCAAGAAGAGCCGGTACGGATCTGCAAACCCGACTTAATTTCGGGCCAGAACGTGAACTAACACCGCCACGTCACCCACGAGGAAGGCGTACAGAACGTACCAATGTCCATGACAGGTTGGGTACGGTGTCTGGCTCACAAAATTCTGGAGACAGCGGTAGGCGCACCAATGTTCATTCCAGACTTGGCAGTCGGGGAATACACGACCGATTAGGTCCTCAGCATTCGCCGAGTCAAGGATCCTCCAATCCCAGAAGTAGGCGGATCCAAGACAGGTTGGGGAGAAGAAGATCCCCAAGCAGAGATCCCTCAGGCTCCTCTTCTGAAAGGAGCAGGCGCAAACGCCGACGGAGAGATTATCCTTCCTCCAGCGATTCCTCGGACAACGAGGATAAAGAAACAGGTCACTGGAAATCAAAAGGACGACGTCGCGAGGAAGAGAACGAGGATATGTCTCTCCCATGGCGACGCCATAAAATTGATGCGTTCACACGTCGCATAAGTGATTACTCAGACGACAGGCGCAGACGCATGCCCGCTAATGTGAAGACATATGATGGAACAGGTGACCCTGACGACCACCTCAAAATTTTCGAGTCAGCCGCAACTATCGAAAATTGGCCACAGCCTGTGTGGTGTCACATGTTTAATTCCACATTAGTAGGGAACGCGCGCACATGGTTTAGCAAACTCCCACGTAGGAGTATAGGCGGCTTTGAGGAATTGCGAAAAGCATTCCGCCACAACTTCACCCAGCGAAAGAAGTGCGCTAAAAATCCTGTGGAATTGGCAAGGGTGAAGCAACGCCAAGGAGAATCAACCAGCGCCTTCATGGAGCGCTTCAAGGATGAGTGCATACAAGTCAAAGCATGTCCCGAAATACTAAAAATTTCGGGGTTCATGAATGGAATTAATAATCCAGAACTCATCCGAAAGCTCAATGATAGAGTTCCACAGTCTTTCGATGAACTCACAAAACGCACCAGATCCTTTATACAAGGAGAAGCAGCTGCTGCGGATAGCAAGAAAGGATATTCAAACTATAGACAACAAGAACAGCCGCGGAGACAATCCAATGATCAAAACAATAACCGCGGCAGGAACTACCGCAGTGGAAGAGACAACGACAAATATACTCCTCTCACTAAAACTCCAAGGGAGATATTTGCAACAGAAGGTGCGAACTTCCCAAGACCACCACCAATTAAAACGGCAGAAGAAAAACGCCAAGGTAGTGGATACTGCGAGTACCACGGCCAAAAGGGCCATACAACTAACGAGTGTGTCCAACTGAAACAACTAATCGAAAAATTAGTGAGAGAAGGAAGGATGGACCATCTCGTAAAAAACATCAAGGAAGGAAAAGAGAGACAGAGAAATGGAGGCAAGAAAGAACCCCCAAAGGAAAAGGCTGATACTATATACATGATACAATCATGGCAGCGCAAAATAAAGCAAAAAGTCAGCCAAAAATTCTCTCCAGAAAAAGAGATATCCTTCCCTACAATCGCTGCGGACAACGCAGTCGTGGAACCTCTGACCATTGAAATACATGCAGGAGGACACGACATCCACCGCATGTATATTGATGGAGGAGCATCCGCAGACATCATGTATGATCACTGCTTCAAAAGGCTGCGACCTGAAATCCAAAGTCAGTTGATACCAGCTACAATGTCACTAACAGGATTTACAGGAGAAAAGATCTGGCCCATGGGGCAGTTACGCTTATTGGTGGTCGTAGGAGATGAGCAACACTCAACTGCGGCATGGATAAATTTTATGGTAATCAAGTCTCCCTCACCATACAATGGCATAATTGGAAGACCAGGAATATCATCCATGCGCGCAGTACCATCCACAGCACACGGAATGCTTAAATTCCCAGTTGAAGGAGGAGTAGTTACTCTCTATAACACAACGGTACCACCAAGAGAATGTATCGCAGTGACAACTGAAGCAGATACTATTCCAGAACAGCGCACAGAAAAATCGCCAAATTTAAAGGTCGCTATTCATCCAGACTATCCGGAACAACAAGTTTCGATTGGAGGATCTTTATCTGACAAAGGTAAAGCAGCCGTATGCGCACTCTTGCAAAAGAACCTAGACATCTTTGCATGGGAACCAAAGCATATGACAGGAGTGCCTCGTTCTATCACAGAGCACAAACTACAAATCCGACAAGGATACCCTCCAATACGACAAAAGAAGCGCGGTCAGGCTCCAGATCGTGCAAAAGCTATTTTGGAAGAAGTACGCAAGTTAGTCGATGCGGGCATCATGCGCGAAGTGTACTACCACGACTGGCTCTCTAACCCAGTCATGGTAAAGAAGAGCGATGGTAGCTGGAGGATGTGCGTGGACTTCACGGACCTCAATAAAGCATGCCCGCAAGACTGCTATCCATTGCCAGAAATTGATTGGAAGGTTGAATCCTTATGTGGATACCCCTTCAAGTGCTTCCTAGACGCATATAAAGGGTACCACCAAATCCAAATGGCAGTGGAGGATGAAGAAAAAACAGCTTTCCACACCAGTCAAGGGGTATACTGCTACACAAAAATGCCTTTTGGCTTAAAGAACGCAGGCGCGACATACCAACGGCTGGTGGACACAGCTTTCGAAAAACAAGTAGGCCGTAACTTAGAAGTCTACGTGGACGACCTCGTTATAAAAAGCCATACAGAGGATGAGTTAGTGCGCGACATCGAGGAAACATTCCGAACGTTGGGGCGGATAAACATGAAACTGAATCCAAAAAAGTGCACCTTTGGCGCAACTGAAGGCATGTTCCTCGGATACTTAATAGAACCCGATGGAATCAAACCATGCCCAGAGAAGACAAAGGCTGTTATTGATCTCCCCTCCCCGCGCACACTCAAAGAAGTCCAATCACTGAATGGAAAGCTGGCAGGGCTGAATCGCTTCTTATCTAAGTCAGCAGACAAGTCCCTTCCTCTCTTTAAAACACTCACGAAGTGTACAAAAAAGGGAGACTTTCGTTGGACCAATGAAGCCGAGGAAGCTTTCCAACAACTCAAACATCATCTGGCATCTCTTCCCAAACTAGTCGCACCGCGACAAGGGGAAGAACTAATCATGTACTTATCAGCAACCCACGGAGCAGTTAGCGCAGTACTATTGACAGATAGAGACTCCGTCCAGACACCCATATACTTCGTAAGCAAAGCCTTAAAGAAAACAGAGGTTAACTACAGCGCCATGGAAAAACTGGTCTTGGCTTTAGTGTTCGCCGCCAAGAGACTGCGCAGATACTTCCAAGCGCATCCAATTGCGGTACTCACTGATCAGCCAATTAAACAAGTTATCTCTAAACCAGATGCATCGGGACGCTTACAAAAATGGAGTGTAATGCTCAGTGAGTACAACATCTCATACAGGCCGCGCACTGCTATCAAAGGGCAAGTTTTAGCTGATTTTATCGTGGAGAAGCCAGAGGGCGACAGCCCAACATCTGCAGCAAAAGCGGATCTACAGGAACCATGGACACTGTTCACTGATGGATCCTCATGCGCAGATGGATCAGGCGCAGGACTCATTCTTACAAACCCAGAAGGTATGGAATTCACCTATGCGCTACGCTTCGAGTTCACAGCCACAAACAATGAGGCAGAATATGAAGCCCTACTGGCCGGACTACGCATCGCAATTCAAATGGGTGTACGCAACCTAGAGGCAAATGTAGATGCTCGGCTAGTCGCTAACCACGTGTTAGGAGAATACGAGGCCAAGGATGACCATATGATCCAATACCTGGAAAAGACAAAGTCTCTGATCAAAAACTTCGATAGGTTCACAATAAAACAAGTACCTAGAGGGGAAAACAGAAAGGCGGACGCACTCAGCAAGATCGCATCTACAAGCTTCGCACACCTTTCAAAACAGGTATTGGTGGAAACCTTAAAGAACAAGTCAATCCTTGATATGGAGATATCAACGGTGATAGAAGAACAAGATCCTACGTGGATGACACCTATCATCGAATTTATCAGCAAGGGAACTCTACCCCAAGATAATAAAGACGCTCGAAGAATACGGCGCACGGCGCAACGATTCGAATTCCGCGACAACGTACTCTATCGGCGATCTTTCTTACAACCATGGCTCAGATGTGTTGGACCCCTTCAAGCAGACTATGTACTCCGCGAACTTCACGCTGGATCATGTAGTATGCACTCAGGACCGCGATCCGTGGTGGCAAGCGCTTTAAGGGCAGGATACTATTGGCCAACAATGCACCGCGACGCACGCGACCTAATAAGAAAGTGCAGCAACTGCCAAGTACATAGACCTATTCCGCGCCGACCACAGCACGAGCTAACACCAATTACCTCACCATGGCCATTTTACAAATGGGGTATCGACATCGCAGGACCTTTTCCCGTCGCAGCGGGAGGAGTAAAATTCCTCATCGCAGCCATAGATTATTTTACAAAGTGGATTGAAGCAAAAGCTGTGGTGAATATTACGGGAAACCAAGTAAAACGCTTTGTCTGGGACAATATTGTCTGTCGCTTCGGCCTACCAGGCGAGATCGTATCAGACAACGGAAAACAATTCTGTGATAACCCATTCAAAGATTGGTGCACACAATTAAACATCACACAACACTTTGCTTCAGTCAAACACCCACAAACCAATGGCCTGGTTGAGCGCGCTAATCGCAGTCTAGGCGAAGGCATAAAAGCGCGCCTTGACAGACATAAAGGAAGATGGGTAGATGAACTCTCGCATGTCTTGTGGGCGCATCGCACAACAATCAAAACCAGTACTGGCGACACGCCATTTTCCTTAGTCTATGGAACAGAAGCCGTCATACCAGCTGAGATAGGAATGCCTACTATACGCACAGCAGAAGTCAACGTCATGACAAATGACGAGGAACGGCGCATAGACTTAGATATACTGGAGGAGAGACGCGAACGCGCAGCCATACGAGAAGCAAAGGCCAAGGCAAAAATGAAGAAGTATTATGATGCAAAAGTCAAGAACACTTCATTTCGACCAGGGGACTTTGTTTATCGCGCCAATGACGCAAGCCACGCAGAAGACACAGGCAAACTTGGACCCAAATGGGAAGGACCTTACGAGGTCACAGACGCGCTCGGCAACGGCGCATACAGGTTGCGCGATATGGAAGGTCACGACCTAGCGCGCACTTGGAACATCTGTAATCTCAAAAGATGTTACTTTTAGGCTACGGCCCTTACACAAACACACTCACACCCTACGCGGTGCCCAATAAGTGTTTGTCTTTCTTTTCTTTCTTAGGAATTATGTTTTCCATTTTTTCAATAAACTTGCAAGTATTAATAAAATGTTATGGTTTCTAGCTAACTCCATAGCGCACTTTTACTTTATTGCATATATGTCAATATTGTCTATCTTATATTTTTTGCCTACATGGCGTGCATGCACCACTTAAAGACCCACGAAGGCATAGAGGATGAGTTAACCTACTAATTTACTCGTTGAATAAGAGGGTTGCAAACCCATCAACATTGGATCACGTATCCTTGCTAAGCGCCTTACTCTTGAGACGTCAAAGTAAGTTTCACATGCGCACCCCACGACGGATGCGCGTATACCAAGTACACTGTACGAGCTTAGCAATATAACGAGCCAAGACACTTGGTCAAAAATAAAACTTAGCAAACAATGCAAGTATACTTAAGTTACGCACTTAAAAAACTTAGTCAAAAATAAAACTTAGCAAACAATGCAAGTATATTTAAGTCACGCACTTAAAAGACTTAGTAAAAAAAATAAAACTTAGCACACAATGCAAGTGTATTTAAGTTACGAGCTCATAACAAAATGTATTTTATTCCATATTTATTAAATTACAAGGACAAAATACATAAGCTCACAAACAACCTATATGCTATGGCGGTGATCATGGCTCTCTTCTGGAGCGGCGGAACTTCCCTCCTTCAACTTACTCAAGATTATGGCATCCTGCATCGATACGGTTGGAACACTTACAGCCACACCATCTGATCTAGGAAGGTGTGCAGCGCCAATACCGCACATCACGGCCTTGCCCTTGATACCCTTTTTCACCGCAGCCCTCTGCGCATGTTGCTCCAGCACCTCCTTCAAGGGGACTTCCTTCTCCAGAGCAAAAGGCTTGAGGATATCACGGGGCCGCGCAAAAACTGGGACTTGAAGCTGCGATATATCAGGTTTTAGATAATAGTCTAACTCCTCTTCCGCATTCTTCTCAAGATGGCGCTGCAAAGTTAAGCCGGCCATCAGCACAGCTATAGGGTCATCTTGGTCGCGCTCCAATTTCCCTATATGCGGCAGCTCAAGAACCTTCAGCCCCGCCATCGCCTCCACCAGCTCATCGTACGCCGTTGAGCTATAACCAGGAATCTCCGCCAAGTCCTTCTCCAACAGCTTGGCCTCACGGAGTTCCTCCATCGCCTGCGAACGGCCACGCGCTATCGCGCAGTGGACAACCTTCCCAAAGGCCTCCACCACCTCCGCAGACTCTAAAGTACTTAGAGCTGCCAGACGAAGCCCATGGCTGATCAACCACCTGCATTCACAAAGTGGTAACAAGATAAGATAAAATGGAGTGAAGAAAACAATTCTAAAAGATAAGGGTGTAAAAATACCTGCGCTCAGCAATCACAGTCATGAGATGAGGATACAACTCCTCGTCGTACTCAATGCTAAGGGCGCGCAGCTTCTCCTCATACGCCACAAGCGTCTTCTCCATATTCTCCTTGAATTCTTGAAGCCTAGCATAATGCTCAGATCTTTTCTCCTCAAGGAACGACACAGACCACGATGCCCTGGCCTTCATCTGCTCGAGACACGACCTCGCATGTAGCAGATCAGCCAAGATGCTCATCTTGTCCTGAGCCATCTTCTCCCCATACGCCCTTGACTCCCCAAGCTCAGCCTGCACGCCCGCCAATTGCGCGCGCAGCTCCTCCAACTCCTCTTCCTTCTGGGCCAGAGCACGACTCTCCCCAACGCGCTTTCCCTTCAGCTGCGCCACCAGCTCAGCCTGACGGGCAGTAGTCGCAGCCAACTCATCAAGAAGTTGCTGCGCCTCACCACCACCTGCTGCCAAGGTATCCTCCCCCTTGTTTTCATTCTGCGGAGAGGATACTTCATCATCCTTCGCGTCGTCATCCCTACGGAACAAAGACAGTCAACAAAAAAAATTACAACAAGTAAAAAAAAAAAAAAAAAAAAAGGAGAGAGAGGAAGTGCACACTTACAGAAACGGAGAAGCATCAGCCTTCAACCGTGCGCCGGAGGTCGAAGTTTCCTCCGCGTTCGACTCTGCGTCTTTGATGACGTGTCGACGCCTCTTGCTGGTGCCACTGGTTCCAGCACCTCCCTTGCGCTTTAAGTTCTGCGCAACCTCTTCCCTCAGCACCTCTTCAGGTTTCAGGATCCGAATACTGTCAGATGACCCTGAGCGCGCCTCTTCGTGCGCCACCTCCACTTCAGGCACCACAGTAGGCGCCACCACTACCTCTGGCGCCATACTCTGGACGGGCGTCACCACAAGTGGTGGCGTGTCCTCAGGGACTGTCGCGGGTAAAACAGTCAAACGCCCCGCGGTTGCTTCCAGCAAAGGCAGCTCCCCTTCCCTCAGAGGACGCACCCCTATGGTCACCTGCTTTGGCTTATCAAGCTTCACCACTGCGAATAAGTCCATCTCTGCACATATAAAAATGAAGCAAGAAAACAACGAAAGATTAGTTGGTAAATGCGCGAAGAAAAAGGATGAAAAACTTACAAACAATTACAAAGGATGAACACCCACCCCGGCCATCCTCACTCAGGAAAGTGGGAACCTCATCCGCTGCGCCAAAATACGCGCGGCTCAATCCTACATGCACCAAAAACTCCTCCGGATAGGGGTTAATGGCCAATCGATTGGCATTTAACGTCTGCGCGTCAGCAATACTATAGGAACCGGGTGCGGGATGCCCATCCCTTGGTAAAGACGCCTGAGTATAAAACTCAAAATTGGAAGGAAAGACCACGTCGTCTACCCAAAAGAAAAATTCCCTCCAATTCTTGAGGGCGTCAACTTTCTCCGTATAACATTGAAACGCCCGTGGGCGCTTCGCAAAGGACACCCAACCGTTCGACCATGTTGAGTGGTAAAAAGAGCGGAATAAATCTACAGTTGGTTCTATCGCTAGTAAATGGCAGTTTACCTCAAAATTCGACACCTTCGCCGCACCTATACAGTGCAGCTGAGAGATGTGGAGGCGGTAGTGATTGAGCAAATCGCTCAGAAATATAGATATAGGTACGCGGTAGTTAGCGTACTCGAAGAATTTCGTGTATAAACCTATCTTCCCTTCGGGGAAGTCGGCTATACACGCATCGACATCTGGCGCCTCTGGATGCACATCCAAAGGCACAAAATAGTCGGAAGAAAAGTGCATCACATCCTCAACAGACAACGCAGAGCGAAACTCCTCTAATTGAGCGACCATGTTCATCTTAAAACTAAGTGTACGCACACAAAGATTACCTACAGAAGCTCAAAGATTTTCTAGCAAAAACGCTCTCAAAATGAAGAAGATGAATAGTGGTTGTGTGTGTATTTTACTGTGTGGTGAAAATAAAGGGGGGCGGCATTCTTATATAGGGTGGTAAAAACCCTAATTCACGCCCACGTGGATCCCACTTACAGTAAATGTGTGGCTAGAAGATCAAAAGGTACAACACTTTTTCCCGAATCCCAAGTGATACGTGGACACCATCCCCATTTACCGAGGTAACTATTTTGAACCTGTTAGGTGCATTGCACCTCCAAAAAGGCGGTAACAATTTGTTCATTATCCCGCCACGCTTACCGCTGCTTACATTAAGTCTAGTACCCGCGGCTACGTGCCGCGCATACTAGACTGGGGGGACATGATGACGTATAGCCTATATTTGGGCCGCAAGCCCAAATGATAGACATTACTTACACCTAAGTCCATCACGAATGGACTACCATGACAAATGGTATGGGCCGTGGTATCAACGCTTGGGCTCGCGAAGCCCAAAGGCCCAATCTAACTCACCGGATATCCGATAAGGATCATCTATTCAAGGAATAGATATCCTTACCTCGGATAAGCACCATGCGTGCGAAGAGTAAGGAGCAAGAAACACGGTTTCTTAGCCCCTATATATAGAATCATACGATTCTCATTCAAGGTACGATTCACGGAATCCCTAAAACTCTTAAACCAAAACCTAAATTCGATTACTTACTCTCACGCCGGAGTCTAATCGGGGGAGACAATCCCTCGATAAGTCTAACGGTGTTATTCTCTTTTCTTAGTACGCAGGTAACAAAGTGCTAAGGATCCAATTGATATAAGAGCAAAGCCCAACAACCAGGTACGCCCAACTTTTGTATCAACACTAGTTAAACATAAATCATACAGAATCAACTAGCATGTGGTCTAGTGGGTAACTCTTAAAGAGTTAAGTGAGCCACTCTGAGAGTAGTACCGGTTGGGTGACCTACCGGGAAGTCCTCAAGTGGGGCAGGACCACATGCTCTGTTGATACCATCCCCCCACCGCAAATGCTCAGATTGACTGGTCAGCGAGGGGTCTTTTGAGAAAATAGCCAGGGTTCATAGCCCACCTCCTGATAAGTACAGTCACTGGGACAGGTGCTCATTGCCTGGGGCCGGGTCCTTGGGGGAGGGTCCGGTTGGCATCCTTAGGATGCATGGGACCAGGGTGATCCCACCGATCTTCACCTTTTGAGAAACATAAATCATACAGAGATAAGTGTTTCATCACAGTTTCAAGAACAACATCATTATCAATGTGAATCAAACGTAGTTACTGAAATGTTGGTTATATATCCTCCTGGAGGTCGTATCTCACCCGCGTACTACAAAAACTTTCAAACATCGATATTTTTCGGTTTTAGCAAACATTTTTTGAATGATCTAAGAGTTATGTAAGTACTTTCACCTGTTTACGGTTTTGCAAACATTTTCGCCAAAAAATTATATCCAGAATTTCATATTTCTAAGAGTTATGTAAAATCTTAACAACCAACGATGTTGATCGACTTACATGTTTCGTTCTTAAAAAGAATATGTAAAATGCAATGTTCAAATAATACAACGAGATGCTCAACTAACCTTACCCATTTTAAAAAACGTAAATTTTTAAAAGGAAAATTACGAAAGTCTACGAGTCGCCCTAGTGCATATCACTTTGTAGACCTTAAATTTTCAAAAGTTCAAAATTACGGATGACTGGGCAACTTGTTCAACGCAACCTTTGAGTCAACAAGTGTCAAAATATGATACGTGAATTATTTTTTCATTCGGTTGACTAGGGCACATGTCAAAAATAGACAAAGGTTGTCCCAAAAAAGAGTCGTCCTGGTCTATTTTGGACTTTTGAAAAAAAAAAAAAAAAAAAAAAAAAAAAGTAGAAAGTAGAAAGTTATATGCACTAAGGCGACTTGTCTATTTTCAGAATTTTCCCTTTTTTAAATTACATTTTTTAAAAACAATTGCCTTCCAAAAAAATTCTATATCGCTTAGCTTCTTTTCAATTCGTTATGATATTTGTTCATCGATTGATAATTGTTGACGCCTTTATGATATAACATGCTTTCATAAAATGGAACTTCGATAAGATAAGAAAAAAGGATTTCATTAAGTAATGGTTTGTGATAAGTATAAAACTTGTATCGACCAAACGCTAATGAAAAAACGTTACATGTATGCCCATATAATCATATGCGTAGTTCGTCAAGTCCTTGAAGAATTTGATAACCGATATTGCTTCAAAGATAATGCGTAGGAGGTATATGCACAAGTTAACTTAATTGAAAAGAGTTTTCACCTGCTTTGTGTGACAATTGTTTTGCAAAGTTTCGGAATCAACTGATCTTTGTGTATGAAGGTTGACCATAACGTTGCTATATAATTTTGGAACTCGTAATGTTACCACTTGTCACTATCTAGGTATATCATATTGTGCGTTATATTTTTTACCACAAACTAGGATATAACTATATCGTATGATTTTGAAAAGTAATAACTATCTAGATACAAAATTATATACTCTAATATTTTTAATCCAGTTTTGGTGTACTTTCTAAGAAACAAAAAGAAGTTAAAATAAATATAAAAAAGGTAAGAACTTGTACAAATTTAGGCTTACAGTTTTGTATGCATACTGAAGTTCAATTTTCACTTTATATATGCACACCATACATCATTGTACAACCTAAACATAATACCATTTCAACCATATTACATCTGTATATGCCGTAGTATATAAGCAAAGAACATTTCATTTCTTCAACCTATGTGGGATGTAAGTAGGAATGGCAATTGGGCGGGTTTAGGGCGGGGCAAAAAGAATTCGGAATTCATAATTAGACAATTGACAAAAAAAACCAAGGTGACATAGTAGTAATCCAACATTACAGATCCTCCAAAAACTTAAAATTTTGACAATGTAGAGAGCTAAGAGTTTTAAGAGAAGCTGGAGCTTGGTGGAGCAGCGCCACCAAAACCACCACCTCCACGACCGAAGCTAGGTCTCCCACCAGCACCCTGCAAATCACATTTCATTACCAGTCAGTAAGAGTCTAAGAGATATTCTTACCAACCTTTGCTAGCATATTAGAATTTCAAGTCTAAAACTACCTACGACCAAGGTTACAGTAAAACAAACAAGCTTACACTACCAGATAAACAACGATGTGTACTTATCAGAAAAAGAGTAGTACATTAAAGGCGTTTTCTAATAAACACATAGTGGCGAGTGTGGTAGCATCTACACAATAAAGTTGCGCTCGCAAGATAAACACACCTAGCACTTTGCTAATGCGCATCTACATATTAGTTATCCGTATAAGAAATCAAAAAGATAAACACTTCAATTTTTCATTTATGTCCGGTTTATCCTGAAAGTTATTTTATGGACACACTATATAATATCTTTATTTTAGTCACTAATGAATATAAATCAATAAAAAGTATCCCATGGTTTCTACATAAACTTAAATCGCATACTTTTCAAGATAAAGAATGTAGACTGTAACCTATATTGAGCAAAGAATGCAGAATGTGACCTATAGTAAGCAAAAGCATGAAAATATCGCATCCAGGACGCATAAACTTAAATGTGCAAGTAGCTATGAACCACAAGCAATATAGAAAGATGATATGTCTCACTTGAGCTGGTCCTTTGGAGTGTCCCATGTTTGTGATCATGGGTGGTTATTTTCAGTTATTCAGTTTTCATGTTCTATTTTTATTTATCTATGCTATTGTCAAAAAAAGATAGGAAGTTTTTTTTTTTTTTTTTTTTTTCAGAAAATTATAAAACTGTTGAGACTCTATTCTCACCATATTTGCTCCTGTTATACTCTTTTCCACCATCAATAATTGTTGCATTAGTGTATACATCATTAAATCACAAACTTTTCACGATTACCCACATAACATAGCAACACGCCCAAGCTACAAATCCAACATATCTATGTGTCAAGTAAGTACATTATGGATCACTGATATGTGAATCAGACTATACATGGGCAAAGAATGGAAGATGTACTATTATATAGAAGAACATTAACTAACAATCAAAATAACAAAACAATGACCCGAATCATAGATATAGCAAAAACCCAAAGTCAAAGACTAATACCCACGAAGACTAATATGCAAAGTAAACCCAAATATATTAGACAGTGTTCATAAACCTCCTCGATCCGGTATATAATTCTCGCTTATTACTTGATCTTTACACCTTCTATTAGTTTCGGTTTTTTAGTGTTTATAAACCTCCTCGATCCAGTATATAATTCTATCTTATTACTTATTCCATATTACTCGCTTCGTTTCAAATTATAAGTTTATATTAAAAAAAAAAAAAAAAAAAAAAAAAAAAAAAAAAAAAAAAATTGTCCCAAAATACTTGTTCACTTTCATATTTTAACCAATAAAAAATTATTTTAGTGAAGAGAGATTGTATTCGATTGTTGAATAGAGTAGTTAGTGGAAATTTCTTAAACTTTGAGTAATTGAAAGTAGACTTATAATTTGAGACGGAGGTAGCAACATTTTGACCAAATATGTTGGACAGTGGACACTGTAATTGTTAAAAATTGAGGTCAGGGTTGAATATAGTAAATATTACTACTCAATATATACGAAGTAGTAGTTAAATTCTAAAGTCAAAAAATTTATATGGAACAAGATATTATCAAGCACAAAAGTTTTATACTGTATGTACAAATTGGTCCATTATAAAGGTTATCACTTCAACAAACATCAACCATCTCAGCGAATTATATTTTAGCACAATTCACAAGGAATTATAAATGTCAATAATGTTTAACTTTCTAATTAAGAAGGTCACTGATTTAGCTTACTCAAAGGCTAAAGCTAGCTTATTTGTTGCCAACTACTCTAAAATCGACATTGTTAAGTTTCTTCATAAGTAAAAGACATTACATGAATTAGGATATCAAAAATTTCATCTTAAGATACTAAAATCAGTAAATATGTTTACTACAATTCATTCTCAATAATAACTACTAGTTTAGAATATAATGCAAGTTGCTGCTCATGGATGATTGTGTTAATACGATGAAGATAGACACGATAGAGAATATTGCTTTTTTTATTGATTGCCTTTGAATACAATGATCGCGTTAATAACTGTTTTTGCCCACCAATCACCAGCTAATGATACACATGATAAGACTAAATCAATCATAATAAATGAGGAGATAATACTAAATCAATCTATACGTGAATATATAGCTAACAGATTGTTGATAATGGCTGCCTGTCGTGCTTTCTTTTTACTCTCAACAACTTGTATGCAGATCCCTACAACCATCAATGTTACTAAAATAACTCCCAGTAAACACAAGTACAATTGCCAGCTGATGAGTTTGGAGTACAGCAACACAACGACTAACTCTTCAAGAAGTAAAAAGAACCCAAGGACAGCAAAAGAAATTGAGCCTTCTTCGTGTTCTTCTTGTTGATGCTTGCATACCTTTTTCCAAAAAAAGTAAAATGCAACTAGGGTCACGCATAAGCATATACTGATGGCTAAATACCTGATCCAAGTGTGGTTATGAAGGATGTTCCAGTCATGGGTGGGGTCAAATAAGATCACCAAACGAGAGATAATGGAAAAAAGTGCAAGAAAATATCCAAAACCGCCTATAGTTTTTAGGATAGCGTGATGGATATCCTTCATCCGACTTCTCAGATAGTATTCTGCAAAAACTAAAATCGCGGATGCTAGTAATGCCACACATAATGTGGTAATGCTCATCATCATAAACAAACCATCTAACTTAGTTTTTAAAGGCAATTTTTTAGAGGAAAATTGCATTTTGTTTTCGGAGGAGGCTGCAGGTAGAAACTTTATTAGGACCAACAGAATAACATCGCCAAGCAAAGCTACCATACTCATACATATGAAGTAGCGGCAAAACCTGAAACACAACAGCTCAATTATTATTATGACTAATATTAGAAGCAAAAACCTTAATTAGTTAATGATCGTGAATTCGAGATCAATTTCTCGTGAATGAAACACCAAAATTAACAATCCAACTCATTAGCAAAACCTCAACAACCAATTATACATTATATTTTCTTCAATAGTAAAAGTTAAAACCTAAACAGCCTATTAAAGTCCCAACAAAACAGAAAAAAAATAATAATAATAATCGGTTTTAAAATTTCAGGCAAAAAATTAAGATTTTCGGTTAGTGTAATGGGGCTAAAAGAAACAACACATGACATGCATGATTACCAACTTAAAAAACCTATGTTTAAAGTACCAACTCAACCGAGTTGTAGTTTTTGACTTTTTTCTTATATTAGACGAGTACCCGTGCATAGCAACGGGATTTTATAGCGACAAATAGTTTATTAATAAAAAAAAGTTTATAGTCTATAAACGAAAAATAATGTTTTGATACCTGGTTCGACCCGGGTGGTTCAACCGGTTGAACCGTTCTGGTCGAAAAATAGATCGATTTAAACCGGGTCAACTTGCTAGGTTGGGTCGAAAACGGGTCAGATTAAACCGGGTCAATCCGCCGGGTTTGAAGTGTCCCGGGTCAACCCGGTTTGTGTTTTTTAATTGGTTGTACAATGTTAATAAATCATTGTACTTTTAAGTAAAGGATAATGTTTTGAAAACCCGGTTCGACCTGGGTGGTTCAACCGGTTGAACCGTTCCGGTCGAAAAATGGGTCGATTTAAACCGGGTCAACTTGCTAGGTTGGGTCGAAAACGGGTCAAATTAAACCGGGTCAATCCGCCGGGTTTGAAGCATCCCGGGTCAACCCGGTTTGTGTTTTAATTGGTTGTATTTAATTTGGTAGATATGTTTTTAATTGGTTGTACAATGTGAATAAATCATTGTACTTTTAAGTAATGGATAATGTTTTGAAACCCGGTTCGACCCGGGTAGTTCAACCGGTTGAACCGCTCTGGTCGAAAAATGGGTCGATTTAAACCGGGTCAACTTGCTAGGTAGGGTCGAAAACGGGTCAAATTACCGGGTCAACACGGTTTGTGTTTTAATTGGTTGTATTTAATTTGATAGATATGTTATTATGTTTTTAATTGGTTGTACAATGTGAATAAATTATTGTACTTTTAAGTTTTAAGTAATGGGATGTTTTAATTAGAGTATTAATTACATTAATTTTCTCTCACATTTGACTTTCAATACTCAACTTTCAAGACTCAACTTTTCAAGTTTGACCATTTTTCCATTATAGATAGTATAGATATAGTTAGAACAGCAATGTCGACTTACAATGAACAAGATCAAAGATTAAAATAATAATAATAAAAATAAATAAATAAATAAATAAATTAATACTCCCTCCGTTTCAAAATTATAGTCCTCTTTTGATTTTTTCGGTCTTTATTTTTCAACTTTGACCTTAAATATTTTTGTTTATATTACATAATACTTAATGTAAAATATATGAATGGATTGAGTTTTAAATGCATTTTTTATTGGTATAATTTTCATTAACTATTGTATAACACAAACAAAAATATTTAAAGTCAAATTTGAGAAAGAAATACCGAAAAAGTCAAAAGAGGACTATAATTTTGGAACGGAGGTAGTAATAAAATAATAATAATAATAACTTCAACTTTATGTATAATAATAATAAATAAATAAATAAATAAATAATTTGTTTAGTCAAATAATAATAATAATAATAATAATAATAATAATAATAATAATAATAATAATAATCAACTATGGGGCAATTGCATATTTGCATATATACCCAAAACATGTTTAACTTGCATTGTACATCATGCATTGAAAACTTGTATTTTGAAAAAATATGCAAGTTTTTAAGTTTTAGTGGGTATATATGCAATTCTCCTATCAACTTACTGTGATATGGCGGGTGGTGGTCGTGGTGTTTGTTGTTGTCGTTCTTCATGTCTTATGTCAATGGTAACTTGCTGATCATCACTTGTCGTCCTTCCTGTAGCAAGTTCTGAATCAATTAAAGCCATGAGCTTTGAAAGATATACGTAAACCTTAAAAGAAAAATCGAGAATGCTGAATGTATGTTGGATGGTAGTAAAAGATGCGAGGATCCCTTTATATAATGTTGAAACGTGACATCTAGATAAAGCGGGTCCTATATTTACTTACCAAATACTGTATAATACAAAGAAAACATGGTAAATTTTGTTTAACAGTATGGAAGGTTATAAGATAGTTTAAACTTTAAAATACTTTAAATAATATACAGTAACTTCTTCGACCGCTCTAAAGGAAATAACTTTATCTATATGGTCCTTTATAGTATTGCCAATCTTGAATTTGTATTGTTCATAATTTTTATCCGCTAATCAAGTCAAATCAAAACCACTTAAGTGTGGCCTAGTGGCAAAAGAGTTTGTGACTATCACTCTAAAATGAGTGAGGTCTCAAGTTCAATTCGTGCTATGTGCAAAATATCTTAAGTGGCCACGTCAACCTCTCAAAAATGGAAGGCTTTACCTAGTTTGAGTTTGTGTGGCGGTGGGTTCAAACCTCATGGATTATTATAAAATATATATTTTATATAATAAAAAAAAATCACTAGTAGGTACTTTCGTATTTCGGAGAAAAGAATATTTTCTTATTTGGTAATATTTTAATTATTATTTTTTAATTTAAAATTTTAAAAATTTGCTTTGTTGATATATTACACAAGTAGAAAATAAATATAAAAAATATAGATAAAATGCAACTAACAACAGGATTAAATTTTTTAAATGATTATCTTTAATAATAAACAAATATAATTAAAAATCATAAATTAAACAAAACGAAGATTAAATTATTTTTTTAAATGATTATCTTTAATAATAAATAAATATAATTAAAAATCACAAATCAAACAAAACAAAGATTAAATTATTTATTTTTTAAAAAATAAAAATATATATCATTCAAAAAAAAAAAAAAAAAAAAAAAAAAAAAAACCGAGCCTACGAAGGTATTATAACTAGTTTAATTAAATACAATTTTCTCTTTCCTACACTTACACCAAATTCAAATTATATACCAAATCCAAATCTTAATCCAAACCCACTTGTAAACCAAACGGACCCTAACATTGTTTGAAGTTGGTATTTGGTGAATAATCTGTTAACACTCATGTGTGTACGGACTTAGATTATTCTTTTGTTTAAAATATCTTTTTCTGCTCTCAAAAAAAATAAAATTAAAATTAATTAATAGGGGTAAGATTATAACTTTAAAAGAAATGAAAATGATGTAAAGTTGTCTTTTACCCTAAAAGTGGGGTAAAAGTGTTTAATGCAAAATACTATCACTTTCAATATTTTACTTTCACTTTACTTCCCAACCAAAACTTGAGAACACAACAAACATCACTTTCATTTACTTTACCTTTTATTACCTAAGGCTGCATGCAGTAATGATCGAGACCGAGTCGGTCGAGCCACAAACGACAGGTCGACCTTGTTGTGGAGATTCGGTTGCGACCGAGTAGAGGGACGAAAAGCGATTGAGGTCGTGATCTCGACCGAGTTTCATTTCCAATCCATTTCACTTTCTTTTCGGTTGGAATATTTAAGTGTTTGAGCTAAAAAAAAAAAAAAAAAAAAGTTGCTTGAATATTTCCAATCCATCAACTTCTTCTCTTCTTCAGGTGACCACAACCCCTTTCTAAGCTTCATCTTCTTCATCTTTTGTAAGTGTGGCTAAATAAGGTAGCATGATGGTGATATGGTATGTTTGTTGCATGATATATGGTTGTACGGTGAGAACATGTGCATCCAGGGATAAATGAAATATCAAGTTATATATGTGCATCCATGACAAGGATTTATGATACGTGTTTGCATTGTATTGCATCCATTGGCACGTTGCATGGTGTTTCAATTTGCATGATTTAAAAATGTTTGAAAAAAAAAAGTTGAACTTGGTCGCCTTTACTGTGGCACTGAATCGCCTGCAGGTCGCTAGAGAGAGAAACCTGACGTGGCAGGAAAAAAGAGGGGGATTGACCCTCCTTATTGTACCCAGCCTAACTTGAGAACACAACGTAAGGAAAGTATGGATAACTAAAGTGGTAAACCTTATTTTATATAATATCCCCAATTCCATACACCCCTCTAATGTAGTCATACATTTAATCATTCTGGATATCATACCAGACGCACCGATAGTATATTTTGAAAAAAAAAATGAACTCACCCAAACTTTGACGAAACAGTTATGGATATTTTCATGTTTTCAAAGCCGCACCGATAGTATATTTTGAAAAAAAAATGAACTCACCCAAACTTTGACGAAACAGTTATGGATATTTTCATGTTTTCAAAGCCAATACCAACTACACATTATTAAATATAACATTCACCGGGATCTTTTAAGCCCCGTTTCTGTAGCAAAATACTGTACCCACTCACAAAAAAATTATAAACTAAAGTTGCTACAGTGTTCTGTGTCTTGGTGAACAGAGAAACGCACAGTAAAACAGTGCATCTCCCTCGCCACTTTATCACTTTATCTTCCGGGTCTTTCTTGAACCTTCTTCCACAAAAATGCATAACAAAACCACACTCTTGGTCACACAGCAGATCTCAATCATCTCTTTATCTATCTGAGAAAAAAGCTCTCTAAATTACATACATCACTCATCATAATCACAATCAAAACCACCGGCTGTCAATACTGATACCCAAAAAAAAAACACACACACACACACTCGCAAGCATCTTAAAAAAAAATTGCCCATAGCAATCGAGAATCAATGACTTCGATTTTAAAAAAATTATTGCAAAACAAGACTTCTAATTTTGTTAACGTTTTTGAGTGTCATATAATATATTTTTCTGTGATTGTTTTATTAATTACATGTTAAACGTAATTTATCACAGGTTTTTGTGGTCAGTTAGAGAATGCGCATAATGTGTTTGATGCAATGTCAACTACTAAGAAAAAGAGAAGGAAAAGTTTGGAAAGATGGTGTTCAGAGAATACAACAAGGTTGATATTGGTTGTGTTATCAAGTGGTTTTATTGGAGCAAGTTTCATTTTGATGAAAAAAAAGTTCTTAATAAAGCTTTCTGCTGCTACTGTCTTTGGTGCTGGTATTTTTTTTAAGTATTTTTTTAAATCTTTTGATTAATGATGTATGGTTTGATTTGATATTTTGTATAATGGGTATCTGTTGGTTTTAGTGTTTGAGTTGCTTTATGTATCTAATTGTAGCTAAAAGTTTCAAGCTTTTACTACGTTTGAGCTCGAAATAAAGCCAATCATGAATTCATGGTTGGTGTTATGGGTGTGTGTTAGTTTTAGGATTTATGAGGTTGTTTTGGATATATTGAGCTAACTGTCGTGAAAACATTTTAGCTTTTTATCGACTTTGATCTTAAAGGAGCTTGCATTATATTTGAATATCCAAGGTTTAATCTATAGTTGGTGTGGTTTAGTATGGTAGACTGGATTTGAATTTGTTGTTGCAACCGCTGCAGGTTCTGTTGGACTCGCCAACAGGTAAGCTTCTAAGGTCACATAGATCATAAGATTAGTGAATGTGATGTCAACAGGTAATATGTACATGTCAAAAATGCTATATATTATGTTGCAAATACCTTTTTTAGCCATTTATATCATAAATATTTTCTTTGTTTAGTGGCTAATTCATTTTATTGTTGTGTAGGTACACATAACTGAAGGTGATTATGATGGAAAAGCTATGATTATAATGTGGAAGTGACAATTAACAACTATCGAGGTCAAACATTGTTGCAATATAGTTCCCCTGTTCAAGTTTATATGATGCTCCATTATCCATTTTATAAACTGTCAGATCTTAATTTACATAAGCTAATTAATTTGCAGGTATTGAATGTGATATTGACACTTGACTGGATGCAAACAATACTAAATTTCACCGATACCCCTTTCCAAATTCCAGGTGAAGTTAGTAAGAGGGAGTTGAGATGATCGTGTTGTCTATTTCCGTTTAAGCGTTGGGATTGGATTACTCAGTTCTCAGGTATGTCTCTATGAGATACTCTTGTTTGAAATTTAAATTAGCATGAGACCAAAACTTATAGAGGAGTGGCCTAACTATAGGAAGATGTCTAATCTATCGGAATTCATATATTAGACGTATATTGTGTTATGGATTATATCATATTCAAACTGCTCTTAAGTTTTTTCCATACATGATCTAAATTTAGTTAATGTGTTTTTTATAAAGAAATACATGTTAAATCTTAAGTTGGTATGAATAAAAAGGGCAATCATGTGAGTCAATATTTTTACACAAAACGGACCAAATCTATTATGAAAAGATAAAATGCCCATGAAACATTTTGTATGACGAAGCATCTACTATTGAGATTTTACCTTTTTGATATTTTACTTCATGAACATCTCATAACAGTATGCACGCGGAATTCCAGTGATCATGCTCAGTGAGTTTTTATGAGGTTGTATATAGAAGTGGAAAACCTCAAAAAAGTAGTTCAATTTTCAAAAAAAAGAAGGTAAAATCTCAACAAGTAAAACCTTGATAATAAAGGATTTATAGACATTTTAACGTTTTTTTACCCATTTTTGGTCTGTGCCAAATCAAAAGCCAAGACAGTCTATAATAGATTAGTAGTCAAGCTAATTATAAATTTCTTTGATTTGTACACATTATTACTGTAAAAAAGACTTATGATGATAACCGTGCCACGGCATGTCATCCATGGATTATAGGATAATTGTTGCCATCTAAAGAACAAAATTTCTATAACACATATGCAAATATGTCACCAGAATACCTCCATTTTTTTTAACAAGGTAGAGTGAAAACATTTAATTAGTTTGAAGTTGCCAAGTTGGAATGAGTCCCAAAGTAGCACTCCAATTTGCTAGCACTCCGGTTTGCTAAGGCTGCAAAAAGGTATTTTTCCTGAATTTATGCAGACTTTTATACTGAATTTATGCGATCATGAACAATAAATTTATTGAAGCAATGTAGTAAATTCACATAAATTTATACTAAAATCTACATAAATTCAGAATGAAGGAATGTAGCAGACTTTAATGGATGGGTGGTTTTTGAAAAATAATAACTATAAATCATACCAAAAAAAAACACCTGCTTTCTAATATTGGTATGGAGTAAATTCAAGATTATATTAGTCAGTTTTACAATTCTTTTAGATAAATATGTGGAATTGAAAAGGGAATGGCTAAACAAGGGATGCCAAATATTGTTGTTCCTTCATAAGAAGCTGTATATATGATTACCATACTTCAATGATTTTTAAAGAAAAAGTCATCTTCATCTTGATAACCGCTCGTAGTTCATTTTTTGACATAACTTTCACTTCCAAGACATTGCTACATGTTACATTGACAAGATTGAATATCCAAACATTTGGACGAACACCGGATACTTGATAATGAGGAGCGCTGAAGATGAACTCCCAAGGAGGGTGTTTTGAGTGTCACAGTGGAAGCAGCCATGGGTAAGTGCTTTCTCTAACAATGATTTTAATGTGATCGATACACCTAATGGCTAAACTATCACTGCATGTATTCAACTTTCATGCAACTTACGGATATATAGTATCTGCAGTTATAATTGCAAGCTGCAATAGGTGTGACTTTGGTTTAAGTGATAGTAATATTAATGTTTTGAAAAACTGATTATATTCATTTGTTTAGAGAAAAAATGCACTTTCGAAGAACTTTTATGTTATATGATTTGTGTGAGCCATGTGCTTTGGTTATTAGGAACTAGCGTGTGGCATCTGCTATCTACGCATGAAATACCAGAGGGATTTCTACGTGCTTTCTCTATCTAGGCATATAATACACTTTTACTTTGTTCCCTTTCTTACTGAAGCGAGTTGAGAATTTTTCTTACAAATTGCTATCTTTGTTCAAAACAGGTATGTGGATATATAGATTTTTCTAGAGTCTATATGAGGCATCATGCTGGAATTGTAACTGATGAGATATTCAACATTCCAGATTGGCGATTGCGATGATTGGTATGCTAGAGGCCCTCACAGTTTTTGACAGGATGTGGTATGTGCGTATTTTGCAATCTTTACATCTTTGAGTCAATATAATAGGGAAAATATCAGTTACTATATTACTATCTTTTTGCTATCGTATCTAGACCACGTCTGGAGTTGAAATTTTAAAATAAATATATGAGTAGCAACTTCAAATAGCAATAAACAAATTATAATGCTGGCAAAACAGATTCTGCTTATGATTATCATATTGTTTAAGGCTCAATAGTTAGTTCCATAGTAGCTGCAACAACAAAATATGGCTGAAGATAATACAGAGTTACGGCGCACACCTACTTTTAACCTATCTATAGAGGCTTAGAGTCCTATTTGCATAAAACGTCTCAATCTTTTCTCATAAAGTCTATTTGTTTGCTGTTTGATTTCCTAGATAATTAGAATTATTGTGCCAAAGGCTGTTGTATTGGTAACAGGATACAGAAAGGGATAAGATCTGAGGTTCTGTTTGAGTTGGATGAATTAACTGAAACTTTTGATTTAGGTTTGACTTATATGCTTAAAAAAAGTATCAAAGGGATGGTAGAAGAGTTTTACAACCGGTGTCGTTTAAGAATTTTAGCCGTTTTTCAATTTTATTGATATGTTAGTAGTGACAATTAATTGATACTTTTGAGTTTTACTTCGCCGTCTTATGTGCTTAAAAGATGTATAATGGTATTAAACAAGTGTGGTGTTAATTGTGATTGTCGTGTAGCTTTATTGGATATATATAATGTGACTTTGCAAATCTTTGTACTATAAGTTGTTTGGATAGTCGGATAGTTTGACATTTGTAACTTATGTAGTGAATCATTGATAAGAAAAATCTAATACCATTCCAATCTATGATACAGGTGACACACGTTAAGGAACATTGCTCGATTGGAAAACCAGATTAACAGTTTACTTTGGAACAGTGCAAGGATTGCCCATATTCATCCGGAAATCATGTAAACATCAAATCCTCCAACGTCCTTCTTTATGGGCATTGCTGCGCTCCCTCCTAGAACATCAGCTTACGAGACACTAGAAGTAATTGATATAAAAAAAAGGTTGTCAGGATAATGTAGAAAAAGAAAATTGTGGATTAAATATTTCTTAACTGAAATTTGTATTTACATTTGAATATAATTATTGGAAGTTCAACCATTTATGAATAAACATTTTTAGACCGAAAGTCGTTCTTTGGACTAATTATCTCTGGCCGGTTGTTCACCTTTAATGTATCAAGTTTGTATGTGTATACATAATGCATAATAATATTACAGAAAATGCCCCGCAGCAACGCGCGGGTAAGCCCACTAGTTATTACACATAAATGAGTTTAAAAAAAGGTGATAAACTCACTCCATCAATTATGAATAAAAGTAAATCAAAGCCTCAAAGGTTAGCTCATACGCATACTAATCTATCAATTACTTTAATAAAATTTATTTTCGCCCGAACATAGATAGTCAAAGAAGGTAATTACATTTTCATGTATCAGTTAGGTTTTTATAACCTTTAGTTACACATGTAAATATGTATAACAAAAAAAAAAATGAAGATTAACTACCAAGATTTTTTATTGATAACAACAAATTAGATAAATAAAACTAACAATTGATCCCTTCATCTCAAAATTATTGTTCACTGACAACAAAAAAAAAAAATACATAGCTTTAAAAAAAATGCATTTGTTCCCGTCTGTGGAAAACTAGAAAGGGGGTTGAATAGTTTACCGATTAAAATCTTTTTATACTTGTTAAGTTAGCTTTGAAACTTTCTGTTTGATCAAAGATATATGCACAAACACAATATATAACAAGTAAGTAAATGAAAGAAACGATCAAACCACAACACGAGTATTTATCGTGGTTCGGCTACAAGGACTCTTTTTCCTTGCCCTACGTCCACGCCCCGAGTATCCAACTCGAGAGTTTCTTTCACTAGTCAACAAGCTCCTTTCACCGGCGGAGAAAACCTTACACGTCGCTTATACTTTTACCGACACAAAGCTAAATGTCGAGTTCTTTTACAAGGGCACAACCACTCCCGTTAGTTCTTTTACTAGGGTACAACAACTCCCAACACTCTTTGTATTTTGAGGACTAAAATACTAACCACTCACTTCAGAATATACACAAACAAAAGACGTGTAAACAATAAGAGTTTACACAATACTAAGCTAACAAGTCTTGCAACGTTGTGTTGGAAACTTGTAACTTTTAATGACCTTGTGAGCTTCTTTGCTACAAAGAGAAACTTCACATTAACAATGTTAAGAGGTTAGAAGAAAAGATGAGTGTGTGTGTAAAATATGATCTCAAGAGGTTAGCCAAAAATCAAGTTATGGCTTGGTATTTATAGCACATCAAAGTGCATGCTTGGCGGATCAGGCGGAACCCTCAGATGGGTTCCGCCCGTGTAACCCCAGGGTACCGCCGGGTCTGCAGTAGGTTTTTGCAATAACTCTTCAAACCAAACAAGGTCTTGTCTCATAACTCCTAGCAACCAAACAATGTCACATCACTTAAATCAAGTCAAACATGAAACTTGTAAGCAACAACAAAGTTAGTCAAACACATTTCTTTCCATAAATACATGATGACAAAACTTGCCATAAATGTGATATGACAATTTCTAATTTAAGACTCCCATGATTCTTCTTCATGATCTTCAACTGTAGCTGACCTTGTTGAAGATTGCATAAAAGGGTCCCAGAAATCCCATGTGAGCCACATCAACATGAAGGAAATGATGAATAGTTTATAGTGGTGGTGGCGGTGTATATTAACGCGAGGTGGTGGTGTTGTATTTGGCCGGAATTTGGCCAGAAATGATGAGTGTGGGTGAGGTGTTGGTGTCGGCCGAGAAGAAGAGAGAAATGATGAGTGTGGGTAATGGTGGATTAGGGTTTATTTGGGAATAATATATTAAGTTGGGGAAAAAGGAAAAAAAATAAAGGGGGAATTATCTAAAAATGCATCATATTTGACATTTTTTACCATTGTGTGTATGTAGGACGAGCTGATTTGGCAAGCAACCGGCTCCACGTAGGACGAGCCCGGTTATCAGGTCACCGGGTACACACAATGTACCAAATTACAAAATTTAGTGATACTTTAGGAAAAAAAAATTGAGTACACACAACGGTAAAAAGTGTCAAATATTATGCTTTTTTAGATAATTTTCCCTAATAATAATAATAATAATAATAATAATAATAATAAATTGATACACAATTCAGTAAAAAGTGACAAATTTGATACATTTAAAACTCATTATCATTGTATAATATAAATCAATGTATTAAGTTGTGAAGAGTTCTAAAATTTTGAACATTTTAATGGCATGTAAGTATGAAATTGATGTCCACTACATATCATTTTTTTATAAACCAATGAGACTTGCAAGTTAGGAACCTTTATCATTTTCATGTTTCCAAATGGGCAGCCGAACCATTAAAGACCAACGATACGAGAATTAAGAACAAATTTTGGGTTAATTAAACCACGGTCTTATTAGGTAAGGAGGCGATTCGCAAACCAAAATTTTTGATTATTTCAACATAGTTTGTGCATCAAAGGTAGGGTGGAAACGAGCCGAGCCGCTCGTGAAAAGCTCGGGATCGAATAAGTAAAAAGCTCGAACGAGCCAAGCCAAAACGAGCTCGAGCTTAAGTTTGGGCTCATTTAATAATCGAGCTCGAGCCCGAGCTCTATACAAAAGCTCGTTTGGGCTCGCGAGCATAAGCGAGCCTTAAAAATATATACGTATATATATTTTCTATACGTATAACTGTGTTAACGAGCTCAAGCCTTGTGTTAACGAGTCGAGCTTTGTGTTAACGAGTCGAGCTCGAGCCTTGTATTAACGAGCCGAGCTCCATTTGAACTTTACACATCATATAAATTAGTCGAGCCTGAGCCGAGCTCGAGCTTGTAAAAAAATTCACGAGCCGAGCTCGAGCTCAAAATGTGAGGCTCGAAACGAGCTCAGCTTTTTATATATAAACGAGCCGAGCTCGAGCTCTGGCAGGCTCGGCTCGTTTTCACCCCTAGGAACAGAAGATCCATTGTACTGTGTGCTCTCTGTGCATTAAAATGTTGTACAAAGTGGTGAAATAATAAAAAACATTGGTATGCAAATCACCTCCCTATTAATTTTTCTGTAGACTGTTGCACACTCCTTTCTATCAAATGTTGCAAAAATCGTGAATCGATACTGAGGCGGTCCAGGGCCGATTAGCAATTTTTAACGGATTAATCGGCCGATTTCCTTGTATCGGCCGATTACCTTGTAAATCTCTCCAAGTTCCAGGGCCGATTAGCGATTAATCGGCCAAGTTGGCCGATTTTTGCAACACTAGTATCAAGTACCCCCGTATCACATTTAAGACTTTTCATATGCTTATCAAATACTGTATGGTGGAGAATTTAAGTCCTTCAAGCAAACATCTCAATACTAAACCAGCTAATACCCAAATAAATATCTCGAGTCAAGACATAACTTCAAAAAAGGTAATCCTAAAACTTGCTAAGTGCAGTCACAAGATATTGCTGGCCGTCTGCAGTTGCAAGTCTAAATGAATGAAATACAACTTACTGGTGATAACATGCTAAAGATAGAAAATAGAGTTTAGAAAACTTGAAAACACCACCTCAAAGAAACAATTCAGAATTCATAATTAGACAATTGACAAAAAAAACACAGGTGATATAGCAGTAATCCAACATTACAGATCCTCCAAAAACTTAAAATTTTGACAATGTAGAGAGCTAAGAGTTTTAAGAGAAGCTGGAGCTTGGTGGAGCAGCGCCACCAAAACCACCACCTCCACGACCGAAGCTAGGTCTCCCACCAGCACCCTGCAAATCACATTTCATTACCAGTCAGTAAGAGTCTAAGAGATATTCTTACCAACCTTTGCTAGCATATTAGAATTTCAAGTCTAAAACTACCTACGACCAAGGTTACAGTAAAACAAACAAGCTTACACTGCCAGATAAACAACGATGTGTACTTATCAGAAAGAGTAATACATTAAAGGCGTTTTCTAATAAACACATAGTGACGAGTGTAGTAGCATCTACACAATAAAGTTGCGCTCGCAAGATAAACACACCTAGCACTTTGCTAATGCGCATCTACATATTAGTTATCCGTCTAAGAAATCAAAAGATAAACACTTCAAATTTTCATTTATGTCCGGTTTATCCTGAAAGTTATTTTATGGACATACACAATATAACATTGTTAGTCACTAATGAATATAAATCAATAAAAAGGATCCCATGCTTTCTACCTAAACTTAAATCGCATACTTTTCATGATAAAGAATGCAGAATGTAACCTATAGTAAGCAAAGAATGCAGAAGGTGACCTATAGTAAGCAAAAACATGAAAATATCGCATCCAGGAAGCATAAACTTAAATCACAAACTTTTCACGATTACCCACATACCACAGCAACACGCCCAAGCTACAAATCCAACATATCTACGTGTCAAGTACATTATGGATCACTGATATCTTCCTTTAAAATCAATTATCAAACAATTTACTATTCATTTCATATTTACCATTTTGTATCTTCAATTTTGTATAAGTTTTCCAGACTTGCATAACTTTGTATAACTTTTTCGTTTACGTTTTAACTTATACCAATTAAAACATTGCACGAGATATTGATTTAATCTCGCTGCAACGCGTGGGCAATAAAACCTTGTATGAATCAAACTACACCTGGGCAAATAATGAAACATGTACTATTATAAGAACATTAACAACTAACAATCAAAATAACAAAACAATGACCCGAATCATGGATATAACGAAAACCCAAAGTCAAAGACTAATACACAAAGTCAACCCAGAACAAACATCCTTAACAAAAGTAGAAATGCTTGAATAGAAATAGTAAAAACTTACCCTGTTAAAAGCAGGCTGGTAATCAGCTGGAGCTCCACCTTTCTCGCCACCAAAATCACCAGCAGGTCCTCTAGGCCCACTGCGATACCCATCCCTGTCACCGAATCTTGGTCTGTCACCATCACCCCTTGGAGGGCCACTGCCAATGTCAAAAAACACCAATTACACCACAACATTAGAAGAAGAAAAAAATGTAAATCGTAACGTAACCAACAAATAGACTTAACCAACAAATGTTGTGGTGTTGTTGAAAAAACAAAAGTCCATGAAGTTTTGGCTATTACCAAAACATCCGGTAAAAAGTTCTTAATAGCTTATAGAAAGTTTAGCCAGAGCTTTTTTGGCACAAGGAATAAGCTCTTTGCAACAACTAGCCCAAACACCCCTGACCCCCTAAAAGAAGCTTAAAAGCTTATTGAATGATTATGAAGAGCTTTTTGACGCAGAAAAAATAACCTCTTTTTTAAAAGTGAATAAACTTAATACTATTACCAAAACACCCGGTAAAAGGTGCTTAACAGCTAATAAAAAGTTTGAACAGGGCTTTTTTTGGCACAATAGAAATAAGCTCTTTGTAACAAGTTAGCCCAAACATCTACTAAAAGAAGCTTAATAGCTTATTGAAGGTTTAATAAGGAACTTTTTGGAAGCAGAAGAAATAACCTCTTTTTTAAAAGCCAGCTGAAACACTCCTTTAAACTATAATAGTTCAAACACAAATAACTAAACAAGCATTCAAACTCTACCTAAAAACAATCATATGTGTCAAACCCCAAAATCCCAAAAGCACGTCAAACATTTAAGCAGTGTTACATACGCAACACTAAACACCCCCTAATTCTTCAAAACCAATTGTTTCACTCACAAATACTAGAATATCATACCGTGGGCGATCACCACCAGGGCCACCCATAGGACGACCGAGTGGCTTAGCAGACTTCTTAAGAGTAGCAGGTACGATATCAGAAGGAAGATTCAAGTAAGTCCTCAAGAACTCAATCCCATCATTAGTCAAGAACCAATAGTAATGCATCCAAGCAAATGTCTCCTTAACGTATTCCTTTGACTTAAAGCTTTGCATAAGCTTAATCACTTGCAAATTCGGCACATCGATTTCTGGATGTTTTGCCAAGTTGAAATCCTTCTTAGCGTAACAAACTCCCTCTGCATACACAAATCATCAATGCTGTTATATATAGCATATTCCGTGTTATAAGTAGGGGGGATAATCACGCTCGAAACACGACTCAGTTTAAAAACTCAAGACAAATATCAACTTTCTAAATCAATCTCAAGCTTATTTAAGCAATAGACACTCTCACGCTCTGCTCAAGTCAATTATATGTATTACTTACTGGATATCGATACCAATTTAATAAAAAGTCAACATTACACTCGACTCGTAAGCATATTTAGCATAAAAAGTATGTAAAAACATATAAAAAAGGTTGTAAATGTGAATTTGTCAATTTCTAAAAAAACCCACGAGCTGAATATACATTTTGATATGTAAGATTGATTCGAAACTCTAGTCTAGTAGCTCACGAGTTGTCTAGTCTCATTTACACAGTTATTTATACTAGTAATATAGAAAGTGTTTGTTCAAGCTTATAAAACGGGCTTATGGCTTATATGGTTTTCGGTTTATGTTTCATAAGCTCATCTTTTGTGGTTTACTTTGAAACTTTTCGGCTTATATAAGCTTATCATGACATAATAAGCTTATATACAGTTTCAAAATAAGCAACAAAAAGTAACCTTATGAAACATGAGCCGAAAATCAAATAAGCCATAAGCCCACTATATAAGCTTAAACAAACACCCGCATAATATATAAAAACATAGATAAAAAGAAGATAAAAAAAGATACTACCTTGGAAGAGGTACTTTGAGATGGCCTTACGGTTCTTGTCAGGGATAATCTGTAAACACAAAATATAAATATATATAAAAAGTAAGTTAATGAATATTTTTATAAAATTTAATAGATTAAAAACTGAAAATGGTGATGTACCATGATTGCTGCTGCTGCTGGTTGTTGTTTGAGATGGGATGAGAGAATGATAAAATGTTTTGCAGGCAACTAAACCCTACATGGCTACATATGTTTTAATGTTGTCTATGTGGGTGGGCTAAAAGCCCATTTGGATATGGCCTGTGAAATATCTGGGCCGGGCTACTTGAGTATCCAACTTGTTCTTATTCTGGTTTGGTTTCATTTTGGTAGGGTGAGTGTCAGGCCGGCGCCGGTCCCGTCCTGTCCCAATCCGATACTGATAGTCCCAACTCCCGATTTTGCCGGAAAACCAAACCGACTCTTGACCCGAAACCAGTCGGTTCGGTATCAGGACAGTCCCGATTGGTCGGGATCGATCGGATTTGTCGGTTTTCTCTGTTGTTTTTCGGTTTCCATCCCGTCCTGACCCGATACCAACAGTCCTGACTCTCGATTGGCCGGAAAATGTAAACCGACTCCCGACCCGTTTACTAGTCGGAATCGGAATCGAGACGGCGGGATGATCGGAATCGGGACCGGAGGCGGTAGTCGGTCGAGTATGCTCAACCCTACATTTTAGTGTTTGGAATTGGTAAAATTAGAAATTATACATGCGAAGATATTTTTTGGGCTCATTTAGGCTCGCGAGCCTAATCGAGCTTTATATATAAAGCTTGGGCTCGAGCTCAATTATTAAACGAGCCCAAACTTTGGCAAGAACTCAGGCTCGAGCTCATTTATGTTCGGCTCGTTTGAGTTTTTTACCTATCCGATCCAGTGACGGCGATTAGGGTGTGCAAGTGGTGCAACCGCACTGGGCCCCCATTTTTAAAGGGCCCCAATTTGGTATATATATCTATTAATATTTATAGTTTTATACATAAATGTTTTGAAATTTTAGTGTCTTTGTTAAATATTTCGTAGAAGAAAACAATTTGATGAGAATTCAGATAGTCAAGATGTTTTGTTTTCCACACAGGAGTCATTCAAAGTAAACTGTTTCTTGTACATTGTTGACCAAGCAATTGCTTCACTTACAACAAGGTTGGAACAATGCCAAGAATATGAGAACATTTTTGGTTTCTTGTTTACTTCAGACAAGTTGAAGTCCTATGATGACGACAGTCTTAAGTCTTGTTGTAGTCATCTTGAAACTGCATTGAAAAATAACGATAAATCTGATATCGATGCAGATGAGCTATACATGGAGTTAAGGCTGTTAAAAAATGAAATGTTGATCGACAACTTTATTACGAAAAAAGCTAAAAGAATGACACTCTTCAAGAAATAAGTATGTTGCATCTTTTGTAGAGTAAAGTTGTATTTGTGCTTTAGTAACACTCTAAATATTTGTAGTTTTTTTGGTAGCGTAGAATCTAACTTTTGTTAATGTTTTGCGTAATGTCAAAGAACTTTTTATTTTCTACAATAATTAATTTTTTCGTGATTTATGAGGGCCCCATTTGTGATTTCGCACCGGGCCACCAAAATCAATGGAATGGCCCTGATCCGATCCTAAGCTTTTCACGAGCGGCTCGGCTCGTTTTCACCCCTACTTTTTACTTTTAACCGTGTTTGTCATATGATGTGCTAACATGTCATGTGTTTGAGGATGATAATGAATGTGTTGGCGTGAAACTTATATAGTTATATGATGATAATGAGTTTGAGCTTTTATAATAAGTTAGCTTTTAAAATAAGTTTTGTTTGTTATATGAAGTTATAGAACTTTTTATACGCTATAAGCTTTGATAAGGTCAAGCTAGTAGAAATGAGATTATAGGAGCTTGTAATTTGTAAAATTGCTAAACCACCTTTTCAAAATATTATGGATATTTACATAAAAGTTTGAATATATGTGACTTTAATTATAAATTTTATATGTAATTATACGATAATAAGCTCTGCTTCAACTAACTAGCCACTTTTATGAAAATAAAAACTGCAGCTATTAGCTTATGATATAAGCTTAAGATCCCGCTTCAGCTCTAGTTCCAATTCAAGCTTATAATATTAAAACTTCAGTTTCAACTCAAGCTAATTTCACGAAACACGCCTACTGTAGATTTACTAACAAAGTAACAAGTAGTACAATTTCATGTTTAGTATACAATGGTGTTTATCTATCTTTGTTGGTCTTGTATAATAATAGTAAAATTTCGAAATGGTATCACTTGGAAAGATGATATTTTCTTGCATCTAGTCTACTTGAATTAGGAATTCAAAACACTTAAAAGCAATTGCAGAACCCATCCTTTGGCTTTTGAATCTTTGGTATGGAATGATGCGATAATGATGTAAATGAATCTCTGCAATAGTTGTGCATTTAAATCTTGGAGCATGTCACTTAATGGAATCAGGCGTAAGACCACCAACGCCATCCTAAGCAACATGGTAGCCGTCCCTTTGCAGTCGAATCATCCCAATATGCTATACCATTTTCAACTAGATTAGATGAAAACATGATAGAATACTACAAACAAATTATATGAATATGTCACAGGAGGCAAAGAATTTACACAAATACACAATGTTGCAACTTTGCTACACATACTGCACAATGAAATGTGTCAAAACTCAGATATACATAAGCTAGCCTTTACATGTTAAATTTCCGCAATCAGGTGTCTATTTCTACGTATCCCTCAAACAGTTTCTGTGTACATATATAGGAGCTCAAACAGATCAGCAGCACAAACCATAGCAGGAACCATGAGTTGCTTGCTTGTCAGACAACAAAGTCAAGTTAAAAGGCATAGCTGCAGGGCCTCACTCTAGCTTCTTTTACGCCCTGCCAATTATTAGAATGTTGAACTCAGTATCTTCAACGAAAGAAAACTTGCATACTGCTTAGGTTATGATACGAAGTACTGTTACTTACCCAAGGTGAACAACTTGTTCAGGTTGACAATCGAGAAGAGTGTCTATAACATCATCAGAGGTTTCTTTCTCTGATTCAACTTCATAGGTCGACAACAAACGTCTCTGCAATAATTACTAATCATCAGAAAAAAGTGGTCAAAAGTACAACTTAAACACACCCAAGCGATAAAAAATCACTCCCCCTCCCTTTCTGCATTAAGAACTTATTTGGTAAAAGACAATCTCCCACTCATTGTGGAATGTGTGTGTGTGTGTGCGTGCGCGTGTTCCCTAATCTTTGAGGTTATCAAATTAAGTTAAGCAATCTTACATGATCCTCAAAAGCAGGGCTGGTCAAGTTGATGGAGAGGTTTCTCATTAGCAGCAATACCTGAAAAAGGGGCAACGAAAAAAGGACCAAATCAGCAACAATGCATAGAATAGGGAGGAGATGCTATCATATTATAGCAGCAGAGGCTATGAGTTTACGTAACATACTGTTTCAACGTCAATCGGGTCCATCTTCTTCAGTTTCTGTAAGTGGCCACTGGTATTTGGATCAAAGACACTACCAATAAAGCCATATACTTGAGCAAAGTTGGGAAGAACTGCAGAAATGAGAAAAGAACAGCGTAAATCTTGGGGTGAAAAGATGGACATTCACGTTGCAAAGAATAGAATTATGATTTGGTCCGACAATAATGAAAGCATGTTATACCAATCACAAGAAAGACCATATGATAAATTCAACGTTCCATAGACTCTCATGTCAAGGGGTAGAGAAACGCAGATAACTGAGCAATATAAGTCAACCACTTACCTCTTAGTTGAAGCCCGTGTGACCTTTCTTCATTTGTTTCGCTTGATGGTTGTGTTTTGAGAACGGTCTCATTACTGCTGCAAGAGTTATTAGCTGTTGGTTGGCCAGCGGATACCCTATCATCTGTAATGTACAAAAGTCAAGATAGTATATATCAAGACCGGGATACAAGCAAAAAAACTAAATAACAGATACCGTCATACCATGTTAAAATGAGCATATCAACCCATATGAATTATTTACCTTTTACCACATAAGGATTATGAATTTGAGAAGCAGCTGCACCAGAGTTTGTTACAAGTTTAGAAGAATTTGTCCCTTGTATATATCCAGGTTCACTCTGGGCATTTGAGGTTTGAAAAGATGACGGAACTTGTGAAACCACTGGAACTGTCAATTGTAAAATAATAAACTTTCAGTCAGTAATAAAGGTTATGATTAGTGGAAGAATAGCATTGTTTCACACTGACCATTTTTCGCAGCCTTTTGCGGATACGGATGAGCAGCTTTCCTTTTAGGTCGAGGAGGAGGTAGATGTTCATTAGCACCACTTTTTTGGACCTTTAAAAAGTACTTCTGGGCATGACTACGAATCTGCAAACGTTGTTTTCCATTTGACACATATACTTATTAATTTGATGATGCAAAAAGGCCGGAGGTCCTTTTCTACTTTAAGTAGAACCGGAAGCAACCTCTCTACCTTAGGTAGGGGTACGGTTGTCTACATCTCAACCTCCCCCATACACCGTGGAAGACGGTATTGGGACCCATAACCCGTGGAAGACGGTATTGGGAGTTACTTTACTTTACTTTTATCCTTAAACATGGGAATAAAACAAAGCTTGACATGATAATGCAGAATTGTTCGATCATATTTTAGAAGAGGAATTCTTGTAATACGAACAAGAATCTAATGCATAACTGCTAAAGTAAATGAAATTGCACATAATGTACCTGAATGACAGTCTTTGAACCTATAAAAGCTTCAATTTTTTTCCAATCACGATCAAATCTGTATATCAAAAGAATCAAACAATGAAGGTAACTAATTACTTTGGGGATAATCTATCAACTGGAGGCACTAACGTCTAATCCTATGTGGAGCAAAATGTAATCAAGCATATGGAAATACGAATAGACCTCAACTGTAGCATCTGATTACTACCCGAGGCCTTTTGTGATCCAAATAGGATGGATGTTCACTGTTGTGCCCACTCCTAGCCTTGTTTGAATACAACTATCTATTCTTAGGTCAATAGTCTCTAGAAAGAGCTAAGACATATATGTCCTAAGACCCAACTGAATTGAAAGAAAATGAGGACTGTACGGAGTTTAAATTTGCGTTAAATACAATCGACAATAGAACAAGAGCTGGAAACAGCAAGATGGCTAGTAATCAATAGCTCACCCCTGATCCGCTCCACATCAAGTGTTGTAATATTTTCCTGAGTATTATAAAACATCTCCCTGATTACCCTTACATTTGTTCTAATAAGTCCGATACACATGCCTTCTCGCTTAGTGGTATTACTGTGTGCGTCTTAGGGGTGCAACATATATTAGTAGCAAAAGCAAGTACCCTCCGTCCCAAATTAAATGTCCAATATAAATTTGCACACAGTTTAAGAAAAGTGGGACTATGACACTATGCACCAATAAAACTTCATCTTTACCTAAAAAAAATACATTTTGGCCGACCTTTTTAAGCCCCACCGCCACACACACTTAAACTGGGCAAAGCACTAAAGCCCTCCGTTTTTGGGAGGTTGGCAAGACCACTTTAGGTCTGTTAACACCAAGCAAGCAGGGTTTGAAGTTGCAACCTCCTACACTTTGGTGATGATAGTCCTAAGCCCCTTTACCAACTTGGGCACCCCTGATGGTCAAGTGGACACTTATTTTGGGACAAACAAATATCGAAATGTGGGTCGTCCAAATTAAATGTCCGCTTTCAAAACGCACACATCTTAATAAAAGTACAATCATTACATTATGTACCAATGAAATGCCATCTTTTAACTTTCAAAAACTCTTGGGGGGTGTTTGTTTAAGCTTATATGATAGACTTATAAGATTATTACTTTAGTTTATATGTGTTAAATAAGCCTAAACAAGTGTTCGGCTAAGCTTATACGAGTGGGCCTATGAGCTTATATAAGGGGTTTTTGATAAGCCCAAGAAGTGTGGCTTTTTCTAAAGGGGGTCGGGCTTATAAAACCCTTAATTATACCAAATCTAACATTCATACATTTCACCTCATGTTTGTTTTAGCCACTTACCAATCTAAGCTAAACCAAATACTTTAATTTCTTAGGTAACTTGTTAAATATAAGCTAATCCAAACACTCAACATGGGCTTATGAGCTTATGATATATAAGCCATAAGGTGCTAGCCCAATTGATATAAACTTAGCGAAACACCCCCTTGGAATGGTTAGCATATGTAAGTGACCAATGCCAGGACAAACCAAACTAGAAAGACGGACATTAATGTTGTGTTCTTGAGTTATTTCATTAAAGAAAAGGGAAGGAAATGGAAGGAAAACACTTTCCTCCCATATTTGGGCGGAAATGGAAGTAAAACAAATTCATACAAATAACACTAACTTTACTTCCATTTTCTTTAATGAAATAACTCGAGAACACAATGTGGGAGTAAATCTTTTCACTTTCCTTCCCTTTTCTTTAATGAAATAACTCGAGAACTGACCGTAAATGTGGGACAAAACCACATCCACATATAATTGCTAGGTATATGCTACCCGAACAAAATGCAAATAAATGGTCATTTAAGGTTTAACATGGTTGAGGAAAATCCATAATACTCCTAGTTACCAATAAAATGAAGAAAGAACCATAAAGAAATTGATACGAACCCATCCCATATTAGCTCAAAGGAGGAGGGGACACCTAGAATTTATAAGCCACTAACCAATCCCATACTTGGCCGATGTGGGATGGTAAC
Organism: Artemisia argyi; assembly: GCA_030686995.1. Lineage (NCBI taxonomy): Eukaryota > Viridiplantae > Streptophyta > Magnoliopsida > Asterales > Asteraceae > Artemisia > Artemisia argyi. Next base: position 136,882,214 of record CM060709.1, on the reverse strand, counting down.
AAGAACTTATAAACATATATAAAAACAAAGTACTGTACTAACAGTTGGAGAGCTTCAAGGAACTTGTCATGTTCAGGGTCAGTCCAGCTCTCTCTAGACTTTGTAATCGTGTATGGTTTTCTGATCTTCTTTGAACCATCATCAACCACACCGCTGCTGCTGGTGGGTCCCACATTAGGTATAACAACAACAGGCATGGCGGAATTATCGGAGGAGTAGAACCCTGTTGGTGGTGGATTTGGATTTAGCGACACCATCTTTGTGTCTGTGTTTTTTTTTAAGGTGAAAGAGGAAAGTGTGCAAATTTATATGGCAGCAGTTATAAGGACGGGGGTACTTTTTTTATTCTAACGGGGGTTTGACTTTTTTGGCATTTTGCGACTTTTTTTTTTTTTTTTTTTTTTTTTTTTTAATTTTTTTTTTATTTTTATAATTTTGTTTATATCAAAAAGCTATAAACCTGAAAGTGCGGAACAGAAAATATAAAGTTTAATAAGTCAAACGGTTAAAACTGTCAAAAATACGAAACAGAAACTGGGCTACGCTGGAAAATAATAGGGGACAAAGGGGAGACAAAAGGACTGACACCTTTGTCCCCCCGTCTTTATAGGGCATCCCATTTATATATGTGATGTGGTTTCAAAGTTGCTGTTAAAAACATGTTTTTGCTGTGAAAAGTCAACAGACGAGTTGAGTGGCTGTCATTAATCCATCATTTTGTTTTATTCAGTTTTGTTGGGTTTGTTAAGCGATGTAGCAAGAGCATCCGCTCAAGTCTTAAATGACTTTATGCGTTTTTAAATGACTTCATGCATTTGTTACATATATTTTTCAATAGGTTTTTTTAACTTGTGTCTTAAAGCCACAAGTTAAAACAAAAGTTCATAAAGACTCGCATAAAAATACATTTGTCTGTATTTTTATGTAAATCTTTATGTATTTTTTGTGAGCCTCTGTATATTTATGATGTGCTTAACTTGTTCTCCTAAGATACAACCATTTTTCAATCAATTTAGTTATAAAAAGTTATACTTATTATCTTGTCATCTAATGCAAAAAGCTATTTCGTGGCAAAACGGACACGGGCTAAACGGGTACGGGCCAAACGGGTACATATATACAAATCGTTTTATAAAAGACCAAAAATGACGAAATAAATTTTTTAAACATAAAATTTCATTTTATATTTAAAAAATTATATATATATATATATATATATATATATATATATATATATAAGTTTTTCTTTAAAAACTATTATAATGTTCTCCAATTAGGATAAAATAAATGTCCGTTAGTGTCCATTTAACTTTTCACTGAGATAAATATGCCCATTTCAAAAAAATGAGAGGCTAAATGTGTCCAAGTCTTTTACAAAGTAGTCCAAATTAGCCAATTTTTTTAATTATGTGCACAAATTGCCACATCTATTCAAAAGTATCAAATTATTGCAAGAAGAGGTTTCAGAGCGAGTGTTTGAATATAAAATCAATAAACAATACTGTTAAGTCATTTCTTCAAACGTTCATCAAGAGATACTAAGGGTGCGTTTAGTTAGAGAAAAAATTATCTTGTTTTCTATCTCTAGTTTTGTAAAGCATTATCTCCACAAAACACTTAAAAATATAGAAAACACATTTAATTGATGTTTGTATTCTTTGTTTTGAAGAAAGTGATGGAGGGTTGTGGGTTACAAAAAAAATAAATGAACAACTAAAATTTGTTTTGTAATTTTACTTGTTAAGTTAGAAAATATAGGATTTTGTGATTTGCAAAATATTTTGTTGAAAAACGCTTATTTGAACGCGATCTATGTTTTCTTTATTTTTCACAAAACATTTTGTGAAAAAGAAAAGTGTTTTCCACCAACTAAAAACACCATAAGTCTTTGGTCATTCAATTCATCATCTCCAATGCAAGAAGTCATATTAAGGACATGATGAAATAGTGTCAAGTCTTTTGAAGCGTTCTTGCAATGCTTTAAGGATGTATAAGGAAATTCAAGACTGCTTTTATCATTGTCATTTTAGAATCACATCAGTTTTTTCTATTTACAAGCAATTTTACCATTGACTTAGTGTAATAAAACAACCAACTTCACTATCAAAATATATCACACTTAGACACAAATATACCTCAAGAAAACACACACTATACGACTCGGTAATCAACAAGACCAAGTCTTGCATATTTTAGCTTAAAGACGCATCACCTTGATAAGCCGCAGTAAAGAGGTTGGTACTCTTCGTGAAAAATACGCCCAATTTAACCATCTTCAATTCATCTCATTAACTTTGAGATTAAAAAACTAGCAACCTATTTTTAATATTCATTCACTTATGCATTATCAATTTTGCAATTGCCTAGTCTTCTCATCCTATTGGTTTAATTCATTTATACATTATCAGTTTTGTAATAGCCTAGTCTTCTTATCCTATTGGTTTAATAATTCTTTATTAACATATTTCTCCAATGCGTTATCTTCTTTACAATACATAACAATATCAATGAGAGATATGGATTATGGATGTTATCTTCTTTACGGTATAACAAGTGTTTGACAAAGTATCTATCAAAGTTTATGCGGAAACAGAAATTGGGAGAGAAAAATGATTATTATTGAAAGTGTTATCTTACAAGTGAAGTAAATCTCCCAACATATATAATAGAGGATCATGCCACATCATTTATGCCACATGGCAACAAAGAAATACGTGAAAACCATTTAAATGCCATGTTGTCAGTGTGTAAATAAAAAACACGCTCCTTTCACAAAAACACACACGCCTTCCCTCAAATCAACCGATCCCTAATTTTGTGCAATCACCATCAATGAACATCAATCAAAATCGATTCATCCTAAAATAAAACTACCGATTTTAATTCAAAAACAACCCTCAAATCCTTATCTCAATCTCACAAAATCCGTTTATTTTGAATTTTTATTCCGAATAATTAAGAACAACAACCAAATCTGTTTTTTTTTTTTTTTTTTTTGATTCAAAATAATTAACAAAAACCATATCACTTCATTTCAAATGGCCTCTAATTATGCAAATATTTTGGGGATAATTGAGGTATTGATATCAATCCCTTTTTTCATTGATTTTGTTAACCCTAATCCGCAACTATATAAAGGAAACGATGGTGTTGGTAGAATTCATATCACAATTCATTCAATCGAAAAAACCCTATTCCACCATGTCATTCGGATACCAAGGTTAGTTTGTTTTTTTTATCATTTACCTTTTCATACCAACAATGTTCTTATCTTAGTTATTTAATGTAATTAAGTTTTTTTCTTTGTCGATGAACAATAGATTGACCAGATGGCTTTATAAAATATATGTTGGGATATTGTAAATTATACTTTTGATTATATCTCTCTAAATATTATCAGGCATCATAGCCATCTTTGCAACTTTCTGATTAGTAAACCCTATAGCATATAATATTTAAGTTTTGGAATAACTGTATTATTGATTTGATATTTTCTCACATTAACATTCATTGCAACAAAATGTTATATTGTTGTTGTAGAAAAGATGTTTGGAACTGCTTATAAGTTAGTAAATATGGATGTATTTTTAGTTGTTTTATGTGCAAATTACAATAGACGTTACAATTGATTTGATAGCTGTATTTTTTATTTAAGTTTAACAACTACTTTCTCTTTTACAGAAGAATTCACAGCTGCTTCTGAAAGCAATCTTAATGACAACATTAATGGTTCTTCAAGCAATGTTAACGACAACATCAAGATTTCTTCAAGCACCCCTCTAGGGAAACATGCTTCATCTGTCAATGATTTGGAATTCACTTCCTTGGATCAAATAGATCCAATGCTTGATAACATTAAGATCAAGGCAAGGTGTATTTCCGTATGGCATAGCCATCCGGCTGGCAAACCTAATCAAGCTTACAGTTTTGATATTGTTTTACAGGACATTAAGGTACCTTTATTACTTTAATGTTTTTATCTGCATTCAATAACATATTTATTTTTATACATTTTAAATCTGAATTATTGTAATCAATTTTCCCAGGGTAACCGCATCCAGTGTACTGCACGTAACAATGACATGTATCGCTTTGAGCCCCTTTTCCAACAGGGTCATTGTTATATCATCACTGACTTTAGTGTTGGTGAAAACAATGGTATACTACCATTGTTGAATCACAAATACAAGATAAGTTTTTTCCAGTCCACCAAAGTTACCAGGATTGACCACTTTAATGAGGATGTATTTGGTTTCAAATTGGAACCATTCATTGAAATCTTGAGTAAGAGGTATCATGAAAAGGATTCAGTGGGTACGTTTGATTACTTACTACACATCAGTTTCTTTGTTTTTGATTATTATCTTCTGTTTATACGATTACTCGCTTACGACACAAATTTATATCATCTTTTTATTACCAAAATGCAGATGTAGTTGGAGCTATTGTGGCTATTGGCGATATTATTCAGGTTCCAAATAATCTTGCCAAAAAAGTTAGAAGAACTGTTGTCATTGAAGACATGGAGTAAGTTATCTTTTAAACATTATTACTAAATTCAAAACTTCGTTACTTTCAACCCTATTAGTCTGTTCAATTACATTCCTCAAACTTATTATTTATTTTAATTTATATCAGGGGTACGAGGGTTAAATGTACATTCTGGGACAAATGGGCTGAAATGTTCACTCAGTATGCTAACAATGATGCTATCGGTCCGGTGACCTTTGTATTGCAACTTGCAAAAGTGAAATATTTTAAAGGTACCTTTAATTTAACATATACTATGAATACATTAACGTTATTATATTCAATTAGTTTATGTATGTTTCTTTTATTAACTCAATCATTTTTTTAATTTCAATACAGATGAGCCCGCAATCCACAACTCACTATTTGGAAGTAGAATTTTCATTAACAAAGATATCCATGCTATCACTGAATTTAAACAGAGGTACGTTATAATTTTTCAAAGTTATATTTACCAATTATTTTTACAAGTGTTTTTTAACTTAACAATAATTTCCTTATTAAACTAATTAGGTACACAACCAAGGAAGGTTACTCTGATGGTGACCATAAGATTGAGGTATTCACCCCTCCTGTAGTGAAGATCACACCTGAAATCTTTTTTAGGAACACTGTCAAGACAATAGTCGGTGGTATCCGTGCTCTCCAACCAGTAAGATATCCTATTATACACTTAACAATTACTTACACCTTAAAAGCTTTTATTGTTAAATACAACTAATAAATCCGATATTTATCATTCACAGGGAACTGAAGTTGTTCTATATGGGAAAGTGCATCGGATTCAGAAAGAACACGACTGGTGTTATGACGCTGTAAAAGGTGCAACAAAATGGCCAAACTATCTAAGGCGACAGGTTCCAAAAAGGCTTACACCTGCGATGATCATGATGTGATATACCAGGTCGTTCCAAGGTAAATATTTAAACTCACTTTATCATCTATTTATTAAAGCTATGCTAAATATTCATAAACGCCCGGAACTTTTCATGAACTGCCAGTAATACCCAATTATGTAATTACTGTTTGCTATACGGTATTTACCCTTTGGCATACGATTGACTTGATTATTATTTTAGTTATTCAGGTTCTCACATATGCGTTAGTAATCTTTAATTGATAACTTCATCTGATAACACATTTCATTAATGACATAATGGCATAAAAAATGATTATTTGTTAGCTACGAGACATGTTTTTTTAATCTTAATTTCAATTTGTATCGTCTTTGAAAACAAATACTTATTAGCTATTGAGTTAAATTACGTACAATAAGATACTATTTTAGAAGTGAGCACAACCCAAAATGGCAATAACAAAACTTAAATTATGCTAGCATTTTATACTGAATTTTTGTTTGCTTTTGCGGATAGATTTTATCTAATGTGCATGGTATTAATAATGGTTCTCATAATATATGAATCTGAATATGTTCGAGTGCATACTAAATTTATATCATATTTACAAACGTTATAGGTTCAAGGTAATCTTGAGGGTTATCGATGAGACAGGCTCTGCACCATTTGTTGTTTTTGATACCAACATGAGTAAAATGTGTGATGGGAAGTCTGCGTATGAGATAATGAACAAACATGGCCAGACCACATCAGACTACTTCCCTGATGATTTAGAAGTAATTGTTGGCAAGCAATACCTGTTCAAATTTACATACACCCAGCACAATGTCAACTCAAACACCCAGGTATATGATGCTGAATTAATTGCTCATTTTAAGGATGGCTTCGTTGATGTGCAGGTATCTAATTTAAATAGTTTTGTTTTATAAAATATGGTTCGTCCATAGTACATTGTATTAACGAACTACTTGCACGTTCTTGCAGGAGGTAGATGACCAGTTCAAAACTCCTGATGTAAGTGATGCACACACTGGTGGCTTGGATGCAGCCTCTCTAAGCATTAACAAGTTCCTACTTGAAACACCGGATAATCAAGCTCAGTCTTCCACAAGCCGTACTGTTTCGGCTTCTTTAAACATCAATAAGTTCCTACTTGAAATACCAGACAATCAAGCTATATCTTCAACAAGCCGTAGTAGTGAAAAGAATGATGGATCCTCTGGACGCAAGGCAGTGAACAAGAAACGTGATATCATTGACGTGGATGATTTGCCAGATGAAGACGAGGCTGTAGGAAGTTCCAGGAAACCACTTTTGGCATCTGTCAAAATTGAGCAACCCGAGTGATTGCCTTCGTCATGATCGTCTCCATGTTTATTTCATTTAAGTCGTTCATTTCCTGAGTTTCTTTCAAGACTGTTTTACCTTTTACTTTCTTTGGTCATTTAGGACGGATTTGTAAAAGGTTTATATTTTCAATTTCTGCACAATAAGTTGGCTATTGCAGTTTGTGCAATGCCATGGTTATCCAGTTTTATATGCATGGAGATTTGATCAATAGATATATTTGAATTAAAGTTATTCATGTCTTAATACTATTGCTTTATTTACACTTTATATTTTTATATAACTTTGTTTTACAAACCTGTTTAAAATTTTAAATGTAAAAACTATATTCATAAATATAACTTACCAAAACTTAACAATATACATAACCTTCAATAAGTTTATCCCTTTACCTTGAAAGAAGTCATTAACCTTAACTTTACTATTTACCAAACTCATAAACCTTCTAAACCTTTACTTTTTATTAAATAATGATACTGAATAACTCAAAGTCAAAATATGACAGTCTCCTGCAAAAATTGATACATTTAGAGGATAGCAAATAAATCAATCATATGAGTATCATAAAAGTTATATTACGAACATACCAGTGATATAGTACTTACAACCATACGAAATACTGAGTACTTACAACCATTCCATAAACTTAGTACTTAATACCATAAGAGTTACTTAGTACTTACACAACCCAAAAGATCAAACATAGATATTAAGTATTCATCATAGCCATTAAACAGTTTTCGTAACCTAACCAAATCTGTTAAAACGAACAAAACAGATTCCCAAAAGCATTAAAAGCAGTTATATCTTAACACACGTGGAATACCGGAACAGAATCTTCATCACCATTGTCCCCCTCGATTGTCTGAATGTATTTGAACCTAAGAATTTTGTCGTAATCAAAATTACAATTTGCGGCAAACTCCTTCCACTTTCCATATGCATTAACATGATTCGTCCTGCTTGGGTTTTCTGAGTGATGATCCATACGCAAACTCATTTCATACTCAATGTCTTTATGGATCATTAACACCTTACCATGAGTATGCATCGGATGATTATACAGAAAATGGGCTGGAATTGCCTGTCAAAATTGAAATATTGTTTCTTAATTTAAGTAATACTAATGCAATTTACAATAAGAATACTACCCGTTAAATATACTTAATGTTACCGAAGATAATTTTATGAATATTCTAAACATATTCCTTATTAATTTTAAAAGCAACGCAACTAATTGTGATAGTATTACTTATTTGCTATCTTTGATATTAAAATGCAACACTTACAAGTCTTTGCTGGTCAATTGTGGAATTATACGCCTTATAGAACGTATCCATTCTTTCACCAAAGTGATCAAGGTGACCTGGCCAAAAACATATATGTTGCAGCCTTTCATCATCTGCAATTTTACATTCCATAATTATTATACATACATTTATCTATAAATATATAAATTTGAAAAACAAGAACTAATACACTATATCTACGTTATTAGATCATACCTTTTTCAAAATGATACAAAGGGCGTTGTACTTTTGCAATGCTTGTCAAACCTTTAAAATCTGGAATTGTTACTTGAGTCCCGTCTGTGTTAAATGCCATTAAGTGCAAACGATTTATCCGTTCTTTTGTGAACACAACAATCATGCCTGCTTCAAGCCCAAGAGAACCTACCATTGTATTCCAGTCATCCTCCCTCATCCGATACTTAAATTTACCACTTTGCACATCTGTTTCAACATAGTTTAAACGAACATTGAACTCTTCCACTTCATTTGCACGAATCCTTATTGTCGCTTCATGATTCAATCCTGGCAAGAACTCAATAGGAAGTTCCTTCAAAAAAAAAAAAAAAAACATAATAAACGTTAACACATTATAAAACAAAGAATATATATATATATATATATATATTAGATGAAATACTCAATGGTTAAAAACTGTTATAATTTAGTTATAGTTTCTACCTGTTCATAATCAGCATACGGCCACACACGAGTCACAATCCTTTCTGGACGTCCCCTTTCTCCAGGATAAAAACCAGTTTCGTAACCTGAGTCATCATAACATGTCACGTAGAAAGTATCGTCACCCTGCTGTATAAAATGCAGCAATTGAGACCCACGAATGTTTTCATTACAGAATTCTTTCCATCTAATGCCTGTTATCCTAATTGGTCTACCATTTGGATTGACCAGCATACATTTAAACGATATCCCGGCTTGCTTAACACATATGCATGTTTGTTCCCGTTGTAAAATTCTTCACCAAACAGTTGCGGAAGGTTCTGCATTTAACATTCATACATTATTAATGAAACTAACATCTTTAAACCAAACTTCCATATCTAACTACAAAATACAGGTTTATTTTACTTTACTTGTGCGTTTGGGTACTTAGTTCGGTCCACAAACACAATGAATTCCAGTGCCATATTTCTACATAATGAATAAAAATTAAGCGACTTAACAAAATATATATTCGACTCTTCCGCAACTGATGTAACATATTAAACATGATTGAAATGCATACCAATAATAGTCCTTATAAAAAAACATAACTTCAATATTCAAAGTTTCAATCAAACCAAGTAACAAACATGCAATATCATACCAAGTAACCTGTTTATATGCCAAATATAATACAACATCAATTAATCTATGTTTAACAAATAAATCCGAACACAATATAAATTGGGGCTTTTTCAATCAAACCAAATAACAAACATGCAATATCATAAATATTCAAAGTTTCATATATTCATGTCATTAATGGCTACTAATCTTTTCAAAGATTCCACAAATCTTTTTTACCCATCTTGATTCAGTCGTCTCACTTATGTGATTAAAAATAATCATAAACTAGACAACTAAATAAAAGGCATATTATTTGTGTATATAAATTACCTCAGTACAATGTTTATTTAAAAAAAAAAAAAAAAAAAAAAAAAAAAGTGAGATTATCGGAGTACCAAGAACTCGCCGATCGGGTTGAAAGAAAAGCAGTTATAAGTGTGTGTGTGGTTATAAATTACACACACAAATCATCAAGATATATGTTTGTGAGATTTTTAGTATATATTCATTTAATATTTAATATTTTTAGTAGATATACACTAGAATGTAATAATTAGTTCCATTGATCATCCAAATATTATATATTTAAGCAGTTTATTGAAAAGTTTTGTATATTTGTAATCTGCAACACAATAGACTGAATATTGCACAAATTTTCCGACGGCTATGTATGCATGCAACTCATGCATTTTTATGTCAAATATATCAACTAAAATAATAAGAATCACTTTTTCGTATTGTTTTTATATGTTAATAATCAATCTGTCATTCAGTTACGAATACAACAAAAAATAAATATAACCCGTATTCAATAAGAAAATAATTTAATAAATTTACAATCATCGTTCAAAAACAAATTTCTCGAATTCGTATATTATTTGTACCATATGACGACGCATTCTTTACACCTTACCACTTATCCAACATTTATTTTCGCACATTCTTGATTTCTTTCAACATGTCCACTAATCCAACTTTTTTTTACCCGTTATATCCATCTTTTTCTATTTTTGTCATTCAATGTCGGATATTTACCATTAAAAACATAAATGTCTAAACAATTATGAAATGTGAAAGAGTTCAACTACAAAATATAAAATCTTCATTGGACGTTTTTATTCATAAACAATGAAACTATCATTCAATTACGGATACATAAATTCAAAGAAAACGCAATAACAAAATAAATAAATAAATGTACAAACATCATTCAATAATCACTTTCTTGAAACCGTGTTTTTTTTAAAATGCACCCGTTTACGCTTTCTTTTTATTTATGACCAATTATCCAACCAGTCTTTTCACACATTCCTTCTCTCCACCTTATTTGATTTATGTCAATTAATGTCGGATAACTACGATGAGCAAGATAAATGTCTAGAGCATATCTAACTTGGACTACATCTAAAAAGCTAATAAGCACTTCTTCATGTTCAATTTTATGAAGTATCCAATCGGCCCTCATTGAAACTGTTGGAACACAAAAATAATATGCACACACATCATTGTATTGGCTAAGATGTTGTTATTTCAAGAAGTTTAGATCAAATAAGATACGACCATTAACTTAATAATACTTATTATAGCGACAAACATTTAAATATTTAACTTCTAAAATGTTAAAAAGTAACTTTAATGCTCTTATCCTTCGATTTAATGGTACACCAACATCAGTGAAACGAATTGTCATAGCTTTTATATAAAAAACTTCTCAAAGAATTTTTTTTGTAGGGTTCTTAAAATTAAGCAATCTTAAAAACTGAACACTACAACAAAGTGTTTATTCAAATTTTAAACACTCCTAAATATCAAATTTATTTAAATTAATTAAAATAGTTTTAATCCTATTATTCGCATTACCATAAATAAATGAGATTTAACTTTAAATTTGATATCCCTGATTATTAGCAAAAATTTAAAACTCATGTGTCAACACCCTTTTTTGTTTATACGTTTTTTTTAAACTCTAAAACACAAACAGATTAAACTTATCTCATTAAACGAATAACACAACATCCAGGTAAATTTTTTTTCACTTTGTATCAAATAATTTGTTATCAGTATTATTACCTCACCATGTTATCCCTTTATTCAATAATCTTACCAAAATAATATATTACTATTTGTTTCAAGTCAATTAGTATGGCCTTTTCAAACTTTTTGTTGCCAGATTTGAAGCTTTTGATGTTTATACTAAGTTTACATTGAAACAGTTTATGGAGTCATCAAACAAGAGGAAAGCTAATGTTTTCATGAACCCTATAAGGCCAGATAAAGAAAATACGCAAAAGTCGAATGTAGAACACGATACCCATTGTAAATCAACAAAACGAAGACCATTGAGTACTATTGTTGATGTGAATTTGTTGAATCCTTCATCAACAACTCATTCCATAGATGTTTTAACAATGCAGCCACCTGCTAGAGCTCCTCTTATTGATATAACTAATAGTAAGTAAACGATTTTGTGTAAATTTGTTTTGGTTGCCAGGTAGCAAATTTGCTTTTACTAAATCCATTAATTGTAATGAAACTTACATATTACTAAACTTTTAGATGGATCATCTTCTGCTACCCAAACAGTTCCACGTAGAGGAAGACCGCCAAAGACTTCTACACCAAAAGTTGCTCATGTACCTGTTACTCCAAATAATACTATACCAAAAGTTACTAAAGTGTCTCCTATACGACGACCAGGAAGGCCGCGAAAAGAAATCCATAGTCAAGGCATGTAAATATTCATTTAACAAACCTGATACATACAATTTTTTTGCTTAAATTTTCTACTAAGCTATAAATGCATATTATAAACAACTACAATTACTTAATGTGACAGAGTTACAAACTCCAATTCCAAGTCCAACTCCAGGAATACCAGGAAGGCCACTAAAACCGATTCCTACTATAGGTATATAAATATTTATTTCAAATATTTTGTTCCTATAGTTTGTTTTACTTAAAATGTTTATATTACTGTATATCTATTAGATAAACAACTACATATACTTGATGTGACAGATTTACAAACTCCTCGGCGAGGACGAGGAAGGCCACGAAAAGAAATTCCTACACCAGGCATCTAAATCTTTATTTCACATACTTTTTAGCTTCAAATTCTTTACTTAGATTCTTTACTATAATATAGATGCAATTTATAATCAAATAAGTGTACTTTATACAACAGTTCTATCAACTCCAACTACGATTCCAACTACAACTCCAACTCCTTTCACACCAACGAGTGTAATTTCATCATTAGCTCTAAGAAGGCCAGGACGCCCACCTTTAGAAGACTTAACACAAGGTTTGTTTTATCTATCCTATACTTATATATATCAATATATCAATTTCTTTTAAATGTATATAACAAAACTACTTATGCACAGGAACTCCTACGCGACCTAAAAAAACAACAAGGTTTAATGGCAAATCTCCGGTCGCATTTGACATAGGTTGTTTTTTCCCATTAAAGACCAATTAAAATTTGTTAACCCTTTGTTTAATGTTTGATTTTTTATACAAAACATCATGTATATATTTACACAGGTTGTTCTTCTAATTCGTCGGATGTTACGTCGAACAATACAACAAAATCAAACGTAACTAACCAGACACAAAGGAGAAAAAGGCAAAGTGTTTTTTAGCTTCCTCATCAAGACGTATTAACTTCACCAACGATGAAGATGTTGAGAATCATATCAACAGAGATCCATTCCGTGGTATATCAAGTGGTAATAATTAGAAGAATTAATATATGAATTGCAAACATATTGTTTGGTTAATTATTAGATACTTAATATATAATATTTACCACTTATACCTCATTACTTATTTTTCTGAGTACATAGATCTTGGAGATCCAACTTTTCAATGCTTTTATTGTGGGGCATTGTTGTGGGAAGCAGAGGCTAAAATAGGCCAAGGAACGGATGATTCATATTCTTTATATTGCATGAGGGGTAAAGTTCAACTACCTGTTGAATTGAAACCTCCTCCAGATTTCCTAATGAGTTTGGTAAAAAATGAACATCCAAAAAGCAAAGGGTTCCTTGAAAATATAAGGCGTTACAAATCTATGTTTGCATTCACATCTCTTGGTGGTAAAGTGGACCAAACAATTAACAACGGACGTGGCCCATATTGTTTTAGGCTCCAGGGAGAGAACTACCACAGAATGGGGTCTTTGATGCCTGAAAATGATCCGACTCCTAAGTTTGCGCAGATATACATATTTGACACTAAAAACGAGATACAAAACAGAATAAACGTTGTCAGGTATTCATTTTCAAATTATATAATTTGAATATTCTTTTGAATAGCTGCATATTTATGAATTTTCGATTACTATCTCTCAAATTCAAATTTTTGTGAACAAAATATTTGTAGTAGTGGAGCTTCAACTTCATCAAACCTGACAAAAATAGACCCTCAGCTAACTAAAGAGCTAAAAGATATGCTTGATGCCAATAATCCATTGGTTCATGAGTTTCGAATGGCTGGTCAACGTATGGCCACCGCAGATGATGACGAGCATATAAGACTTAGGCTTATTGGCAGAAGAGATCATGATGGAAGGACACATAATTTGCCCACTGCTTCTGAGGTAGCTGCACTTATAGTTGGTGACTTTGACACATTGAAAGAGAAAAGAGACATTATTGTTCACATGCATGGCGATAAAACAAAAAGAATTAGTGAACTACATGTGGAGTACTTGGCTCTTCAGTATCCGTTATTGTTTCCTTACGCAGAAGATGGATACAGAACTGACATATACCATAGGGGTGTTACAGATTTTACACCAACAAACAAGCGCACTAGGGTGACTATGCGCGAGTGGTTTGCACATCGTCTACAAGATAGGACAGGAGTTTATTCAGTGATTCTACACGCAAGAAGGTTGTTCCAGCAGTTCCTGGTAGATGGTTACACTATGGTCGAGTCGGAAAGAATGAACTATTACAGAAAAAATCAAAAAGAGTTACGTTGTGAAACATATACTAGGCTGGCAAGCTTGGAAACTGTAGCTAATCGACCGCGTGTTCTTCGTGGGAAAAAAGTTATATTGCCATCTTCACACACCGGAAGTCCAAGATATATGTTACAAAACTATCTTGATGCTATGTCAATTTGCAAGGTATACGGATACCCGGATCTATTTATAACTTTTACATGTAACCCAAGCTGGCCCGAAATTAACCGGTACATGGAGGAAAAAGGCTTAAAATCAAAAGATCGGCCAGATGCTACCACAAGGGTATTCAAAATGAAATTGGACATGTTGATGAAAGATTTTAAACAAAAACGTACATTCGGACGTGTCAAAGGAGGTATTAAATATTCATTTATAAAATATTTTTATTTCATTTATATTTCATTTTCTTTTATATGCATAATTTCTCAATTATAAAAACATGTAATTTATATATTTCATTTTCTTTTTATATGCAGAATTGTACACAATTGAGTTCCAGAAGCATGGCCTACCCCATTGTCATATTTGCCTTTGGTTGGACCCAAATGATAAACTACGTACACCACAACAGATTGACAATTTCATATCTGCTGAAATTCCAGACAAGGATGCTGATCCAGCTTTGTACCAACTTGTGACAGAAAACATGATGCACGGTCCTTGCGGACTTGAACATCAAGACTGTCCATGTATGGTCAATAGTAGATGCACAAAAAAGTTTCCAAAATCTTTTAACGAGGAGACATTCATCGATGAGCATGGTTACGCTATATACAAGAGACCAAATAATGGAAGAAACATAACTAAGAGTGGCTCTGACTTGGGCAATGGATTTGTAGTTCCGTATAACCCATGTTTGTTGAAACAATACCAGGCACATATAAACGTTGAGTATTGCAACCAATTTGGTTCTATCAAGTACCTCTTTAAATATATAAACAAAGGACCTGATCGAGTCACTGCTGTGGTGGATGAAGAAGAAGTGGACGAGATTAAGGATTATTACGATTGCCGGTATCTATCAGCTTGTGAGTCTGCGTGGAGGATATTTAAGTTTGATATACACCATAGGTCTCCTTCAGTTGAAAGGCTTCCATTTCACCTACCAAACGAGCAATCTGTGCTTTTTGATCTAAGAGAGAGTATTGATTACGTCTTAGAAAAGGAGTCTAACAACACGTCAAAGTTTTTACAATGGATGGAGCTTAACAAAGTCGACACGCAAGCAAGAAAGATGTTGTATGTAGATATTCCCACTAAATATGTATGGAAACAACAAAAAGGTGTTTGGGAACTGAGACAGAAAGGAACAGCCATTGGTCGCATACATCAGGTTCCACCATCTTGGGGTGAAATGTACTACCTTCGTATATTGTTAAACAAAATACCTGGAGTTCAAGAATGGGACGAGTTCAAGACGTTTAACGATATTCTTTACGCAACTCATCGAGAAGCTTGCTACGCAAGAGGTTTGTTGGAAGATGACAAAGAGTATATTGATGGTCTATTAGAGGCAAGCAGATGGGGGATGGGGGACTATCTCAGATCTTTCTTTGTAGCGCTGATCATGACAGATACTATGTCGCGTCCGGATTTTGTTTGGAGTAAAACATGGCGTCTTATGGCTGAAGATGTACAAGCTAGAGAACGTCGTAAAAATAATGATCCAGGTATACTTTCAAATATATAAAATTCAATACTCACCTATATGTGTTACATGTGCACGCGCCTAATGACATTGTTTTCGTAACAGATTTGGAATTGACGGATGTGCAAAAGTACAATATTTGCCTGACATACATCGAGCACATGTTACTTTGCAACAACTGGTCATTAAAGACAATTGATAACATGCCTTACCCTGACCCACAGTACACAATGGAAGGTTACAACAGACTGGTAAACGATGAAATGAATTACAATAGGCCGGAGTTGTCTGAATTGCATCATAAGATGTACCGCACTTTAACGGATGAACAAAAGTGCATTTACGCTAACATTTTAGATGTCGTGCATCAGGATAATGGAGGTATGTATTTTGTTTATGGATATGGTGGAACTGGAAAGACATATCTTTATAAAACAATGACAGCGTGTCTCCGTTCCGAAGGAAAGATTGTATTGAATGTAGCGTCAAGTGGTATCGCAGCACTCCTTTTGGATGGAGGCAGAACTGCACATTCAAGATTTGCTATACCCATTAATGTGAATGAGGAGTCAATGTGTTATCGCTGGTGATAGTAACTTGGCCGATCTATTACGAAAAACAAGTCTTATTATATGGGACGAGGCACCAATGGTCCACAGACATTGTTTTGAAGCTTTCGACAGGACAATGCGTGACATATGTAGGACAAACCCTTCAGAGCCGTCTGAAAAAGTATTTGGAGGTAATATTACCATATCTTTAAGTTACAAGTAATACATATAAAATTTAATCAATTTGTTATCAACTTTTTAAAATGGTATTCATTTACAATTTGTAGGTAAGGTTGTTGTATTCGGTGGTGATTTTCGTCAAATACTACCTGTTATTCCCAATGGTAGCAGACAAGACATTGTCCATGCATCAATTAACTCTTCGTATCTTTGGGAACATTGTACTGTGATGAAACTCACTGTTAACATGCGCTTATCTGCCGGAACAAACAGCCAAGGAAAAAGGGAAATTAAAGAATTTGCAGATTGGATCCTAAACATTGGTGATGGAAAAATAGGAGGAAAAATGATGGAGAATCAACTGTAGAATTCTCAGATGACATGCTCATTCCAGATTCGGAAGATCGTGTTGGATCAATCATTCGAGAAACATACCCTGATCTTAGGGCAAACTTATGGAATCCAGAGTTTTTCCAGGAAAAAAGCAATACTAGCACCAACACACGAAATGGTCGACGTTATCAACAAAAAGATGCTTGATCAAATTGTTGGAGAAGCAAAAGTTTATTATAGTTCAGACACGGTATCACCAGCAGATTCAGATTCATGTTTTATTGAAGATGCCTACACATCAGAGTTTTTGAACAGCTTAAAAATATCCGGTGTTCTACATCATGAACTTACTTTGAAAGTTGGTGCTCCAGTGATGTGTATGCGTAACATTGATCAAAGGGCTGGTTTGTGTAATGGAACTAGAATGCAAGTTCTCCGAATGGGTAAGAATGTTATAGAGGCAGTTATAATTTCAGGTGGCAAGGTAGGAACTATTTGTGCATTACCAAGAATGCTTATTAGCCCATCCGACAACAAAATGCCCTTCAAACTTAACAGAAGACAGTTCCCTGTACAAGTTTGTTTTGGAATGACTATAAACAAAAGTCAAGGCCAAACATTGTCGCAAGTGGGGCTGTATTTGGAAAAGCCGCTGTTTTCTCACGGACAGTTGTATGTTGCGGTTTCAAGAGTTAAAAGCAAAAAAGGATTAAAGGTTTTATGTTGCGACTGTGATGGTTTGTACACGAATAAAACAACGAACGTTGTTTACAAAGAAGTGTTGCACAAGATATGAATTCCGTTCTATTCACTTATAAGTTTATCAAACACTTTATTATTAAATTTCTCTTTTGTTCATGTTACTATTTAGTATCTTCTTAATAGACAAACATATATCAGCTTTTTTTAAACTTAACCTTGCACCATTTCATCTCTTATTATGCAATTTATTTCCTACTTTTATTATCATTTTCTTTTCTTAATATACAATGTAGGAACTATTAACATTTGGTTTCAACAACGTTTATCATTTTTTACTATCATTCACAAACAACTTATTATTCAACATATTTATAATTTAAAGGATAAACATCAACAAATATTTTTAAGAAATGATCCAGATTTTTTCATTCTATATTAACATAACAAAAATCAAATCTCATAGAATATTCTTAAAATTTAAATTTATACACTCTTGCTATCACTATTAATGTGCATATTGTTTCTAATTCTAATCCTATCATTTTCTATATATACATGTAAAATGTCGAACACCTAACTTCATATTAAAGGTTTAAAACCTAAAAAAAAAAATACTAGGAGAAACATGTCGAAGTTCAATCAAGATAATGAGATGAATCAACAAAACTCAGCAAAGGTGCGCAAATTGTTTGTCATATATACATGTTAATTATCAGCCATTGTTAAACTTTATCATATATCATATTTTTCTTTTATTTGATTACCATACAGAAAAAACTTGACTCAAACTCATCAAAGTTATATTGGATCAATGACCCACCGGTGATCATTATTTCTGATGATGAAATGGTATTTTTACAATTATTTACTATACGCTTATTTACAACTTATGTATGTTATATAACTGATATTACTTTTTTGTTACAGGATACCAAGAAACATAGTATAGAAAACTCGAACTCAGCAAAGGTGATATAATTTTCAAAAATATAATCATCTTAATTATAAAGTATTGTTATACATTATTATATTTTTCTTTTGTTTAATTACCATGCAGCAACATATTGAATCAATCTCATCAAATGAATACTGGATCAATGACCCACCGGTGTGGATTATATCTGATGATGAAATGGTTTTTTTTTTAATTATTTACTATATGGATATTAACAACTTAAATATGTTATGTAACTGACATTACTTTTTGTTCCATGATTACAACAAAGATAATATACAAAACACAATAAAACACTATGATCAACATGCGCAAAAGAATGTAACTGATTTTGTCGATTGTGATGATCACAAAGACAAATCGATGTGTGTAAACAAGGATTGTTTACATAATACGAAAACTGAAGAGATTTTTGTATCAACTAATAATGTTGATGACAAAGATTTTGTGGATGATGACAACATTGAATGGGTATGCGTTTACAAGGATTGTTTATACCACAATCACATTGAAGATATTAACGTAAAAGATGAGAAATCCATGTGAAACAACTTTCGTGGTACCTATGTTATCAAGAAATGATGTGAAACAACTATTGTTAGATTATTATTAATGTTGAAATAATTCTTACGGAGTATTTACTTAATAAACATATCAAACATTTCGGCCATCAATATTATTTATTTTATATTTGGTGATGATATGTAGAATTTATTTGTATAATATTAGGATTCTATGTTTAAATTTTGTCAAATCATAATATGCAATCACGGAACTTTTTGAAATTATATGTTTTATCAATAACAAAATAAATATCTAAATATCAACTTAAATGTATAAACCTGATAAGTCATAGTATTATAAAATATACATGACCCTTACCCGTCCATCGGACGGGTCATGCGACTAGTGAGTATATATACAAAGATGATTAACTATCCTAACTAACATTTAAACTATTTACATAATAGTCCTTATAGTTTGAACTATTGTACAAAATGATATTAATAATTCCATAGCCTCCCCTCAAGTTGGAGCTTCTTGAAGTCCCAACTTGTCAAACAAAAACGTATGCTGAGCTGCTCCTAAAGCTTTAGTCATGATGTCAGCCAGTTGTAGATTAGTAGGAATATAAGCAGTTTGTAAGAAACCATCTTGCAATTTGTCTCTTGTAAAATGACAGTCAATGTCAAGGTGCTTAGTTCTTTCATGATAACATGGATTGGCTGCTATTTGCTGAGCAGCTTTGTTGTCACAGAATAGTGTTATGGGTACCTTGACTTGAACATGAAGATCTTTTAGCAGATAGGTCAACCAAACAAGTTCACAAGTAGTTGTGGCCATACTCCTATACTCTGCCTCAGTGGAGGACCTAGACACTGTAGCTTGCTTCTTTGTCTTCCATGAAATTAAAGAATGACCAAGAAATATACAGTACCCGGTTAAGGACTTTCTAGTCATCAAACAAGAGGCCCAGTCAGCATCTGAGAACCCTGAAACTTTCAAATTAGATTGTACTGGATAGAAAAGGCCTTTTGAAATTGTTCCTTTCACATATCTTTGTAAATGTAGAGCTGCCTGCATATGTGGTTCTTTTGGTGAAGACACAAATTGGCTCAGATGTTGAACACTATAAGAAATATCAGGTCTTGTCATGGACAGATAAAGTAATCTTCCTACAAGCCTTCTGTATGATTCTGGATCAGGTATAGGAGACCCTTTATCCAATGACAGCTTCAGGTTTTGAGGAAGAGGGAAACTTGTGGGTTTTGCAGCAGTCAATCCAGCATCCTTGAGAAGGTCAAGAACATATTTTCTTTGATGCAAATGAGTTCCATTGTCTGTCCTGAATAATTCAATTCCCAAGAAGTATCTTGCCAAACCCAAGTCTTTAATTGTGAACTGTTTGTCCAAAGCTGACTTAGTGTCTGTAATTTCTTGAGGACAATTTCCAGTGAGCAAAATGTCATCAACATATACCAATGCCATTGTATATGATTCTCCTTTTGCTTTAACAAACAAGGAGTAATCATGCTTTGACTGTACATAGCCCAATGAAATAAGAAACTTTGAAAGCTCTTGGTTCCATTGTCTTGAAGCCTGTTTGAGACCATACAAAGACTTGTTCAATTTGCATACTTGACCAGGTAAAGCTTTGGTATACCCCTCAGGTGGTTTCATGTAAATCTCTTCTTCTACATAACCATGCAAGAATGCATTATTTACATCTAACTGATGCAAATGCCACCCCTTGGCAGTGGCAATATCAATAAGTACTCTAATGGTAGCAGCTTTTGCCACTGGAGAAAAAGTATGTTTGTAATCCACACCTTCCTTTTGATCAAAACCTCTTATAACCAACCTTGCTTTGTATTTGTCTACTGTACCATCAGGAAAAAACTTAATTTTATACACCCACTTTGAAGAAATTGCTTTCTTTCCATCTGGAAACTCAGTGACTTCCCATGTTTCATTAGCATCTAAAGCATACAACTCTTTATCCATAGCATTTACCCATTTGGGATTTGAAGCAGCTTGAGGATAACTTTTTGGTTCTAGACTAGCCAAAACATGTGCCAAAGAAGCTACATATTCTTCTGGATAATCAGCAAAATCTGCATTAGTGAATAAAGGATATACTGGTTGTTTTGACTTTGTTGCCATGGATGCTCTGTGTTTGCCAGTTACAAAATCCTTTAGCCATGCAGGTTGATTAGTAGACCTTGTTGACTTCCTTGCTGGAATTGAGGATTTAGATGGTTGAGTAGGAACATAAATAGATGGTTCAATTGGAGTAGAGACATCAACTTGAGGTTCCTGCTGATGAGGTTCCTGCTGATGAGGTTCCTGCTGAGGAGGTTCCTGCTGATGAGGTTCCTGCTGAGGGGGTTCCATAGAAGTATCCAAAACCACATCTTCCTCAACTATCTTTGAATCAGGCCAAAATTTACCAGCTGAAGTAGGAACTTGAACTTCTTTTTTAAAAGGAAACACTGTCTCATGAAAAATGACATCTCTGCTACAGAACACTTCCTTTGTTTGAAGATTATACAGCTTATACCCTTTTTGGCCTGGAGGATACCCTAAAAGTACACATCTAATACCCCTGGGTGCAAATTTGTCTTTATGTGGTTTTGAAACAACAGCATAACATAAGCATCCTATAGTTCTTAAACTGTCATAACTAGGAGGAGTGCCATGTAAAATTTCAAATGGTGTCTTCTAGTCCAATATCTTCATTGGCATCTTATTAATAAGAAATGTAGCAGCTAGAACACAATCTCCCCAAAACTTGTTAGGCAAAGCTGCATGAAATTTCAGTGCTCTAGCAGTGTCCAATAAGTGCCTATGTTTTCTTTCTACTACAGCATTTTGTTGTGGTGTATAAACCATTGACTTTTGATGAACTATACCACACTTTATAAAAAATGCCAAGCACTCCTTATTAACTATCTCAGTGCCATTATCTGACCTCACAAATTTGGGTTTAGCATCAAAATGGTTACCAATGTATGCAAAGAAGCCAGATAAGATAGATAACACTTGATCTTTAGTGTGAACTAAATAAGTCCAAGTGCACCTAGAATGATCATCAACAAAAGTGAAGAAATAATGGGCACCATTCAAAGCAGGGGATTTGTAAGGACCCCATAGATCTACATGTAAGAGCTCAAAAGGAGTTGAAGATCTAGAAACACTTTTTGGAAAAGGTAACCTGTGTTGTTTGGCTAACATATAGGTATCACATTTGAATTCAGAAAGATTTTCATGTGTACATTTGTTTACATGAAGCATCTTTGATACAGAAGTGTGACCAAGTCTAGAATGAAACAAATCAACTGGTACATCACTAGAAAATGCAGTTTTATTAACAAATGAAGACAAAGCAGAATGAATAGGAAAACTGATAGGTTTAATAGAATGAGAAGTCGAAGGTCTACAAATGTAGAGATTATGTGACCCTTCTCCAGAAGCAAGTACTTGATTAGTTGAAGGGTCCTGAAACAAGAACATAGTAGGAAGAAAAATGGCAATGAGACTTTGAGTTTTAAGCAATTTGCCTACTGATAGCAAATTAACTTGAAAATCAGGTACATAAAACACATTGTGAAGGGTCAAATTGGTGTTGATTTGAATGCTGCCTACTCTGGTAACCAATTTGCTAGTTCCATCAGGCAATTTAATCCTTATTGGACACTTAAGTACTCTAATGGACTTAAACAAATGCAGGTGAGGTGACATGTGATCAGAAGCCCCTGTGTCCACAATCCAGTCAACTCTAATGTCCACTTTCAAGTATCTTGTTAGAGCATTTAAAGACACATGAAAAGACACTTGCAAACAAGGTTTGCAGCCATAAAAATAAGTACCTGCATGTGCATTAGAAGTACTAGCAATGTTGCCTGGATCCACATTTTTACCCTTGAACATTCTCATCATTTCCTGACAAAATGCAGCCACCATCCTTTGATCCAATTCACCTTTACCCCCATGCATATCATTTTCACCAACAAAATCAAATGGAGTATCATGCTGCATATAAGACTCAAAGTGAGCATTGACTTGTGCCATCATTCTTTCACCTTTCTTATTCTTTTTACCCTTATACCAATCTGGATAACCCAACCTTTCAAAACATTGTTCAAACAGATGACCATCCTGCTTACAATGAGTACAATACTTCTTGTCACTTCTAACTTCTCTATTATCCCTTCTCGGCCCTGGATTACCCTTAGAACCAGTATTAGCAAAGAAAGCAGTAGGATCAGCCACACTATGAGTAACCTGCTTTTGCTTCTCAACTTGTTGTACTATGTAGTAAGCCTTATTGATATTTGGTAGTGGATCCATTGACAGAATTTGATTCCTCACTGATTCAAAATCATCATTAAGCCTCATCAAAAATTGCATCAATTTAGACCTACTATCAATTTCAAGAAATTTCTCAGTAATTCCACAAGTACACTCCCTCATTTTACCACAAGAACACACTGGAATGCCATTAAGACTCTGCAATTCATCCCAGAACTTCTTCAACTTGGTAAAATAAGAAGCAACAGGCATACTTCCTTGAATCACCTTACTCAATTCCCTTTCAACCTGATAAATCAAAGGCCCATTGCTTTGACCATATCTTTCTTCAAGATCTTTTCAAAGATCACAGGCTGATTGAGAATACAAGAATGAGTCTGAAAGTTCAGCAACCATTGAATTCAAGATCCAACATGTAACCATATAATCACATCTAATCCATCTTTGACAATTATTATCAATTACAGGTGGTTTGGGCAAAGATCCATCTATGAACCCTAATTTCAATTTCGCCCCCAAAGCCATCTTAATTGTTCTACTCCAGCCCATGAAATTGCTTCCATTGAAGGGCGTATTACTTAACATCATACCAGGATGATCAGAACTCGCCAAATACAATGGATCATTAGCATTCATTCCTGGAAGATTATGATTAGAATTACCCCCATTAACGCCGTGAAGACCAGAAGAACCACCATTAAAATCGTTATTTCCAATCGCCATTGTTAAAACCTTGAGTATAACAAATTTCTGTATGAAATTGTTAAATCAATTGAACAAATTGATCAATTAGGGTTTTAATTGGGGAAGATGACGATAACAGAAAACGGTTAGGAAGTGGTTAGGATCGAACGGCCGTGTGCTCTGATACCATATCAAAGTTTATGTGGAAACAGAAATTGGGAGAGAAAAATGATTATTATTGAAAGTGTTATCTTACAAATGAAGTAAATGAGTATATATACAGAGATGATTAACTATCCTAACTAACATTTAAACTATTTACATAATAGTCCTTATAGTTTGAACTATTGTACAAAATGATATTAATAATTCCATAGTATCATGTGATATTATAAGATAGTTATACTCATATTTGTTAAAACTTAAAACATGAGAAAATGATGTGTGTATTGTTTATGTAAAAGCACTGAAAGTTGAATTACGGAGTTTCGTACAGAGTTAAAACAAACTTTTCAACAAGACTTGTTACTATCATTAATAAACTAGACGAGTACCCGTGCATAGCAACGGGATTTTATAGTGACAAATAGTTTATTGATAAAAAAAAGTTTATAGGTTATAAATGAAAAATAATAAAAGTTTGAAGATTTGGGAATTAAACATAATGTTTTGAAACCCGGTTCGACCCGGGTGGTTCAACCGGTTGAACCGTTCCGGTCAAAAAATTGGTCGATTTAAACCGGGTCATCTTGCTAGGTTGGGTCGAAAATGGGTCAAATTAAACCGGTTCAACCTGTCAAGTTTGAAGCGTCCCGAGTCAACCCAGTTTGTGATTTGTATTAATTGTTTTAATTAGTTGTATTTAATTTGGTAGATATATTTTTTAATTGGTTATACAATGTGAATAAATCATTGTACTTTTAAGTAATGAGATGTTTTAATAAGAGTATTAATTACATTTTATAATTTTCTTTAATAAGATTTTTCAACATTTCACATTATTTGACTTTTCACTTTTTCAATTTTTCACTTTAACCATTTTTCCTTTATATGTAGTATAGATATTAATTTCATAATTTGAAGTGGTTACATTAACCTTCTAAAAATAGATATGATTTGCGCACTTACATTTTTTTATTTGCACACAACATGTTATTGTAAACAATTGTACATTTATCGCATTCTACTTGTACTATGTTGTGTGCGAATAAAAAAAAAAAAAAAAAAAAAAAAAGAATCAAATTCACACGATTGCTCTTATAAAAGCTTAATATTGAGTAATGTTAATAGACTATTATAAAATTGATTAAAAATGATAACATCATTTATAATTAAATTAATATTTTAAATATTGTCTAATCTTTAATTTTTTTATCATTTTTTGTTTTTAACCATAAATTTTTTTTTCCTCATAATGATTACAAATTGAACCTGTAAATTTTGCATAAAAAATTAAACCAAAATCATAATTTCATAAATATATCTACAGTAGAAACTCTATAATATAATACACTTGGGACCACTAAAATTTATTAATTAAAAGAGTTATTAATTAATCGATAAATTAATAATTATTAATTTATATATTAATTAATATTTTATTAATTTATAGTAGAATACTTAGTTTATAAACACCTTTCAAGCTTTCACTTAATTATTGTATACAATGCATGTATGTCAAATGAACCGCCCAATTTGAAAGAAAACTTCAATCTCCCACCTTATTGTGCTTCTTGTGTTCAATGTATCACTTTATAGACATTAAAAATATTTTCTATATTAATAGAAGATCAAAATAGGTTAACACAAACAAATCATACACACAACATGGCTTCCCATCTTAAAGGTGTGAAGACAACACCAGAAGTTCTTACCATGCTAAGGAAAATTAGAGACGAGATTCAAGGGGAAATTGATTTTAACAAAAAATAAAAGACAATTGAGTCATTTTTTAAGAAACCTTCATAAATCATTCATGTAATATGCTATATATAAGGAATTATTAATTTATATTTTATATGGGGTCTAAAGAAATTATAAAAAATATATTATCTTATAGTTTTAGCGAATTATTAATTTAGCACCCTATCCCCGAGTCGGGACCGGCAAAAAATCTTATATTAGAGAGTTTATTAAATAATCGAGTATTAATTTATCGAGTTTCTACTGTATTTGTTGCTACACACTATCACTTTGTACAATATTTGTGAAGTATTTTATTAATAAATAAACAACTTTTTTTTAGCCATGGTAAATGGAAGTTTCTAGAGGGTGTTAAAATATTTGGTGCACCACCACCCCCAAAAGGTTATTGTGCAGCAATGTGTGCGCGATATGGGGATTTTTGAGGCTCTCTGCAACTATGTAAGTCTTTCTACCATGTTTTCAGGCTTCACCTATCAAGAAGCTTCAACCGATAAGGGTTGTGATAAGTTTCTCTACACCTGTCATTATAGAGGTTTTGGGGTCTCTTGCTGTTATTGACACTGATGTTATAAAAACAGTACTTCCATATGTGGTTTCGGGTCTTCAGACTCCATCAAAAGGGAATATAGATCACAAGGTGAGATTGAAAAGACAACACTTTTTATTATAGTCTCAAAAACATGCCTCAGTGGCTTATATCTGGCACAAACTTTGTGATCATGCATAATTAAAAATACTACAGCAATATAATGTCAGTTGGATGTATAATTAAAAAATACTACAGCAATATAGCATTCGCTGAAGCAAAGGTGCAAAGTCGACAGTAGGCATTTTATGGTGCAATTACTTTGCGTACAGCTCCCTGAAAGTTTGTTGCTGTCTATCTGAGTTTTAGAAAGCAATTCAAGATTCATTTTTCTTTGTTTAGAAAGTCTTAGGCTGTATTTTCTAATTCTATAAAAATATATTGCCTTGAAACACTTGCAGTCATTTGAGAAAGTAATACATTGCATGTTAATGGTACCTATAAACATTTTTTGCAAGTAGCAACAACCATTGTGGCCCTTGGTATATATGATTGCCCATGTCCGCCGTTTGTAGTCTCGGAAGTCTTTACTGTACTTTTGTATTCTTAACAATTTTAAGCATACTTTTGTGTTCTTAACAATTTTAAGGAGATAAGCATACGGTAAGTTGTATTGTTAATGAGCGATTGAATAATTTGTATTCTAGAAACCCCGCCGCAACGCGCGGGCACTCCACCTAGTTGTAAACAATTGTACATTTATCGCATTCTACTTGTACTATGTTGTGTGCAAAAAAATAAAAAATAATAAAAGAATCAAATTTACACGGTTGCTCTTATAAAAGCTTAATATTGAGTAATGTTAGTAGACTATTATACAATTGATTAAAAATGATAACATCATTTATAATTAAATTAATATTTTAAATATTGTTTAATCTTTAATCTTTTATCATTTTTTGTTTTTAACATATAAACTTTTTTCTCATAATAATTACAAATTGAACCCGTAAATTTTGCATAAAAAATAAAATAAAAATCATGATTTCATAAATATAATGCGCAGTTTAATTTACGGGGTTTGTGAGGTTTAGGCTCAAAGTAATCATCTATCTAGGGCTGTAAACGAACTGAACGTTCAGTGAACATTTCATGAACCGTTCGGTAAAAAGTTCGTTTATGTTCGTTCGTTTATTAAATGAACGAACATGAACAATATTTTACGTTCGTTTAGTTAAATGAACGAAAATGAACAAAAGCCTCGCTCGTTCATTTATGTTCGTGAACGTCCGATTAGGAGTTCGTTAAAGTTCGTTTATGTTTATTTATCTATTTATGTTCATATATCATATATTTTAATTTTATAATTTTAAAAATTGGTATGTTTAAACAAAGCAACACTTATAAAACAATATATTGTGAAGAATTCAATAAAGTTTATGTTTGTTTGTCTATTTTTATTTATGTTCAATCGTTTATGTTCGTTTAGCGTTCGTTTAATGTCTTAATGAACGAACATAAACGAACATGAACAATTCATTTTCTTAATAAACGAACATGAACAAGAAAATTCGTCTGTTTAAGAGTCCGTGTCCGTTTATTTGTCCGATTAAAATTAAATGAACGAACATGAACAGGGCTCCGTTCGTGTTCGTCCGGTTTGTTTACAGCTCTACATCTATCCAATGTTTGGTACAATTTCATTGGTCTGACACAAGGGGTTGATCCCCACAAACTAAAACCCAGCTCGACTTTTGATAAATCATGTAAAAAATAAATATTATTTCATAGTTTCGTACACTCCAACTTTTAGGGGGTGCCAATGCACTCAGGATGAAGCTTCGGCATCGTATGCCACTCGGCATCACCCAAAACCACAAGACCGGCATCACATTTTCGGCATGCAAATCGACATGTGATACCGATTCGACATGGCTACTTGTTTCAAAAATTGGAACGTTGGCATTTATTGTTTTAGGTGAGGTATGGTAAGGTATGGTTGCCAATAAAAAATTAAAGAGAAGCATGGTGAATTATGAAATGTGTTGGCCACATTTGATTGGTTACATTTGCTTAAAGATGAATAATGGTGCATCACGATTGTCACCCCTTACTACCCCATATTCTTACAATTTCTTTTGTCATTTTCTCATGTATTATTTTTAAATAATATATTTTTATCTAATTAATTTATAAAACAAATACATTATTAATATTATTTAATATTTTTCTTCCTCTTAATCTAAATTTAAATCCAAATTCAAATTCAAATTCTAATCTTAAACCATGTACGAACAAAACAGGGCCTAACAATTTGTCGCTTTACACTCGTTTCGTACGATATTTGTCAAGTCTTTTAATAACACAATGGAAGGTGGGATGCTTTGGAAAATAAAAAGGCTTGACTATTGACTCAAAAACCATCCACATACATTATATTATTCCACTCCTTTAAAAGTACAAACACCAAAATACTACGTAGAAAACAAAAACAAAAACAAACAAAAAACATCCTTAAACTCAAACTCTGTTAAATCAAATCATCATCAATGGCCGGAAAATCACCAATCTTCATAGACGGAGCAACAATCCAAACACTCCTCCCATACAAATCCTTAATCACCCACTTCCAAACCTCCCTCCCATTCGCCACGTCATCAATCCAGTCACCCTTACGTCACTCTCACCCCACATCCTCATCCTCAACCCTCCTTCTGATGCCCTCATGGCCCACGTCGTCATCATCATCGTCCTCCTCACTTCCTTACATAGGTGTTAAGCTAGTCACTACTCACCCAGACAACAACCTTATTAACTTACCTGGGGTCCACGCTACTTATGTCTTGTTTAGTTCTGTTACTGGTCAGAATCTGGCTTCTATGGATGGGACTGAGCTGACCCTTCGTCGTACTGCCTGTGTTTCGGCCTTGGCTTCGAGTTATTTGTCGAATGAGAACTCCAAAAAAATGATCATGGTTGGGGCTGGAGCTTTGGGGCCGCATTTGGTTAGAGCTCATTTGACGACACGCCCGGGTATTCGAAATGTGATGATATGGAATCGAAATTTAGGAAAAGCGAAAAATTTGGTGGAGGAGATGGGGAGTGAGGGAATGGAGGGGGTAAGGTTTGAGGTGTGTGAGGATTTGGAGATGGGTGTGAGGGGTGCGGATGTGGTGACTTGTGCTACGTGTAGTGAGAAGGCGTTGGTTTTGGGGGAGTGGTTGAAGGACGGGGCGCATTTGGATTTGGTTGGGTCGTATAAGCCGTCTATGAGGGAGTGTGACGATGAGGCGATTAGGAGAGGGAGGGTGTTTGTGGATAATGAAGTGGCCAAGGTTGAGGCAGGGGAGTTGGTTGGGGCGTTTGAACGAGGGGTGATTAAGGAAGATGGAGTTGAAGGGGTTTTGGTTGAGTTGATTAAGGGAGTGAAGAGTGGGCGGAAAGATGGAAACGAGATTACTGTGTTTGTATCGGTTGGATCAGCTGTTGTTGATCTCTTGAGTGCTCAGTTAGCATACGAAACCATCACAGTCAAACCATAGACATGAAATAGAACATTTATATGCTAAGAGTAAGCAATAAGAATACAATTTTGCAGTTGCATCGGTCTTTAATAATGTAAGATACTGCTGAAATCCATTCTCAGATCGTTGTATGCATATTATGTATAAGATATTGAATTTGAATAAGTATGTGTATGGTTAGCGAAGTGTGTTGGAATATGTGAATAATATAAACACATAAACATCAAAGAGTACGCAGCGGAATAGATCAAATACAAATAATAAATTAACCGAATATAAATGGATACGTACCTCTTGATTCAAGCAAGAACAAGAACTTATAAACCCTAGGAGAGGGCTTATATGGATCGACTAGGGCTAGTCACAAGGCAAGATCACCGTTAGCAAAAGTATGCTAACACTTCGTTCTCACACACACGTACTATAAGCGTTTCAATGGAAATGCTAGATTCGTAGTACACGAAAAGATTAAACTATTGGTCCTATCAATCAAAGATTGATTAGACTCAAAGAAAGAGATTAGAGAAGATTAGGTTGCAATGGAACCAAGGGATGATGAGAATGAATGAGAGGGGTCTCATTATATACTCATCAAGAGGCTTGGAGCAAAAGTTATCCCAAAACCCTATGGGATTAAGGTATGGCCGGCCATGGGTTTTCAAAGCCCAACCCGAACCGAACTTTCACTCTTTTCCAACTCTAGTCCTTCATGTCTCGTCTAACGGTCGTTAGTTACCGTTAAGTTTATATTTCGTGTATTTAATAATTATTCGTCACTAAAACAATAATTATTAATTCATTGAAACTCATACGTAAAGTGTGCAATCCCGAAGTCTCGAGTTCGAGTCCGGTCATGATATATTAATTTATTATCCGTCAAACTAACAGCTCCCACTCGGATATAGATTAATGTAACAATGACAATGGTTAGTCTAGCATAACACGCCAATGCCCCCAGAACGATCTCGAGTATGGTTTCCTGGAAAAAACCACCTTTGATGATTCATCATCATACTTATCCTTTTGATTCTAATACTATGTTAATTTGGATATGGATTGAAGTCATTCCATAATTAACTAGTGTTTCTCGTTATTTATGATTAAGCAAGATTACCAATTCTTCTGAACGTATTCCAGATAGACCTTGGGCATGGCCATGCAAACATCTTGTTAATCCTACGAGCGGCCAAACAGTATTATACTTCAAAACAAATTTGAAGGAACCAAATCCTGTATTGACTACAAGCATAACCTATGAACTTCGCATCACCTCTGAAAATAATCCTTATAACTACCAGTTACGGATAGCGTTAGATTATCTCACAGAAAATGAGCTACATCCACAGTAGTTCCCTAGTATCTCAAGTCTGAGGATAAATATTCATGATTTACTCTAATGACAACATCCATAAGTACAATCATGTAATTGGGATTTTGTCCTATATCCAATTTATCCAGTATTGAATATCATGTGAATTTGGCGTGTCTACGCACCAATATAATTTATATATTATACCAAATCTCACATTTGTCTTAGTTCAATGATACTCTCATATCATTAATTGACAACGGACAATTTTAGAATAACATAACATAAGTTATTCATGGATTAAACATGCAAATATAGGATACAATATTTATGAATAGAAATAAACATAACACAATACTTCATTTCATTCGAATAATTATTGTTTACAATCCTTTATCCAAATACTAAATAGATCAATGCATGAAAATTCTCGTTAATGAATTTTGTCTCAAGTAATACCAATCATACTTGTTGACAATTATGCCCAAGTAATGATAATCATACTTGTTGACAAGGCATTATTCAACTAACTTTGATCTATCGGAATTTTGAGAATACTTATTTCAATAATGAAATTCTTGTATATGTGCATTCAAATAATTTGATATATCCACATAATACATCATAAAATGTGTATGACATCCTCAACATACAATTTATGATAATTAAACTTCCAAACCTTTAAAGTTTAAAGTATTCTTATTCTTTAACGTATAATGCAACTATGCTTTTCGTTAAGCATAACTAGTACACATGGCTATTAACAAGGATGAAATCCTTCCATGACTAGTATTGAGTGTCATCTCAATTTATATTAGCATCATTGTATGCAAACAACAATATGCTCTTTTCCGTAAACTTCAATGTGTAATGTTTTATTCCTTCCAAACTTTCAAGTTTGTTGGCTATGACAATTTTACAAATTGTTCATTTATAGAATCTAGAAATTGTTCCAGGCTAAGGATGTGATTCTATATCCAAATATATTCCTTTAGAATATTCATTACACAACTTATCTAATATCTTTCGTTAGATATCAATGTTGTCAAATCATCTTTTATCAAAGCATGATATAACAACAACATGATCTACATGAAAAATTCTCGTGTCCAACTTAATTTCATTCATGTACTACATATCCATTTAAACTTTCTAAATGATATATCATGTTCTATTAGATTCATTTACCGCACATGTTTACATCAATAAACATATATTCAAGGTTGTATGTTTTACTTATTAAATCTTTCAAGTAAAGTTTCATTCCAAGTTATGACTTACCATTTAACTTATATAGAATGTTACTTCCTATATGTTATACAACATATATGATTTAAATAAGTAAACATAATACTCCCACTAGCTTTCAGAATTACTTAGGAGTTATCTTATTTTAAATTATAAATCAAAACATAGATTTAATATTTAAACATAAGATTTATCTCCTTGATGCATGCATCTATCCATACTTGGATTCTTGCATTTTGTATACTTTCAAAGATTAAATGAATTCATAAAACTCTTAATTACTCATCGTCCTCGCTTAAGTAATTATATAAGAAAGAGGTTTTATAATCCATTGTCAAATTTCATATTCATAAAATGAGTATGACAATTACCATCTTTGTATTTTAATGTGCTTAGGAAAGAGTATTCAATCATAGTTAATTACTTAAGTATGATTAATAATCTTGTCATAAGACATACATTAAAATATGTATACAGTTTTTGTCCATATGATTCTTTATGCAAAGATTTAAACCTCTAGGATTTTTTCTTCTCTTGCAGAAACTCATCTTCATTAAGATAAACCAAATTTTCAAAGTTGACTTATCTTTATGGACAGCATCTTAACATTCATAGTATGAGCAATTTACCATAATTAGTAAATGCGTCATTATGATTAACAGGCTTACATTGATCCTGTAATTCATAATTCTCAGCATATTAATTAAATATCTGAGACATCCCTACGGATCTATGAATGAGAGTTTCATCATGTTGAGATTTAACCTTTACATTTCAAATCTCATCATGATTTTCACTAGTGTGGTTTTAGAAGATTATATATTTTGTAATTTTGATCTTTCAAGATCTAAACAAAACTCCCACTTGCCTTTTGTATTTTATAAATACTTTAGCAAGATGAGCAACACTACATCGTTCTCATTTAGGATATTACAAAAATATTTTACAGTTCCTGACTCTTGTTTGTTAAAACTACTTATTAACAAAATCAGAACTTCATTTTAAGACTTTAATGTGATTCATCACATTCCATAATGTCTTATTTAATCTTCTAGGTTGGAGTCTTATTGAGTATATTCAATCCATACTCAATTTTCTAACCTTGATAACTTTTGGAAGAAAAGAAGTCATATTTATCTTTCAATCAAACAATATAACAAGAGTTTGATTATTCCTAACTGAACACATCCACCAACTTGTGATGTTTCATTAGAATTAATATTGTGAGACAAACTAACAATATGTAAGATAAACTTATTCCCTTTGGCTTACCTATTTACCAACTAAGTCAACTTAATGGTACAATAGAATTTCCAAGCTAATTGCATGCTATATAACATAAGTACTTTTGAACAAGTTACTTCATGTTCATGTCTTAAGAAGACATAAACTGTTATATTCCCACTCTACGTTGTACATCATTGATCAACTCAATGATTTCTTGTTTAAAACATAACAAGTTTAACGTCTTACTTTATTATAAGTCTTGTAATAGTTAAAAGACTTCATGTTTATAAGAAGATATAAACATAAATAACTAAAGTATTTGTGAACACCATCACTTGGTTTCAATAGTAATTTCAAGTTAATTTACTACTTCATTTGCTTATGTCATTTTATGATTATCCAATTTAAGAAACTGCAAACTCACATAATTCCATTACATCAGTTGATCTGCTAGTAATGAAATCATGTAGTTTACCTTTCTATTGCAATCTAGGCAGGTTACACCCTGACGTAAATTGTAAATTCAAGTGTTTCTTTAATTTGAATATCATAAGACATAAAAGTAGTCTTAAAATCATGACACATGTTCTACATAAGATAATCTTACACATTAAATGTATAAGTCCTATTAGAACATTGATCTCTTACCTTGCAATTAAGAGAATCCTATCATCATATTTCTATGTATTGTTCCTTTGCACACAATAAACAATTCTCCCACTTGTGCATTGAACAATATCATGTAGTATATAAACAACACAACATAAGTTTGTTTATGTGATTCAATATGATTTGTGTCATAAGTAGATGTAGGACTACTTTGTCTTATCAGGAAACGCATATGGCTATCCTAAGACCATGAGTGTCTACAATTTGAAAGTAATTATCTTGAAGATAATTTGGGCTACTACACAGAAATTAAATCTTGTAGCTCCCACTGAATTAGAGAACATAACAATAACTCTATATTCAGTAAACAACACAAAGCTCCCACTGGATTTGACAACATTGTACGTGTTTCATAACCAGTGAAAACAATTTGCTTGTTTTTACTTTCCTACACATTTAGAAAAACCCATACGTAATAATTACTCAGGTTCTAAAATGTGTATTCTACTTTGTTTATGATGGATTATCCATCAATGATATTAACTTGAAGAATTTGAGCATGCAGCTTCTTCCTTAATAGGCCTACCATCCCCATAATGGTATGTAGCACCTTTAAAGCACAACAACTAGATAAAATACTAGCTTTGCCTTTTACCAATTTTGCGGTAATCTGTCTAGCTTCTAATAACTCATATTTTCCATTTAACCAAATGCCTTGTTTGTTATAGAAGAATTCATTCACCAAATAAGTGTAATGAAATTTCTATGGAAAATAAGATGTGCTATATCCTTAAATATTAAAGATTGCTATGAGTTATATATTAGAATGTAGACAATTCTAATGTTCCTATCATACCTTTCTCAATCATGAAAAGGAATAGGATTGAGTCTTATTCTTTTCGCATGGAAAATAGACTTAGGATTGAGTCTTATTCTTACGTTCCTATCATACCTTTCTCAATCATGAAAAGGAATAGGATTGAGTCGTATTCTTCTCTCATGGAAAATAGACTCTTTCATTTCGGTAAATTTTTCTCAATCAAACATTATGTTTGAAAGCAGAATTATATCAATTTACCAATTTAAGACCAAACCACGTTTACAGCTTTAATGTTGCATTAATACGTTAAAAAGAATTACAAAATTCAATTTTAGTATTTTCGATAATTAAATTTTCAAGAAAATTAAATACCCTAGGTTCATAAACATATAACCATTTTAATTTTACATTGAAATACTAGGATCCAAATTGACATAAGTTCATCACATCAGTTGATCTGCTAGTGATGACGTTATTCAATAAGGTACGGGTCGTGTCCCAATTGCCAATATTCAATTGCAATTCCTAGAATCGATGGGATTTACATTATTTGCCAACCGCAGTTGCAATGTAAACATGTTTTATCCCCATCTTCTTATGCCTTGAGTGATCAGTTCCCACTATCAACTCAATTAAGTTAACCAATTTAAGAAACAACAAACTTACATAATGACACCACACCAGTTGATCTGCTAGTGATGAAATCATGTAATTTGCCCTTCCATTGCAATCTAGTCAGGTTACGCCCTGGCGTAGATCCAATTTCAGGTGTTTCCGTTTCATTGGATGGCATATAACTTAAATTTAAGGGTAGTAAATTTGATGTGTGTAATCAAAATATATGTACAAAGATGTCATGCATTCATCTTGTAGCATATGTTTCATGTAAAAAACTTTTACTCATTAGTTTCTTACGAGCTTAAATCTCCAAACTTTTGATTGAGGCGTTGAGAAACTTACAACTTTGCCTTAAGTGCTTCGTAGTTATCATGGATGTAACGTAAAGACTAAAATATGACGCCCAAGCAAGCCCAGAACCAAAGGTGGTCCGAAGATCCTTAATAACCCGGTTCCAGTTATACCCACCACACAGATTGTCATAATTAGCTTTGCCCGTCAAACCACTTAATACAGTCGCGATCAATCAACCAAAAGTTCAAGATTTATAAGTAAGCTCAAAACAAGATTTCACCATTATTAAGTCCGTTTAATATTTTATTTCTTGAAATTACCCTTTGTTACTATCATGTTACAAAAAACATATAAAACAAAAGTAATAAAATAAAATAAACAAACAACAACAATAATGGTCATGCAAATTACAATCAATATAAAACACACTATTGATTTAATATACGATTAATAGGGTCTTCCCTAATTTTATAATTAATCAAATTTTAGTAATCTTTATACATAATATTTACTAAACCATTTATCAATTATAATAAATCGCATAAATAAGCATGAAATCAAAACAAATCATAATCCATAACAACACATGCATAGTTTGTCATGGATGCCCATATTGCACATATTATACAAATAATCATGTCAATCAAGGAACGCAACCAAACGGCATATAACAATATCCATACACATAAATTACATGCAACCTATGGTTTCTACAAGTTTTTATTACATAATTCATCAAACCCTAATTTCTTTTTAAATAAAAAAAAAAACTTTCGACATATATATAATAAATTAAATAAATTCGAAATAAAAAAAAATAAAAACTAGGGTTTATGAAAAATATAAAAACATAAGAACACCAAGCATGTTATAATCAAACGATTCAATTTTATGTGTTTCGGTAATTCATTATAATGTATTAACGGCTCTTGATGCCACTGTTGGAATATGTGAATAATATAAACACATAAACATCAAAGAGTACGCAGCGGAATAGATCAAATACAAATAATAAATTAACCGAATATAAATGGATACGTACCTCTTGATTCAAGCAAGAACAAGAACTTATAAACCCTAGGAGAGGGCTTATATGGATCGACTAGGGCTAGTCACAAGGCAAGATCACCGTTAGCAAAAGTATGCTAACACTTCGTTCTCACACACACGTACTATAAGCGTTTCAATGGAAATGCTAGATTCGTAGTACACGAAAAGATTAAACTATTGGTCCTATCAATCAAAGATTGATTAGACTCAAAGAAAGAGATTAGAGAAGATTAGGTTGCAATGGAACCAAGGGATGATGAGAATGAATGAGAGGGGTCTCATTATATACTCATCAAGAGGCTTGGAGCAAAAGTTATCCCAAAACCCTATGGGATTAAGGTATGGCCGGCCATGGGTTTTCAAAGTCCAACCCGAACCGAACTTTCACTCTTTTCCAACTCTAGTCCTTCATGTCTCGTCTAACGGTCGTTAGTTACCGTTAAGTTTATATTTCGTGTATTTAATAATTATTCGTCACTAAAACAATAATTATTAATTCATTGAAACTCATACGTAAAGTGTGCAATCCCGAAGTCTCGAGTTCGAGTCCGGTCATGATATATTAATTTATTATCCGTCAAACTAACAAAGTGTATGTATTTCTTTCTGAAACTATCTCTGCCACCATGCTTGCTATAATGCTGTTTAGAATGTGACATTATTGTATGATGACAGATGATAACAAATGAATAAATTTGTTGTATAAGAGAAAAAA
Organism: Artemisia argyi; assembly: GCA_030686995.1. Lineage (NCBI taxonomy): Eukaryota > Viridiplantae > Streptophyta > Magnoliopsida > Asterales > Asteraceae > Artemisia > Artemisia argyi. The sequence goes on along the minus strand of CM060709.1, from coordinate 136,844,195 downwards.
CATGCTATGTACAACAAATCTGAATGTTTGTTGGTAGGGTTGTGTTCAATGTTTCAAAGGGTGAGATTACATGATTGTTAAGAGTTAAACTTACAATCTATAGATTATAAAGAATGGTGAAACTGAGCTGGAAAATATTGCTTGGTATCTGTTTCGAATCAGATGTAGAACTTGTACAATGATCTGCATCATTCTTGCTAGAGATTGTCATGAAGGGTGGGTCGTGTAAAAGGGTCAAACGGGCTCAGGTTGAAAGGGGTCAATTTAGTGCGGAACGAGTGGGGCTAGATTGATCTGCAAACACCTTTTTTCTCACTATTTATACTTTTACAAATATTTGATGGGCTGATCATTGATTGCATAAACATTATAATTACAAACCCATTTGAAATGTTCTCTCTTTTTTTTCCCCCTGATTTGAATCGTCAAAGATAAAACACAACCCAAATCGGATCATTTACAAGTAAAAGGTTTAAAAAGGCCACCTCTTGTTCTTGTCTACGTATCTAAACTATATGTTTCTTTTTCTTTGATTTTAGCGGTTTGTCTGGGGAAAGTGTGCATTTCTACACTGAAGTTGTACAACAGCTTGAAACCATTCCTATAAATGATAATGTTAAAAGGATTTATATGGTACGCCACACTATTGATAAGCACAGTCGCACCGGTAATGTCTAATTTATTTGTATGTTTAAGCTACCTATGACCGTTTACAGGATTGATTTTTAGAAAATGTGTCTGCCATGAACGAGAACCAGAAAAATTAAGTACAAGATAAAAGAACAATAGACTTAAATTGAAAAGCTTGTGCATTTTTCCTGTTTTCTGATATATTGTCTTTTATGTCTTATCATATAGGTGCACGTGCACCCATGGAGGTAAATAAATCTCACAGAACCCTGACAAGAAATTCTCACAATTCTTGATCTGGCACACCGTATCTCTTAAAAAACACGGTCAATAAGTTTGCCGCAGTTGATAAATATGGTAGTTCCTTAACTTTTGGTCTGCAGTTGATCCCTCAATATCGATCTCACCTTATGATAGATACGGTTAGAACTCTCAACTAAACCTTATCTTTTTTTCCTTGTTCTACTCGTAGAGCCTGGCAAAAGATTATTGGTCATCCGTGTACTTAAATTTCGAAGAAGCTGCTAAGAGAAGTACGTGTTGATCATGAACTTGAACGAGTTAACGGTTACAATTTTTCTCCAAGGTTAAGCATTGTACATTGTCCCGACGATCCTTTCTACCAAGACCACGTTCTAAGGGAACCACCTAGCCACGATGCTTAATTGCTTATGGTTCATAGCTAAGTGGTTCATACTTCATACTAAAAAAGATGCCAAGAAGCTGCCGCCTAAGGTCTAATGTCTACCAAATCTGCATCATGTCTACACACAACCAGACAATGTTTGACTTGACCCATTAACAGTGGTGCATAGGGCAGGGAAAAAATCGACATTATCATGGAACCACGAGTGCCGGGCATTTAACCTATTAGACTATAATAGGGCTAAGGCTGAGCCAATCCACTTCTTATGGTTCTACAATCTCATGGGTATTATTAGCAATGTAGGGCTACTGTAGTTATTAGTACTTGTATGCCATTAAATAACATTTTAGCTTCGTTCAAAAATAACAGTATATCTAACAAATAAGGTTTCAGTTAAGTTGTAGAAATCCGTCTTGTGTTCTTGAAAAGACATGATAAATGGTCCTTTTTTTGGCTATTGTTGTAATTTTTGCTTTAATTAAAAAAAAAGAAAAAAAAGAAGCAGCTTATCCCACATCAGTGTATAGCATATATTATGTTGTAAGATAACATATATGTTTCAAACATCATTTAAGTTGCATAGTGTAAAAAACAAAACAAAAATGCCATACAACTTTTACCATAGCTTGTGGTCTTATGATAAATAAAAATTGGCATTACATATTACATGACCAACAAGATAATTCTATTTTGTAAAATTAAGTAACTTGAGCTTAAAAATCGGCTCTCATTGAAGACACTTTTCGCTCAAATGACATAATATTATTTGAGCTTTTAAGAAAATAATCTTTCAAACCGCAAGCTATTTCAACTGGCTCCGGCTTGTTTTAACCAGACGCACCCTAAAGCATAAAATAACCTTTTAAACCGCAAGCTACTTCCACTCGGTTACTATTGCTTTGTGGTAATAATATACTCTTGGGACGAAGAACAATTGATATATAAGTTTGAAATCTTGTTTTTAGCTTTAAATCTTTAAGTGACAGTACCATTTGCAAGTAATGCAAGTTTATTATAGTTATAAGTGGTTTACATAGTTATCTTTCAAACACTTTCTTATATGCTTGACATATCAACTCCATCTCTCACTGACCATTAATTTCAGTTGTATCTAACTTGAAAAAGACAGTTGTCATGACTCTTGAGACTTCAGACACCCTAGTTTTGTAAATCAAAATTAACAAACAAATAAATTGAGACCAATTAACTCAATCATCAATTAACAACACAAATTAATCAATTTTTACTATAACAAATGTCACGACCAGTTCAAAATCCTCAGCAAAAAAATACTAATCATACTTAACTAATGCATAACACTTAAACTAGTAATCAAAACAAGACACCATCATTCGTTGCATATCCCTAAACTGTGGCTGCTCCAACTGCTGCATCATCTCGGGTTTAAGATCAAAGTTTGCACCATCATAGCAGTTATTAACATCTTCGCTCTTCATCACTAAACTCCGGTTTACTGCTTGCATCATCCTTCGATCATTGCCAAAAACATTCTGATCCGTTGGCATTCTCAAATAATATCCGTTATCAACATTACTATTTGATGATCCAGAAGACTCAACGTGACCATCAAACTTAGAAAATTGGGAATGGGTCATCATGGTTCTCGGGTTTGGGCTCCATAGTGGCATCTTCAACAAGCCTTGAAGACCAAGATTCTGAAAATTCGACATCTTCTTTAGCTTTAATAATTCAATTTTTATTCCCAGGTCGTAAGCAAAATCTCTCAATTCCTCTTCTGAAGAATTATCCATATTGGGAGTTGGATACTTGATTTGCAAGTTCCTTTTTTTCACCTTAGCAAGTTCATCTTGAATCTTATTTTTCCTGTGCGTGTAAAAATCACATAAACCGTACGATTTAATCTTCCCAGGATCACTAACACGTTTTGTTTTATAAGCATTGATCATGTCGTTGAGTTTAACAGGATCTTGTGGGAAGATTTCCGGGCTTTCTTGATGGTCGGAACATATGATCATGGACACATTCACATCACAAAGAGTACTTAGCACTCGAGCGTTCTTGACCATACCCTCTTTTCGCCTTATGAATGTGATTTTACGTTTCTTGATGTCGTTGATTGGTTCAATTGGTATCTTCACTCGACCCATGTCGTAAAATCTGTCAAAAACAACACAATATATACATACATTAACCAAAGTATATTATAGACATGCATATAATACGTACGTGAACTAAACCACTAAAAAAATAGAGATGAAGAAACTTACCAATAAGAACTTAGATCACGTACCTTGTTTGATCGAAGAAAGATTATAGATGATGAATCAGTGAATGAAAGACAATGGAGTTTTAGATATCTATATTTATAGAATAAATTGGTTCATTAATGATTGTGGGTGTATGTTAATTAATGCAAACTCAAAGATTTATACGAGGAGGGGTAAATATGTCCAGTAAATTATGGTATGATGAGTTTAATTAGCGGTAAAGGTCTAAAATTAGGAAACTTTTCTTTTTTCCACCTAATATGAATATTTGAAAGTTGTCAAATAAGTATTAGTCGTTAAACTTAAATTTTAAACATCTTGCTCTAATCGTTCTAAGGGGTTTATTTGCTTGTGCTAATAAGCACTTCAAATATCAAAATAAATAATAATCTTATTAGTTATGTGCGATGTTACTTCGGCTATGTTTGGCAAAAGTAGCTGTGAGCAGTATCTGTGAGCTGTAGCCTATCTGTGAGCTGTAGCTACAGCTCACTGCTCGCCGCTCACAACTTTTTAAAGAAGCATTGAAAAATGAGCTTTCCTAAAAAATAGCAAAGCTCACCGCTCTTTTATCAAACGAACACTAAAAATCAAAAAGCTCATTGCTCACCGCTCCTCGCTCCCAAAAAGCTCCAAGATGTTTACAATCTTCGTCCCTCGAAGTTTGAAGTTGCAGTGGTAGTCCCTAAGTGGTAAACAAATAACACTACCGGTCCTTTAGTTTAACTGGTGTTAAGTGAGTTCCGTTATAATTTACACGTTAGCCCCTTTGGTTAAATATCGTTGCATCGTTTATTCTTAAAATAACGGATGTTTATAATTTAAAGTTTCCATATGTTTTTACATGTTTTCGTCAGTTTTTATACATTTGCTTATGTTTTTATACGTTTTTTTACCCTTTTTTTACATTTTGTCCGTTTTTCTTACGTTTTATCCGTTTTTATACATTCATATTAAAGAACAAGTAGTTGATGCTCATGGTTCATAGCTAAGTGGTTCGTACTAAAAAAGATGTCAAGAAGCTGCCTAAGGTGTAATGTTTATCAAAACCGCATAATGGCGATAAGCAACTGGTCACCTGGCTCGTTAAACTTGGTGCAAAGGGTGAGGGAAAATTTGACATTATCATGCAGACACGGTTGAGCGATTCAATTCTTGTGGCTCTATAATTTCATGGTATAACAATGTAGAGTTAGTTACTGGGTCGGGAAACTTATCATGAATCCACTAATTTATGCTGCTTCCGTTGTTGCTACTGGATTGGTTGTAGGGTGTTGAAGCATATTTCCGTTAGGCAAGTCCGGAAGGCCCACGTGCCATCCATCCTCATTCCCAAGCCTTGAAGTTTGCTGCAATCACGAAAGAACCCGTTAGAAGGAGTCCCGAGGCCGGAGCCCCGGGACCACCCTCCGACGGTCAAGTCAGTGCTCTCCTATAAGTATGGAGGGATGCTAAGCATGGAGGGATGAACCCTCTAATTAAGAGTTATTCTTGAGAGAGAAAGTAGAGAGAGGTGGGAGATCCCTTTACAACCAACAAGAGTAGTGTATTTATAGTACCTTGGTTACTGTAGATGACATCATCATGGGGACACATCCCCTTAAAACCTGGGTAGTAGGTATACGTGTGATCACATCAATAAGGAACATATTACCTGATGGTCAATGCGTTGTGTCGTTCTTCGTCCATGACCTTCGTCCATGTCGTTCGGCCTCTGCCGTCCTTCCTGTACCGTTCGGCCTCTGACGTCCTTCCTGTACCGTTCGGCTTATGCCGTCCTTCCTGTACCGTTCTTCCTCTGCCGTTCTTCCTGTACCGTTCGGCCTCTGCCGTCCTTCCTGTACCGTTCGGCCTCTGCCGTCCTTCCTGTACCGTTCTTCCGGTGTCTTGATAAGTCAGGTCTATCAGACCATATACGTCAACATGTCCCCCCCCCCCCCCCAGTATTGCATTATTAGTAAAAGACTAATGATGTAATACTTGAAAAATACCTGTATGGCCTTTAGGCACACGCCGTTCGGACATATATGCCAATATGTCCGGACAGTATTGCATTATTAGTAAAAGACTGATGATGTAATATTAAAGAATACTTATGGCATTTCAGCCCTTTGTCATTCGGATATGCCCTCGATTTAGTGACCATCTTAGAGTAGCTCACCAAGTGGCCCCTAAGACGGTGCTTCATAAGGCGAGGTGGGTCTATTAGACCACATACATCAACATGTCCCCCCAGTATAGTATTGTTGACCTACGGTCAATGATGCTATACTTAAATATTGTGGATCCGAAGCGAGACATGCCTTTTCCATCATCCACTTGTTTCCTGCACAAGTAAAATATAGCTTCTCTACCATAATCATTATTTTTGTGAAGTGTCATTATATATCATTAATATATATATTATTTACGATCGCATACGGCACCGTTTCGCTGCCTTCTACCATTCTTTTTTCGGGCCCAACGTCGCACTTTCTTTGCTCGGCCCATAATGCTAGGCCCAGGTTTGTTTTATATACATATGTGATCAGATAAACCTAGAAGCACGGGAAGAACCTAGAACACCACTCCGTCAATCAAGTTAATCACAGTTTTATCAGCTTTTAAAGCAGAAAAAGAGATTAGAGGTTCAAGGATGTAGCTGCTATTTACCCGTACATTTATACCAACATCGTCATATTGGTAGGATGTTTGGATTTACGGGTTCAAGGCTGAGAACGGCTACTATCCGTGAGATTTGTTGCCTTTTTTATAAGTAATTTCTAAATTTTTACTAGGTATGTGGTTCAAAACAATTATGGTTTCGTATAAATTTAGCGGTTTCGTGAACTGATTTATTTGGTTCTTGATGCTAAAGTTGGGGTAAGTTGTGTTCTTGATTGAGATGTTATTTGTTGTTCTTAAAAGGGTGGGTTTATAGCCCTGATTTTCAGGATTTTATTCTTGAGATTCAAGGTTGGGGTTTTGTTTTTTGGATTAATTTCATTCGTATTTGTGCTAACACACCCATGTTTGTCTTTTGACGAGGTAACCAATTCATTTTGCAGTTACCACCACCACAGATACGCCTATCAATGAGCCAGAGGTGAATCGTCAGGGATAGGATATGCTGCCAGGAAGTGAGACGAGGTATTTCTCAGTCTTTTTTTTTTTAGATTTAGTTGAAACAGTATGTTAATTGGGTTTTTGTGGGTTTATGTATAGCTTTGTGTATGATACCAGTTATGGTTTTTTTGCCTTTGTATTTAAATTGAATGATACCAATTGTGGTTTTTGTGGTTTCTTTTTGCATCTTTATGCATAAATTTACGTTTGTTATATCGGATTTTCAAATTTGTTTGGATTATCTTTATACAGGATGTGTTTCGTCAATATTCGAACTCATCTGTTTTTTTTTTTTTTTTTTTTTTTTTTTTTTTTTTTTTTTCATGCAGAACTACCTCATGTGTGGCGTCATTGTGTCGCACTCTTTTGGTTTGAAGAGTGGCTGAAAACTTATTCCGCGAGAGGACGAATGATATAAGTGAATTACAGGTTCTGATCTCATTCTGAATATTTGTCATGTCTCAGTAGATTGTTGACCCGTTTAATCAATAGCCAATCTTAATGAATTTGACGCATTTTACCATTGCTAATGTTTTGCTGTAAACTTTTGCAGATGGAAGTAGATTAAACCTACTCTTTTATCCGAAACTGACATGCAAGCAATATTTCACAAAATGAAAGAAAAGCAGGAAGCATCAGATGAAGATTTTGAAGAACAATACCTGCAAAGTCTTTTCATGCTAATACATCAGGTACCAATACTACTCATGTAAGCATGATGAGTCTTCTTTAAGCGGCAAATCAGCCACTTGAGACGTATATGAAACAGAATGGTCTTACAAGTTTAATATCGGAACAACAAGCGAGCTCGGGCTCACAAGCGTTGCCTCAAGGTACCTCAGGTTGTAACACATAAATTATTTTTCGAGTTTTATGAGTGCAACACTTACGATAGATATTACTTTATTTGAAAAGTTTTCATAGTTTCGAGATGATACAAACCTTTTCATTGTTAGACCCTCACTTTGCACTTAACATTCTAAATCATCATAATCAGTTTCTTTTTGACTTTTGAATTGAATGTCTGATCTTGGGTTGCATGTTTGCCTCCATGAACTTTGTACATGTAGACCTTTTGGAATCATATTTAGATTATACAAAGGGGCAAGATCTTTAATTTACTTTTTCAAAACCCATATATACAACGTAAAAAAATCCGGCTAGGCCGCAACGCGGCCGGCCGGGGCCCTACTCGTATAGAATATATAATACAAAAATATTAACAAAAACTACGATGCCTGGCCGCAACGCGGCCATCCGGGACAAATCTAGTTTAAATTTTAATCACAAACGTACATCGAACACTTGTTTTTTATTACCGTTGCTATTTACATAGCTCTTGGAGGTACAAGTTTATATGTTTTGAGACCATTTGATGACGGAGACTATCCGTTTGATGACGACGGAGTGTTATCACCATCCGCTTAGCGGAGTGTTTTCACCATCCGTTTATAATTTTGGACGGGGTGTTTCTGCACGACCCGTTTATAAAATTGGACGGAGTGTTTTTGCACGATCCGTATATAAAATTGGACGGGGTGTTTCTGCACGACCCGTTTATAAAATTGGACGGAGTGTTTTTGCACGATCCGTATATAAAATTGGACGGGGTGTTTCTGCACGACCCGTATATAAAATTGGACGGAGTGTTTTTGCACGATCCGTATATAAAATTGGACGGGGTGTTTCTGCACGACCTGTTTATAAAGTTGGACGGAGTGTTTTTGCACGATCCGTATATAAAATTGGACAGGGTGTTTCTGCACGACCCGTTTATAAAATTCTTGTAATTGTTACGCATGTGAGACCTCATACAGTTATCCCTGCACATTTAGTCATGAAAGCTACTTGCCTTTTCCCGTTAGATATGACAAAAAAAATATTTTCATGTATCAATAGAAATATTGGGTTAAATCCGAACCGTAACATAACTGATGGGGGTATCATACCACTATTATTCCCCCAGTTCCAAGGTGATGATGTTTATTAGTATCGTTGAACTTGAATAAAACAAAGTATTAGATAACATAATAAATGTTTAATAACAATTGTTACCCATGCGTGTTAAATAGGAAACATGTGATGTTTATCGCCCTCATTGACCACGCTTTACGAAATCATCATCTTATGCTTGCCAGTCCTGTAGAGTGAAACTTGAAAGCTTTTTTGCTTTCTCTCGTTAAATATGACAAATAAAATACTTCACTTGTATCAATATATAAATGGGTTACAACGGAATCGTGACAAAACCGATGGGGTGTTATACCACTATACTTCTCCCAGTTCAGTGATACTAAATCTTTTTAGTATTGTTGAACTTAAATACCATACAACGCTAAATAACATAATCAACAAATAATACCCAACGGTTTCATGAATGTTAAATATGAAACATGTAGTTTTTCTTTCTCTTGATGGTAAGGTGCCAACTATTTCAAATTCTTCGTTGTGACAAAATGTTTAGATAAGTCCATCATATATATATATATATATATATATATATATATATATATATATATATATATATATATATATATATATATATATATATATATATATATATATATATATGTATATATATTTGTTGGTCATAGTGGCTAGAAATTTTATTTTTTATGTAGATGTCCGTGCAACCAAAGGTCCGCAAACCATGAGTTATGACAGAAGACGAGAGACTGATCATGGATTATTATTTTTTACTTACTCATTAATTAATTATTTATTTATCTATTTATTTCCTAAAGTTTCATGACGATGACAAGCAAGTCACTGACTCGTTGTTTCGGTCTTCAAAGTAGTTACTAAAGTTGCATGACATTAAAATTGCGCTGTGATCAATTAATTCACATATATTTGTGTGACCTATATGTATTTTATGCGGTAATGAACTAGAGACGAACACATACATAGATTATATATATCCTTAGTACTATCCCAAAATTTATTGTTTGCGAATTTTCAAAAAATATACGCTTGCCAAAAATCATTAAAACTTGGAGAGTCACCAAATTGATCATACTCTATCATGACAATTATATAAAATTAGTTTTGTATTCCCTATGCCACCAACCATGTGAAGATCAATAGCCCTCTTTTTTCTTCTTTTATTCCCCATCTCATGTGATCGGATTAAAAGGCTTTCCAACAAAGTTATAACTGCACCACCGTTCTCTCTCCGGTTGTCGTTTTCCGGCGGTAAAGGTGAAATCTTTTTTCAAATAAAATCTTGTATACGATAGCACATATGGTAATTTCTGACGGTAGTTGACCGATGGACATATGAAGCCGGAGGCTACATGGTGTTCCGGTGACCGATGGCCAGAGAGGCCGAAAAAACTTTCGAAGCAGCGGTATGGTCTATAAAGTTTTGGGTCGACCCAGATACGTTGGAGGAAAAGAGGACAAGAACCCCTCCGATCATGCGAGCTAAATGAATTTTGTCGTCTCAATCCTTCAGTCTTGTATGTTGGTGTGATGATGAGCAGCCAGGAAATAAATTCAAGAATCTGAACGATCGCTTATCTTTTTATAAAGTTGAACAAATATTATATAAACATAACTTGTGTAATCAACAGATGCCGAAGGTTGAGAGAAAGAGGCGTAGACGCCGAAGGCAAGAGTTGCCGAAGGTCTGATGTGAATTGAATTTTATTCAAACAAGATGTGCGAATGTCTATACTTAACCATTATGGTGAATGAGTTTGCTTCTTAAAGCAGAGTGGCCGAAGGACCAGATACTAACGATCGACAACAGGGGCACAAGAGAGTATTCTCGCTTATAGTCATCCAGCTGAACCTTCAAAGAATGCGAGGAGGTGAACACGTTCACAAATAGCTTAACCGAAGGACCAGTAATTTTCATTCGATGAGTTGTTTGGCCGGGGCCGATTTCCATCCAGCGGAGACGAAGGTTCAACCGACCACCGGCGTATAAAAGTACGATAACGCCAGTACCGGAGTAAAGTTACCGGAACTCAAAGGTGAGCAATCATATCATAGTTTAGAGGATGAAGTAATAGTTAAATCAAGTTAGTGTTTTGTCCGACGTTTATTGAGAACCGTAGCAGCTGATAACCGGACGACCAAACGAGAACATGTACGAATTCTTGTCGTAAACAAATGATGTTATGACCAACCTCCGGCATAAGAATCCGAATCACCAAAACTTTATGACTATTAACCACCAAGGTGCAAGAAAATGTTAGTGCGCACAAAGTTGTCCGGATGGACAGCGGAATCGGTCAAAGGGACGATACGTCTTTTTCTGGTTCGTTTGAAGTCGCCACATGTCACCTTATCTGTAACACCTAAAATCCAAGAACATGTGAAAAGACCAAAATGCCCCTACAAGTTAAAACTTAATTAAAAGCTTATTAAAGTATCCAAATAATTCCCAAACTTCAAACAATGCACAAGTTATGATCCCAAATAATTTTAACAACTTCATTTAACATTTATACAAGTTGCAAAATTACCAAATTACCCTTAAAGGGCCGAATGTCACATAAATAATATTGTTTTGATTTAAAAATGATTTAGATCTTTTAAATAAGGAAGATAATCACAAAATATGTTCCCTAACCTATATGGCCGAAATTTCTGGCCCAAGGCCTCCCCTCACACGGCATATATCACCCTAAATCAAATCCATATCTTTCCTCCCTAAAAAAAAAAAAAAACCTAAATCGATTTGGAGAAAAACACACACAAAATCCCTAGCCTCCATTCGACTCTCCCATGACTCCTAAGCAATTTTCTGTGATCATACAACATCCTAAGAAGCCAAGAAAAATTCCTTTTTATTTGTGGAAGCCTTACACGATCGTGGTGACTTTTTCTCTTTGTCGAACCCTAAAAACAAGGTAATTCGCTTGTGCTTCATTCGACCTCTACAAAATTTGTTTCTTATTTTTCTGATGTTCCTTACACTTATTAAGACCCACGAAAATTGGTTTCAAGGTTAGAAGATCGTTTTTGAAGTCGTGGTGATTTTTGGATCGTTTTGGCTCTACGCGTGTGCTATAATTCGTCCAGCCTATTCTATTTGTTCCAGACCTGGTCTGGTATTTTTCTCACGTCTCTTACATCATATAAGTCTCAAATAAAATGCTAAAGTCGAACCATGCATGCTCTATGAATTATTTGTGAATTAAAACCCTAAAAACGTGTTTAATTGTGAAATACATATTCCGATCCAGAATAATTATTAATAAAATTATTATACACTTATTATGATATAATATGATCTGGAAAAATGTTGGAAAGAATTGTCATGGCTTAAATCATGTGTTCTCGAATTATTTTGGTTTATCGATTTTAATTAAAACGTATAAAAGAAAAAGAAAATAAAATCGTGTGACTTAGGGTTTTGATCTAGGGTTTGTTTTGTGATATTAAATGACATTTAATGATGAGGTGATGATTAAAAATGGATTAGAGTTGGTTAGGGTTTTTAATCTTGGTATTTTATGTTATACGATTTATAATAAAGGGTTTTGGGCGAGTTTTGTAACTTTTGAAACTTAAGGGTTAATTCTGGAACTTAATTTGGGCTGTATACTATTCGACAAAAATATATAATGAGGGTGTTAAGTGTAAGTTTTGCAATTAAATGGATTAAAATGTATTTTAAAACTAATTAGGGTTTGTTTTGAAAATAATTAAAAGAGAGGGACTAAACATGTAAATTCTGGAAACATAAGGTTGTTTTGAGCAATTTAATATATTCAGGGGGTTTTGTGCCATTTTGATAGTTTAAGGGCATGATATGTAATTATGGATAATTAAAAGTTGAAATTATAAGTTAAAGGGTTAAATATGTAACTTTGATAACTTGAAGGACTTAAAGTGTAAATTATGAATAATTGAAAATCCATTCGAATAACTTAATAAAATAAGTGCTCATTATGTAAAATGGATAAGTTAAGGGTTTAAAGTGTAACTTTGAATACTAAAAGGTTTAAAGTGTAATTTTGGAAAGTAAAGGGTTAAAATGTAAAGTTATGAAACCCTAAGGACCAAATGTGAAAGTATGATAAAAGATACCTTATTTCCATTAATAATGATTCAACTTTCTAAATATGGAAACTTTCTAAATATGGAAACTTTCTAAAAGTGGAAACTTACTAAATATGGAAACTTTCTAAATGTGGAAACTTACTATTTATGGAAACCTGCTTAAAATGGAAAGTTATTAAAAATGGAAAGTTACTTAAAATTGAGAGTTACTTAAAATGGAAAGACATGTAATTAAAGAATGAATTATGATTCCCCCTCTTCTCCTCTAGGTGTGAAGAAGGAGAGATCTTGAGCCCTTTCTATTTCTGTGTTTGTTTCATTTGTGCTTTGCAATAAGGTACGGATACTCTGCCTTTTCAGTAAGGGCTCCTATATTCTTCTTATGACTTTGAGCTATGATTCAGTTAAGATTCCCCAAGCCATTGCTATGTTCCCTTCTGTTGTGAACTTCCCCTGATTTCTGTTAAGCTTTGATTTGTTAGCTTCTGATCTGATTTCGTTGCTATGATTTCTGACCCTTGAATATCCGATATCTCTGGTTCATCTTTTATGATTAATTGATATGAAAACCTTTTGAAAATATAACTTGATGTCATGGAAGGAAACTGTTTTGAAATAACACTCTATGATTTGGATACGAAACTATTTTTAAAATGAAGGATTAAATGGGCTTTTATGAAGAATGTTCTAAAAAGGGAGATCTTTGAGATGAAATGAGCAAATGACTATTAAGGTTTTTAAATCTGTTTTATCTTAACCCTTTTCACATTTTATGAACTTATGAAACTTAATAATGAACCTTTTGTAATGAACTTTGGATATTCTGAACCATTGATATGATTTCTGATATTATGACTTTGAGATGACCTTGAGACATGACCTTGAGATGCACCTTTGCTATATGAACTTTTGCATGACTTTGAGACCTGACTCTTAGTTTGATACCCGAGCCATTTATGTTTCTTCTACCTATGGAGGTACCATAGGCATGTCTGTGATGCACCACTGGCATGACTCATGCGTGGGTGAGTGATTTCTCACGTCGTCCCTTTTATGATTATCTGCCGGCTATGACTTTGAGTATATGACTTTGAGATTGACTTTGAGTAAGGGGCGTATGGATTGCAATCCTAGACATGTATGTTTAGTGGATTTAACTATGACTTTGAGTTGACTTTGAGGTGACTGGTGCTGTGTGCCATACACGCCTTTCACAACCCCTGGGAGCTGATCACTCCACCTTTATGATACATGAGGACACCCCTCATATTATCTGGTTGCCTGAGAGGTATCCCCTCTGATTGTGAGATTATGATATTGACGGCTTATGACTTTGAGATATGACTTTGAGTTTTTGGGCTCGTGGTAGATGACTATCCTATTTTCATTTCCATTATTCATTTGTTCATTCTTTATGATATTCCCCAATGCACTATACTTCTGTTTGTTTCATTATCATTTCTTTGTATATGCATCTGTTCACTGGGCTTTTTAAGCTCAGCCGCATTTCCTTTTCCTGCGGCAGGTTTTAGTAGGAAGCTGGGTTATGGGAAGAGAGTGTGACTGGACTTAGAAGACTATGCTTTGGACTAGAGACGATTAGATGAAGTTTCACTTTATTAGACATAGTATTTATTTTCTTTGTAACCTTGTAGTTTCAGATTTTCATTTGTAACCCTGAATTTCTTTGTATGTATGAATCATATGCTTGTGTTTGTTCTGATATGTCACTGTAATGTAATACTTCTACCCTTATCGGGTTGGGGTGTTACAATTATGGTATCAGAGACCAGGCTGCGATTCGTAATACATTTACCCTTGACCTGTGAAGTTTGGACCCCTAAGTTTCCCTGTAGGCGCTCATAAGACAACCTTGAAACTTTACCTTAGGATTCCCCATAGGAACCCAAGTTATTACCAGTGAGGAATGGGTAGACTAAGACATTTATGTAAGTATCATTTGTTTCCGCATCACTCTGATCGTGCCCTTGCTCTTAAATAAGCCTTATAAGGACCTTTGTTTCAGAAGTTAGAAGTTTTGCAACTTAAGCTTAGTAACCAAGTAAGTTTGGAATACCTCGGAAAGCTACCTGGATACCTTACACATTTAAGTTTCACCTTCAGATTTTGATCTCCGCCTCCGATTTGTTTGATAAGCTGTTTGACACCTTTTCGACCATATCGTAGGTCATTCAACCATAATGTGTTCGACACATTCTGTGAATTCATTACTTATGTTAGGTATGAATGTATCATCCGATACTACTTAACTCTGTATGATCCATTACTACCCCTATGAGAATTCTGTAATTATGAACCACGAATATAAGACGTTTTGTTTCCTCTCTTTGAATGATGAACCTTGTTCTGCCAACCGTTTCCTTTGGAAGGGTATGATGTAAATACTATCTCTGTAAGGATTTGTTAACTAAGCATGATGATGCTGATAACTGAGATTCTGTACATCTCACAATTGACAATTATACGATGTTCGTAGTACCAATGATACACATCCTACCTGCTACTTATGCTAAGAAGCTAAACGAAATTTCCACACATTGAACTGTTTGTTTATCCATCCCAACACTTTTGTTGAATCATGTACTTGACTCTGAGATATGAACTACCTGTATGATTTGACGACTGTATTCACTCTATGAATCCTTTGACTTTGAGATGTCTGATTGTACGGTCTTTTGGACTGAATGACTATTCGTGAAGATACCATAGATTACCGTATCTGAAATGTGACCTTAACAATCTGCTTCACCCTATTTCGTTATGATGACTCTCTACATCTGCAAAAATTTCTGCCACTATGAAAACACCAACCCCGAACTCATGTGATTATCAAGTTTTCCTGAAAACCATTATTACCAACCCTTAGAAAGTTCGGCTATTGGGAAATATTTCGTTGTACGAAGATTTTCCGGTATTCTCTGATGAACTTTTTGGTACTCCATTGAACTGATCTCAGTTGAAGAAACCATGGTGCCATAGAAGTTGAGAGATTGAAGGAGCTAATGGAATATGATTTTGTTGACCCTTTGTGATTCTCTTGGATACTCTTGTTTGTTTATGAAGAAGAACAAGAGAAGTATGCAATGACGTATCGACTATCGTGAACTTAAACGTACCACTATCACTAATCATTATCTATTTCCGAGTATCAATAATTAATTTGGTCTTCCTTTGAAACTCCGCATCTGATTGTATCTGAAGAAGCCACCACAAGAACTTCTAAGAAAGAGGTTAACTAACCGAGAGTAACCTTTGGGAAGTATTTCAGTTCCTGAAGAAGAAAGAAGGCGATGTGAAAACTCCCTGAGATGATTTCTGAAGCTGCCTTTGCACTCGTCATCACATTTATGAGTTTGAATGATGCCAATGGTGTTGGCTAGAATAATCATGTTTTCGCGTGTTTTGGACAAATTACCATAGTACGACATTGTGTTGTGTTCTAAAACAAAAGAAGAACATAGAGATTATGGGTGAGATTGAAAACCGTCATTGGAGTTAGAAACCTGGTGGAAGAGTAGTAGAGGATGGTTGCGACAAGCATTATCATGGAAGAAGCATACAAGAAGAAGAGAGGAACTGGGATAGTGCTCAATCATACAACGCGTGAAAATTTCAGCTTGGGCATCAAGACAACCAGACCAAAGAAGACGAACCATTCAACACACAACCTGGAGTCGACAACAACATCATGTACCTTAAAACCTGGAGCCATGACAGAAGACCTGTCGAAGACACGCAGTCTTGTTTCTCTATTTATTTTAGTTGTACTAAGATGAATTGAGAGCAGAAGCAGACCTGCGGATGGAGGAATGCACAGTGATCGTGTCAGAGACTGCCGTTACGATGCCACAATACCAAGAGGAGTTGCTGAAGACCGGAGGAACCAGACTCGAGTTTTAAATTCTTTTAACCATGAGGTAAGATGGACAAGAGTAAACAGGCTACCCCAACTTGGAAGAAATTTTGAAATTTGTATTTGAGTGGACGGATTTTGAAGCGGACATTGTGTTTAGACGAGATGATTCTGTAAAGGATTGACGCTATTGATGACGTACCTTAATTTTGAATGACATTCTCGGATTTCCGTTACTCTTCGAGTAATTTCGTTCTTTTAGTTATGTTATTTGATTCTGATGACCTTGAGACTATAGAAGTACTAGGTGGATTAAGATAGGTGTTTTGATTCACGACTTGAAATAAAGGATGACCATCGTGAGGGCATATTTATATGATGCCAGTATTATGACGCCTGGCCAACGTGATAATACTAACATCATATAACGTGCACTTATGGTGGGCATGTGATGTTTCGAGGAGTGCCTTAGAAGCTTTAGAATTCTGGCATCTGATTAAGATCATCTGAGTTTAGTAAGACTTTAGGTTCATTCTACCTATACGTTTGATATGCTGTCCTTGATATACGATTCGATACGTTTGGACTCTCGACACGTGTGTTGCTGATCTTTGCAACTTCTGATAAGAATCTTAGGTTCCATTATGAAATTTCTGCCGTTGACGATATCTAACGACATGTTTTCTATCCGTATACATTTCACATTCGTTGAAGTTGTTCATTATGATCTGCTATGATTAAAATATCTGATTGTGGACTTTGAGGAAATGAGACCTGTTGGTTTATGAGAATACCTTTGGAAGGTTATCTAAAAGCCGAAACTATCTGAGAAGCTGAAGAGTTAAATCTTAAATCACCCCATGTTTGCTACAATTCAATGTTTTCTCATCTGATTTGCCAAATCAATTCGATGAAAGTCCTATGTATTTCTATACCTCTTCCTGGAGAGTTCGATTATCATCCGTTATGTTTGGTACATTATCCTTTCGATTCAAATTCAATATGATATGCCTTTCTGGGAAATCTGAAACTGTTTTGACAATAGTTACGAGTCATGAGAAACTATTTGGTCTGAAGATCTTTTTGGAAGAACCTCCCCGAGCGTGAGGATGTTGTAATGACCTTTTGCGGTTTATTACGACTTCGTCTAACCTTGCGACTTCAAATTTCGAGGACGAAATTTTTCTTTTTAGAGGGGAAGAAGTTGTAACACCTAAAATCCAAGAATATGTGAAAAGACCAAAATGCCCCTACAAGTTAAAACTTAATTAAAAGCTTATTAAAGTATCCAAATAATTCCCAAACTTCAAACAATGCACAAGTTATGATCCCAAATAATTTTAACAACTTCATTTAACATTTATACAAGTTGCAAAATTACCAAATTACCCTTAAAGGGCCGAATGTCACATAAATAATATTGTTTTGATTTAAAAATGATTTAGATCTTTTAAATAAGGAAGATAATCACAAAATATGTTCCCTAACCTATATGGCCGAAATTTCTGGCCCAAGGCCTCCCCTCACACGGCATATATCACCCTAAATCAAATCCATATCTTTCCTCCCTAAAAAAAAAAAAAAACCTAAATCGATTTGGAGAAAAACACACACAAAATCCCTAGCCTCCATTCGACTCTCCCATGACTCCTAAGCAATTTTCTGTGATCATACAACATCCTAAGAAGCCAAGAAAAATTCCTTTTTATTTGTGGAAGCCTTACACGATCGTGGTGACTTTTTCTCTTTGTCGAACCCTAAAAACAAGGTAATTCGCTTGTGCTTCATTCGACCTCTACAAAATTTGTTTCTTATTTTTCTGATGTTCCTTACACTTATTAAGACCCACGAAAATTGGTTTCAAGGTTAGAAGATCGTTTTTGAAGTCGTGGTGATTTTTGGATCGTTTTGGCTCTACGCGTGTGCTATAATTCGTCCAGCCTATTCTATTTGTTCCAGACCTGGTCTGGTATTTTTCTCACGTCTCTTACATCATATAAGTCTCAAATAAAATGCTAAAGTCGAACCATGCATGCTCTATGAATTATTTGTGAATTAAAACCCTAAAAACGTGTTTAATTGTGAAATACATATTCCGATCCAGAATAATTATTAATAAAATTATTATACACTTATTATGATATAATATGATCTGGAAAAATGTTGGAAAGAATTGTCATGGCTTAAATCATGTGTTCTCGAATTATTTTGGTTTATCGATTTTAATTAAAACGTATAAAAGAAAAAGAAAATAAAATCGTGTGACTTAGGGTTTTGATCTAGGGTTTGTTTTGTGATATTAAATGACATTTAATGATGAGGTGATGATTAAAAATGGATTAGAGTTGGTTAGGGTTTTTAATCTTGGTATTTTATGTTATACGATTTATAATAAAGGGTTTTGGGCGAGTTTTGTAACTTTTGAAACTTAAGGGTTAATTCTGGAACTTAATTTGGGCTGTATACTATTCGACAAAAATATATAATGAGGGTGTTAAGTGTAAGTTTTGCAATTAAATGGATTAAAATGTATTTTAAAACTAATTAGGGTTTGTTTTGAAAATAATTAAAAGAGAGGGACTAAACATGTAAATTCTGGAAACATAAGGTTGTTTTGAGCAATTTAATATATTCAGGGGGTTTTGTGCCATTTTGATAGTTTAAGGGCATGATATGTAATTATGGATAATTAAAAGTTGAAATTATAAGTTAAAGGGTTAAATATGTAACTTTGATAACTTGAAGGACTTAAAGTGTAAATTATGAATAATTGAAAATCCATTCGAATAACTTAATAAAATAAGTGCTCATTATGTAAAATGGATAAGTTAAGGGTTTAAAGTGTAACTTTGAATACTAAAAGGTTTAAAGTGTAATTTTGGAAAGTAAAGGGTTAAAATGTAAAGTTATGAAACCCTAAGGACCAAATGTGAAAGTATGATAAAAGATACCTTATTTCCATTAATAATGATTCAACTTTCTAAATATGGAAACTTTCTAAATATGGAAACTTTCTAAAAGTGGAAACTTACTAAATATGGAAACTTTCTAAATGTGGAAACTTACTATTTATGGAAACCTGCTTAAAATGGAAAGTTATTAAAAATGGAAAGTTACTTAAAATTGAGAGTTACTTAAAATGGAAAGACATGTAATTAAAGAATGAATTATGATTCCCCCTCTTCTCCTCTAGGTGTGAAGAAGGAGAGATCTTGAGCCCTTTCTATTTCTGTGTTTGTTTCATTTGTGCTTTGCAATAAGGTACGGATACTCTGCCTTTTCAGTAAGGGCTCCTATATTCTTCTTATGACTTTGAGCTATGATTCAGTTAAGATTCCCCAAGCCATTGCTATGTTCCCTTCTGTTGTGAACTTCCCCTGATTTCTGTTAAGCTTTGATTTGTTAGCTTCTGATCTGATTTCGTTGCTATGATTTCTGACCCTTGAATATCCGATATCTCTGGTTCATCTTTTATGATTAATTGATATGAAAACCTTTTGAAAATATAACTTGATGTCATGGAAGGAAACTGTTTTGAAATAACACTCTATGATTTGGATACGAAACTATTTTTAAAATGAAGGATTAAATGGGCTTTTATGAAGAATGTTCTAAAAAGGGAGATCTTTGAGATGAAATGAGCAAATGACTATTAAGGTTTTTAAATCTGTTTTATCTTAACCCTTTTCACATTTTATGAACTTATGAAACTTAATAATGAACCTTTTGTAATGAACTTTGGATATTCTGAACCATTGATATGATTTCTGATATTATGACTTTGAGATGACCTTGAGACATGACCTTGAGATGCACCTTTGCTATATGAACTTTTGCATGACTTTGAGACCTGACTCTTAGTTTGATACCCGAGCCATTTATGTTTCTTCTACCTATGGAGGTACCATAGGCATGTCTGTGATGCACCACTGGCATGACTCATGCGTGGGTGAGTGATTTCTCACGTCGTCCCTTTTATGATTATCTGCCGGCTATGACTTTGAGTATATGACTTTGAGATTGACTTTGAGTAAGGGGCGTATGGATTGCAATCCTAGACATGTATGTTTAGTGGATTTAACTATGACTTTGAGTTGACTTTGAGGTGACTGGTGCTGTGTGCCATACACGCCTTTCACAACCCCTGGGAGCTGATCACTCCACCTTTATGATACATGAGGACACCCCTCATATTATCTGGTTGCCTGAGAGGTATCCCCTCTGATTGTGAGATTATGATATTGACGGCTTATGACTTTGAGATATGACTTTGAGTTTTTGGGCTCGTGGTAGATGACTATCCTATTTTCATTTCCATTATTCATTTGTTCATTCTTTATGATATTCCCCAATGCACTATACTTCTGTTTGTTTCATTATCATTTCTTTGTATATGCATCTGTTCACTGGGCTTTTTAAGCTCAGCCGCATTTCCTTTTCCTGCGGCAGGTTTTAGTAGGAAGCTGGGTTATGGGAAGAGAGTGTGACTGGACTTAGAAGACTATGCTTTGGACTAGAGACGATTAGATGAAGTTTCACTTTATTAGACATAGTATTTATTTTCTTTGTAACCTTGTAGTTTCAGATTTTCATTTGTAACCCTGAATTTCTTTGTATGTATGAATCATATGCTTGTGTTTGTTCTGATATGTCACTGTAATGTAATACTTCTACCCTTATCGGGTTGGGGTGTTACATTATCGAAGCGCATAACGCAAAGTCGCAACCTGACGAAGGAGTAACTTAGATGTCA
Source organism: Artemisia argyi (assembly GCA_030686995.1). NCBI lineage: Eukaryota > Viridiplantae > Streptophyta > Magnoliopsida > Asterales > Asteraceae > Artemisia > Artemisia argyi. Next base: position 136,822,920 of record CM060709.1, on the reverse strand, counting down.
AAGGACCATCATATGATGCCGAAGGACCATCGCAAGGATCAACATTTGGCCAGTGATCAAGAAGATTCTTACATCGGTATGACTACTGAATGAAGCCGGAACGAACCAACCTCTAGTCGAATATACGGACGAGGCACCTATGTGCATGCCCCATTGTGATACCGGAAGATTCTTACATAATGTCCATACCACCCCATTTTGAACGATGGCACAACGGTACCAAACCGAGCTACAATAACCGAACAACCCAGGCCGCCCATATTAACATCTTTCTTGTGTGATGGAAGAACCACCTTCGGAAGGAAACGAAACTTAAAAGGCGAACCAGAAGTAGAGAGACGATGGTAGAGGCTCGGAGAGTAGAGCCGTTACGACTGTACAACGAAGTTTAGAAAACAGTATGGAGGTCAAGTAACCGTAGGGCCAATAAATTGATTACCGGAAAACAGCGAACAGGAGAGTATTAATGCGAATAAAGTCATCCGGATGGATTTTCGAAGAATGAAGAAGTAACCGACCAACAGTGATTGAAAACGGCTGCCGGAGGGAAGGATCGTACTTCAGCGACCGACAGGTTCCGGAGTTCATCGTGGAAAAACTTGACAGATACTACCGTCCCTTATTTTTTAGTTTTAGTTTTTATATAGTACTATGACTGCATTTAGGAAGATGTAACATGCTACCGTACAAAATTAAACAATGTCACACAAAAGTCAAGTAAGCATGCACTTCCCACGTGATTTGCAGAAGTATTATATATCCAGGTTGTCGTAAAAAGGGTCTTTTATTTTACCGATGAAAAACATGTGGTAGGGAGGAATTATCGTCCTTTCCTCTCCATTATTAAATCATATTCATAATATTCGGATCTTCATAAAACTGTTTACGCATCGTCAAAAAGTTTGTTCGGTGTCATCATATAAAAATATTTGTGGCATGGAAAGCAAGTAGATTTGTTTGTGTGACACGTACGTCCGATATAGTTGACCACAGATTATATATTCAGTACAATAAATTCTGGCAGGTCTTGTAGTGGGTATGGAGTCCCAAGTGTTAAAACAGTTAAGACTAAATCATATTGGCTCCACCCAGCCAAGGATATAATAAGAGAACAAAAAAAAAAAAAAAAAAAAGAAAAGAAAACATACCAAACATTGAACTTCGTCACACCTCACCTTATGGTCCTACGTTAGCCTTTCCCTTCATACCGAAGGGATGATGGAGGGTATCACACCGGAGGGCCAGAGGAAGAAGCTACACCTTCATACCGAAGGGATGATGGATGGTATCATACCGGAGGACCAGAGGAAGATACCGAATGATATGGCACCTACCTTTCATACCAAGTTGAACTATACCGAACGATCCGAATGGAAGAATGGCACCATAGGAGAGCACTCCGAACGGATGATAGAACAACCACCTCCGAAAGGACGGTGTACCAGCCATCTTCGCAAGGACGGTGGAAGAATCACTTTTGGTGTCATCCCTAAGGAAGGAGGGTAGACGATCCCCCTCCGAAGGGGCATACCGAACGGAGGATGAAGGTCGTCGAAGAGTGAGATCCATCATCCTTAGCTCTGGTAGATTGAAAAACGGATCCCACGGATGGCGCCAATTTGTTGAAGCATATTTCCGTTAGGCAAGTCCGGAAGGCCCACGTGCCATCCATCCTCATTCCCAAGCCTTGAAGTTTGCTGCAATCACGAAAGAACCCGTTAGAAGGAGTCCCGAGGCCGGAGCCCCGGGACCACCCTCCGACGGTCAAGTCAGTGCTCTCCTATAAGTATGGAGGGATGCTAAGCATGGAGGGATGAACCCTCTAATTAAGAGTTATTCTTGAGAGAGAAAGTAGAGAGAGGTGGGAGATCCCTTTACAACCAACAAGAGTAGTGTATTTATAGTACCTTGGTTACTGTAGATGACATCATCATGGGGACACATCCCCTTAAAACCTGGGTAGTAGGTATACGTGTGATCACATCAATAAGGAACATATTACCTGATGGTCAATGCGTTGTGTCGTTCTTCGTCCATGACCTTCGTCCATGTCGTTCGGCCTCTGACGTCCTTCCTGTATTGTTCGGCTTATGCCGTCCTTCCTGTACCGTTCATCCTCTGCCGTTCTTCCTGTACCGTTCTTCCTCTGCCGTTCTTCCTGTACCGTTCGGCCTCTGCCGTCCTTCCTGTACCGTCCGGCCTCTGCCGTCCTTCCTGTACCGTTCTTCCGGTGTCTTGATAAGTCAGGTCTATCAGACCATATACGTCAACATAGGGCTTGCTTATATTCGACTTTTACCAAACTAAAAGGTTTAGTTTTTAGTCCATGAGACTAAGATCCTTTACCATTCATATGTATAGTTCGATAAATAAACCTTTTTGTGTATTCAGAAGTCAAATTAAATTTAACGAATAAGATTTTATTGAAGTTATAGAAATTCTTCTTGTGTTATTGACTGTTTTTGCTTAACATGAACATGAATGGAAGCTTATCCCACATAGCTTCATGTATTCATGTTTACATTGGAGAACTCCTTATTTGATCTTAATGCATACAATCGGTTAGACCAAGTTCCCTGGTTTTCACTAGTAAAGATCCAATCAAAGTGAATCAAGCACGAGAAAAAGTTATAAATATGAGCACAACATATCCCATTAAAATAGCACAAATGTAAAAGATAAACAGCGTATTAACGTTAATCCATAACCATAGCATTAAACTATCCATCTTGACTCATAAAAAGTTCGTATTAAAGAATATAAGTAGTTGATGAGTTGTAGAATAAACTCTTATAAATAGACTCAGACCAGTGAGGCACAAATAGGGATTGATGGAGATCATCACCCTCATTTGAATTTACCTGACCCGATCCGTTTATCACTTAGAGTTTTAAACTTGTTTGGTAAACAAGTGAACTTTAGTACCATAAAAGCAACATTTACAGTATGCCACATAGAACTCCAAAGACAGACCTATTGGAGAATCATGTAGGACAACTTAACAATTCCAAAATTCAACAAGTAAGACATTCAACTACAATGTACTACTATCTCTAACATTCAAAATCAGTCATAAGCCTTCTTTACTTTGAACCAGCTATATCTTCTTTACCACCCAAAGCTTAGCAACTTCAATAAAACATGAAGATTCTTTCACTTTGATACCTTTAATCTTCATCTTTTCAATTTCCATAATATGCTTCCATAAATCTTCTTTGAACATTCGTAGAACTTTAAACTAAAATTACTCTTAGAAAGAAGAACAATTGATATATTGTATTTGAGCTTTAAAATGTTGAAGTGGTAGTACAATTTGCATGCAAAGCAAGTTCTTTATAGTTATAGAGGAATGCTCGAGTGGCTAAGCTAAAAACCACATGGAATCTTGCGGCTGTATGATTTTCTTGGTGTTGAAATTGCGTCCTCATTAGAAGTATAAGTGAGCTTGATGTATTTTGTTTTGGTTATACTTTTTCTAATTAGTTGGTTGTCGTTATGTGGCATGTCACAATCGATTTAGTGGTCGTTCAAGCATTTATTTGAGGTTAATGTGGTATTTCAGCTACATTCATTTCTTCTTAACTTTTCTGTGATTATATATTTTAACGGGGTAACCTTTACCAATAAAAAAAAAAAAAAAAAAAAAAAAAGTTCTTTATAGTTGTACGTTACACTTTCCTAGTTAATCAAAATCAAAAGTTACATCCAACTCGTCGATTAACGATTAACGAACAAAGTATATTTAAAATGTAAGATTTATTTAAGTTATAGAAATCCCTATTGACAAAACATGATTAATAAAAAAATAAAAGAGAATAAATTGTGTGGTTGTTATGATTTTTGCTAAAAAAAAAAAAAGTTATCCCACATCGTCTCTTGCTCACATATTCGGATTGAAGAGCTCATGATAAATAAGTGAAGTCCATATCATCCTTGAGGCTAATAACCTGTCTCACTTGGTCTTGACTGATTTTTTGTATAACTAATTGATAGTGTAACTTTTTGTGTTTGGTTGCTGTGAACTTTTTTTTTTTTTTTTTTTTTTTTTTTTTTTAAATGGGTTTCTGACTCGACATTGCGAGCCGACTAATCCCACGGCGACTACCCTTTTGGATAGCCCGGAGTCGGCGCAGGTGAACCTCCATGGCCGCAAGAGGATTAATTTTCTCCCCATTGGATTCGAACCCTTGACCTCCTCTTTGGAATGAACCTTGTTTGTTACAAGTCAATAAAGTTTAAACTTTGTTAAGTAATAAGATAACAAGGTTTTCAGGAGCAAAACATATTAAGTTATATTATTGTAACAAAATTTTAAAACAAAAGTATTCGAAACATGTTTAGTCTCTAAACGTATATAGTGTATCTATCTATATCTATATATATAATAAAAGAAGTTTTTTTTTAAACTTGACACGTCATTAAAACCAAGCTGGCAATTAATGCCACGTAAGTTAATCCACGTGGTCTTTCACAATTCTATTTTCCAAGCCTTTTATTCACCCTTCTTGACTTTATTCTTTTCTTTCAATAACACCGCCAATCTTGCAACTTATCATCTATGCTATTATTTTTTCTTTCATGTTATTCTGTCAAAGCTCTTAACACCGCCTATGCTATTATCTTGCAACTTACCATAGTCATACAACTCCATGTTGTGTTCTTGACAAAACATGATAAAAATGAATAAATTATGACATTATGTTATTGTTGTAGTTTCTGGTTATCCCACATCGCATAATGAATCTATGTTTACATTGAAGAGCTAGTGCTATTAGGTAATTATTAAAACAATTTTTTAGTTTGGGTTTTTAATTTATTTTGAGTAATAAACTTCAACTTTTTCCTACTCGAAATTAAAATAAGACTAATTTAATTGTTAAGTTACTCTAATAAACCAATTACTAAATTGACTTTGTATGAATATTAAATTTGATCCCATCACTATACAGTCTTTGTTACTCGTATTTTTAGAAAAAAAGATTAAATAAATACTTATGTAGCAATCTATATTTTTTTTGTAATCAGACATTAAATCCCTTGATTCAAATTGCAAATGCACAAGGTTTTTTGACCTATGAAATGTGTTTGCGTCACAATTTTTATATAAAATGAGAATTTGAAAGTTTTGCAAATGGTTGGCGCGAGTGTTGGGGCCGCATTTGATTAGAGTTCATTTAACGACACGAACCTCAGTATTAATGTTGTTATGATAGGAATGCAGGGAATACGGTTTGAAGTATGTGAGAATTTGGAGTTTGCCGTGAGCAATGAGCATTTTGGGTTTTAGTTGTTGTTTGGCAAAGTAGTGGTGAGTTTTGCTATTTTTTAGGAACGCTCATATTTTTAATGCTTCTATAAAAAGCTGTGAGCTGTGGCTACTGATCACAACTACTGCTCACAGCTACCGTTCACAGCTCATTGCTACTATTCACTTCTAATTTTACCAAACACAACCGTAATAACCATATTTTGAAATGCAAAAGTATAATGCAATTTCGGAAACATATGTAGTTATTTTTTTGTAACATACATTCCGGAAACATATTGTTGTGGTTTTTGATACAAAAGTTTAAAATTGTCCCACATCGCCTTCAATGTTTGCATTGAAGGCCTCGCTATAAATAGGGAAAGCTAGAAGCAGTATAAAAGCATGCAATCAGTTGGACCAAAGATCATTCGATTACAGTGTTTTTTTATTTCCAATGGTTGACTAGCAAATTATTATAGCTAGTGTTATGACTAATAATAAAACAAATTTTTAGTTTAGGTAACACTTATTTTTGAAGTTATGTTTTTTTTGATAACTTTTATTTCTTAAATCTGTGTTATCTAATCTAAATTTAATTGTTTAATTATTTTAACAGTCTAGTTAAGAAATTGAGTTGCATGAATTATTAAATCCTTGGATGCAAAATTGCAAATGTTAAGGTTCTTTGACCTATGTGAAATGTGTTAACGTCACGGTCTTTATTGAATGAGCTCTCGAAAGTGTTGCTAATGGTTGAAGCGGGAGCGTTTGGGCCACATTTTATTAGAGCTTTTTTAAGGACTAGCCCGAGTATAAATCCTGTTATTATATGGAACCAATAGTTTAGGAAAAGCAAAAAATTTGGTTGAAGTGAAGGAATGGAGGGGATACGGTTTGAAGTAGGTGAGAACTTGGAGTTCGTGTGGGGGGTAGGATGTCGTGAGATGTGCGTCGAATAGTGAGAAGGCGTTAGTTTTGGGGAAGTGGTTGAAGGCTGGGGCATACATTTGGATTTGGTTGGATCCTATAAGCCGTCGACGAATGGATAATGAGGTGGCGAAGATGGAGGTCGGCGAGTTGGTTGGGGCGTTTGAACTAACGAGGTGTGGTTGAGGAAGGTGGAGTTCAAGGGGATCTTGTAGAGTTGATTAAAGGAGTAAAGATTGGGAGGAAAGAGGCTAACGAGACTACAGTGTATTATGATAGACCAATAACAAACCAATAAATTTGTTGTATAAGAGAAAAAACGTGTTATGTACAACAAATTTGAATGTTTGTTGGTAGGGTTGCGTTCAATGTTTATTATTGAACACATGTGGGAACTTTGAAAGGGTGAAATTACATGATTGTTAAGAGTTAAACTTACAATCTATAGATTATAAAAAATGATGAAATTGAGCAGGAAAAAATGGCTTGCTATGTACATAATGAGCACAAAGATTTGCCTACAAATTTGTTTTTACACTTTGTCACAGTTCGGTTTGATGGGCTTCTTTCTGCTTCTGTTGCTTGCCTGAAACTCTCGGAAATAGTAAGTTATTCAATTGTCTCTCAGCACTGTACTCCGAAGAGGCCTGAGTTTGCAACAAAGATGACATTAGGTCACAAGCTCGACATTCAAATACATCAAATTTTGATATAAAAGAAACAATAGAACATATTTAGGTTCTTACACCAAAAATTCTCCAAATGAAGGTTTAAAACAACACAAATGAACGTTATATAGAAATGTTAGAGATTTTGAAAATGTATCAGAAACTATGTCACTTTCTGTCTCAAACATGCTTTCCCTTAACATCTATGCGTTTTTTTCTGTTTCATGCTTAAATTTTGAAAAACAAGAACAGTCTGCGGATACAGAAACAGCAAAAGTATAACGCATTTTTGGAAATATATACTTAGTTATTTTATGTAACATGTATTCGGGAGAAGATGACAATTACCCTCTTTTTAAATGCGAATCGCAATGTTTGCACTTGTCTTCCTGAACATACTCTTACATCAACGCCCAGGCTGTCTACACCAATAACAGCTACCTCCTGTCACATTACGGTCTTTCTCATATGCAGCAACAATAATATATTAAAAAAGCGAAAGCTGGACAGAACCACCAGGTTTTAATAAGAAAACATCATAAATGAACATACACTCACACACACCACAGATTATCATGGTATATACAACCCCGATTACCCATTTACTTATAACTGGATCAATCTCGGTTGTGTTTTATGTCAAATATGTCACTAAAACGAAACCAGTCAAATGTGTTGGAAGTCACCAAAGTCTTTATAATGCATTCAGTCTGCGATTAAGAATGTTATTGTAATGATATTGATTAAGGAGTCAAATGTGTTGGAAGTCACCAAAGTCTTTACAAGAAAGGTATTTGCATGTCAACCCGACCCACCCGACCCGCACATCTTGCCAACTCTATCAAGAGACTTTTACAATGTTTGAAGACAAAAGGATAAAGTAAGGACATGTTACCTCTACTTGGAGGCCCTTAGATCTCCAACATAATGATTTAAGGGCTTGTGTTGTCTTTTCTCCACCAGATTTGAGGCGAGATATGATTTTGGGAGCCGAATGTGCAATGGCATCAGGTTGAGCCCTCCTAAAATCTTCCACTTCAACTAAAGTCTGTGGGAGCATTTGTTATATCATGTATGTATCAATATTATGCTATTTCCAAACTGCTGTTAAACATGGACCAAAATGCTACAAGTCAAAAGAAGATCACAATGACTCCTCAAAGAATACCTGATTTCCATGTGCAGAGATCAAATGAATTTTCACGATTTCTAGCTTATAATATGAAGTCCCATTTCCTGATATTTGATCTTTCTGGGATTCATCTTCCTCATTTGAACCATCTTGGGATGACTCTGGTTCATGACCATTGATAACACCTACATCCTCTTCCTCTTCTTCTTCTTCAGAAGCCTGATTAGCTTCTTCTTCATCATTAGATTCACCGTCAATCATATATTTGTTTATAACAGAACTTTCTTCAACAAACGCAGGTCTAAGAACGCCTTGAAGAGCAAGACCAGCAGGAGGCTGGTCCATGTAGTCTACCGGATCATCTGATACAAACTGCAGAAGAGGAAAAGCGTACCCAAATACAACAAATTCAGTAAATATACAACTGATGCCTGAAACTGACTCTACCATGTACGTAGGATGAAAAAAATAACAAAAGATGCATGAACAGATAACTTTGCAGCCTCAACATTAGCAATAAGCCAAAATCAATAATGTCTGGACATCAGAGGTGGTGATATTGGCGGGTCATGTAACAGGTGAACAGGGGTTGAACAAAAATGGGCTATTTCTAGCAAGAGTCAACAAATTGGCTTGACCAGTGTGGACGTATAGTCTGGAATGGGCCCGGCCCGGCAGACAGCAGCCCACTCTACGCCTAAACCCTAATTCATGCCCTATAAATATAGGGCTGGGATTCTCTCCTGAACACAACACAACACAACAGGTTACCCTAAACCTAACTCTTATATGCTATATCGCATGGAGACTAACTTGACCGTCGGAGGTGGATCCCGGGGTTACGGCCTCGGGTCCACTCCTAACGGGTTCTCTTTGTTGACAGGTCTACTCATGGCTCGAGAAGACGACGAACGGCCGATGGAGAGTCGTCAAATCCAGCCCGCGCCAGATTATTTATCAACAACCAGCAAGCGCTTTTTAATCCATTAACAATTAATGTGTAAACTATGATTACGAAAACGAAATTATTACAACAACAAGATCTTTAAACAAAACAATGTGTACAGTTTTATGTGTGTAGTCCTAAAAACAGAATTTGAGCAACATTCAAACCACTTCTATCTTGTCTGACCTGTTCCCCTTTTTAGCTATTAGTCTATTTGACCCATTAGGCCCGTTTTAGATAGAACACAAGCCAAATCGACCCATTCATTAGTAAATCTATCAAAATTACCCATTGCCAAACATATCTGGGTTAATTCTCTAATGTGGAAAGCTATTGGAACTAATGATTACCTGGGCCAACTGTTTAGCAAAATACATGGGATGGGAAGAACGCATGGTCTCCAACTTTGCCCAGTCACCTAGGGACTCATCAGAATCCTCGCCATCTTCTTCATCTTCTAAAATTGAAACCCATTCCTACAATATTTGGGAATGATAGAGAGATTATGGCTAAAATTCTGCTGAGCGAGACACAAAAACAAATAAAGCAGTGAGATTGTCACATTTTCATAGTCGCCACCCTCATCGTCTTCGTCATCATCATCAGCATCTTCGTCGCCATCATCAGTACTACTGTCTTCATCCTCTTCATCCATATCGTAATCAGACTCTGCTTGACCTATCAGCTCCATCTCACTGACCATTTCAGTTGTATCTAAGCCTATTATGACTTGCTGCAATGAGTTCTTTTGTTAATTAACTTGAAATACATAGTTGTCTTTACTCTTAAGACTTCAGATGCCTCTACTTCAAATTTATTGTACTCAAAGTAGGTTCTTTATATCTCATTTATAATTGCATTATGGTTTCATCTGTTTTCAGTATCATCCGAATTAGAAATGACATGTTGCAAATTACTGATTCAAGTAGTAAAGGCATTGCATTTGAGTTAAGAAATATATATAAACCCTCGCTTTCAAAGACAAGTTACTCATAAGAAAAGGGTTATTCTATATAATCATCTTGTATATACTTTTATGATCCCAAGCTTTAGTAAATTACCATCGATGTTATTGAAAAAAAGAAGGAATATTGGAAAAATATCACATGGATATTATGTATCCAACGCATTATATGTAAATCAGGAATAGACCAATAGTGCAGAAGATCTCTTAGGGTGACTGTAATGCAAGTTTATGCTCTATGTCAAGTATTTCAAGTACATTTAGGTTCTTGTACCACCAAGGACTCAATGTTATCAAGCAAATTTGATACGATTCCACTGCCTTACCACAAGGGTATCCTCGGAAGTAAGAGTCTGAAGTATGTCCTCATCATTTTTCACTTGAAAATATACATCTGAAAGGAGGTACATAATAGAAAGTAGAGTGAGTTTCCATCAAACCGTTACGAAACAGAATTGTCTGACATGATAACTTACTTCCATGTTCATCAGTGACATACGGCAAATCCGGCCAGAAAATATTCTCTTGGACACCATCACCTACCAGGCCTGAAAACATAAGCATGGCTTTGCTGTTTACCTGACAAAAAGCAGCACGTTTGCAATCAATATCATACGTGAATTGGATGATCAGTAATTTGCAATTAAAATAATTCTGAATGAAGGCATATTAAATGTTGATATCAGATAGATTCACAACAGGCACAATTCCTTAATTTATTGCGTTATAATTAAAGGCAACTCAATAATAACAGTAGCTACCTTGAGCTAATTTTAACAGTCACAAAGTATGGATCATGACATGGTACATAAGTAACAGACGGGAAAGCAGCTCTTAATTCAAACCACATTATACCTAGCAGAACTAGTTGCGGCAAAGAGTATCAACATATTATCTGAGACACGAAAACAGCGCCAAATATTATTTGTTTACTAGCAGCTTTTGATCATATAAGCCATAACATATAGTACGAGGTTATCGAATGAAACGTCTACTAAAGTATATCAACCAACCAACTAAGCTAATGTACCTCAATAACAGTCCTGCTAGTTTCAGCAGGACCAAGTATGGCATCCCCATTCTCATCCGAATCTTCGGAGTCCGAAATATCCTCAGACGGATGATACCGCTGAGGCTTCGCTTGCTTCACTGGGCCAGTAAGGTCCTCGGCCGAAGCCCGAATCCTAGTCTTCCCTACACTGCTATTCCTTCTCGTAGTAATCTTATTACTATCAACAAAACCAATTCAAATAAGCTAAAAAAAATAAGCTAAAAAATAAGCTGAAAATAAGCTCAACTTGTTTAATAATACCTGCAGGTGGAAGAAGGAAAGAGTAAAGTGGAGCGAGAGTGGGATGAAAGGTGAGCGAACCGGGTTGAGCAAAAGGCGGTTGCCGGTTCAATGACAAGCATTTCCGAGCTGATCAAAGGTAGATTCCGGTTGAGTGAGTGCTTTTTTATGTATATTGTTGTGGTTGAGTTTTATCCGTTTTTATCGGAAAATAGAAAGGAATTGGTTTCGTGACGTAAAGATACTTGTACTTTTCCTACCGAATATTCTATTCTGATATTTTAAACTAATAGTAGTAGTAGTTTCTATTTCTTTTTTAAGAAAATGTAGTGTAATATTTTTATAAAAAAAAAAAAAAAAATTGTCTTAGTAGTATGAGAAAATATCTAGTGAGAAGAAAATCTGAAATGAAAAGAATGAGAAGAAATTTCAGTTACATGTTTCAAATGAAAGGGTGGAATTTAAAAAGAGATGTATCTATCTTTCTGTAAGTACATTTAAAATATGCAATTGTAATTTTTTCTCATCATTCATATTTTAGTTATATTTCTCATTTAATCATTACTCCTAATAGTATAACATGTTACTACTTGTGTATCAATTTTTACATGATCCATGAAAAGTTGATGATAAATATTTACACATTATACTTCAAGGATTTTTAGAATAATGACTCGGTATTATTTTCATAGTTTATTTTTTATAATTGGGTGTACTATCACTGTCACTTTAATATTTACTCTCTTTACCAAATCAATCATCAAATAGACGTAGCGGTGACTAAACACATAAAACTAACTTTAATACAAATATACCTCACATACACACATAAAAAAAATAATAATAAAAAAAAATAAAAAATAAAAAGTGTAACGTCTATTGGTATGCACAATCAAACGAGTGTCTAAAGTGAGGGACCATGAGCAGGGTGGTCATAATGATGACCACAACGGATGCCCGTTATACCCCGTCTTAAAGATAAATCTTAATTGAACATTATTTTAGTTTTTGTTGCGGAGAAAAACATTATTTGAATAGCAGAACTTTTTTTTTTTTTTTTTTTTTTTTTTTTTTTTTTTTTTAGTTTAGTTTAAGATTAATAACACAAAAAATGGGTTAACAAAAATTCCCTTGTTAATCCTGTTATATATCAACGTTAAAGTCTACCACGTGACACCTTTTATAACGTGACACGTCATTATCACGTATCAAATTAGAATAGTTACTAAGGTTTATTACATTTTTACATTTTTTTTAAAGTTCACATACCAAATCGTTACATTTAGAAAATACACTGCTATTTTACAACTTTATCCCTTATTTATTTATACATTTAAAAAATGAATTTTTCTAACTTATGCCATAGGACACAAGTTAAGCACAAATAATTACACAAAGGTTCACAAAAAAGTACATAAGGCACAAATAAAGTATAGAGTCCTATGTAGTTTTGATGTACTTAACATTATAAAAACCCTTTAAAAAATAAAAAATAAAAAATAGTAATAATCGTAACAAAAACCTACACCAATATCATTTCTCCGGGCAAACTAGCTAACCGATAACCGGAGAAATAAATCCTTAAACTTTTTCTTATCATCGTAATAAAACCTTCAATGCTTGCCGTGTAAGTAAAAATTCAGCTTCCGACCAGTCAGAGGTAAACTCAAGTATTTAAGGATTATTAGTATTAATGTTGCCCACCAAGTGTTTGATATTTTGCTTCTTTATTTCAGTTTTGTTGTTAGGATGCTTATGCTCAAGTATTACTCTCCTCCCGGGTTCATTGGGTTCCCAAAGAAACTTACCAATTGCGTGGTAACTCCTCCTACTTGCGTTTTCAAGTTAAAATTAGGGGCTGTTTGTTTCGGCTTATGGCTTATTTGGTTTTGGGCTTATGTTTCATAAGCTCACTTTTTGCGGCTTATTTGTAAACTTTTTGGCTTATACAGGCTTATTATAACATTAGAAACTTATATAAGCCCCAACAAAAAGTGAGCTCATGAAACATAAGCCCAAAATCAAATAAGCCATAAGCTGGCTATATAAAGCTGAAACAAATAACCCGTTAGCTTGTGATTGTAACTTGGATATGCCGGTAATGTTTAATTTACACCGAAAAATACAATCTTTCTAAATCCCTCGCAAAAGTTGTTGTCCTGCCCACAAAAATTGAACTTGTGAAAGACTCCTTCGAATTTGAAGTCTCTGGTTGTCTTTTTGGGACAATAGTAGGTTCATTATTTTGATGGGAGCTATAGTTTCACGTCTTTGTCATTTCATCCTCCCAGGTGTTACTGCTTAGTTTGGGTGATGAGTATGGTGGACCACTTAATTTGAGTGTGCTTAGGAATAAGATGTTAGTTTGGGTGTAATTCTTTTGATACAAGTAGATATTGTAAGTGCTATCACTACTCGAGGCTTTTTTTTTGGGAGTTACTCATTCCAAATCCTTACCTTTCTTTATTGTTTTTGCATCAAATTGTTTGTCATCCTCGCTTATGTATCAACTACTTGTTTAACATAGGATTCACGAATAGGGAATTTACTTCTAATAATCGACTTTTTGGGATTTCGTTTCCGTTCTGAGATTGCCCGTTTGAGAACACATACTCCTAGAATACTTGTAAAGTGACAACACGTTGGGAGGTTTCTGTTATACATGTAACATTATAGCATGGTTTTAGTGACTCTTATTATGAACAGTACCAAGTGGCCTTGTGTTTTCTTTGGTCAATGACATGTGAATCTGTGATAGTAGAAATGTAGAAGCGTAGAACTTTGTACAAATTGAGTTGATATCTGAGGGTTTGCATAGAAATGCGTATCTTTATAAACGTAAAACTAAACTGTTAACATAAGTATTGAGGTAGTATTCGTTTAAATTTTATGTTTCTTTGGAAAATACTTTTATCTCTTTGTCGTCTTCTCTCTTTTTTCACATCAGTTGTAGCGATTTCTAGGTATGTGCAGCTAAAGGTCCTCGACCAAGATATCCCCGAGTTTGGAAAACAAAGCCAAGAATAGGAACCGTTTCCAAATCATTGAAACTTGTGGAATGTGTAAGTATCAGTGTGCATGTTACTTTCAATGTAAATGGTTTTATAGAATGCCAAGTAATTCCTGTAACTTCAGGAGGTTGCATGTTTTGACTATGTTTTCGTCAAATGTGTGCCAGATAAAGGGACTGTCAAATGTCAAAGAGGAAGTCTATGGGGCTCTTGATTCTTTCATTGCATGGGATTTGGAATTTCCTTTAATTACAGTTAAGAAAGCTTTAAAATCCCTGGAACGTGATAAGGAATGGAAAAGAATAATTCAGGTACAAACTTATAAGTAACTTAAAAGTTGTCTTTTTAGTCTCGTTTTTCCATTTTCTGTTTTCGTTTGTTATATAAGTTTTTTGATCACGCGGATTTAAGGTGACCAAGTGGATGCTAAGCAAAGGCCAAGGAAGAACAATGGGGAGCTATTATATGTTGCTGTATGCTTTGGCAGAGGATGGAAGAATCGATGAAGCCGAAGAGCTATGGACTAAGTTATTTTCAGATAATCTAGAAAGTATGCCTCGAATATTCTTTGATCGAATGATTGCCATTTATTACCGGAGGGAAATGCATGACAAGATGTTTGAGGTATTTCACCTTTCCTTATTTCAATGGAGTCTGTTTCTAAAGAAAATATTACAGAGCGAGTTTCAACCACTTCTTGTATCCTTTATCTAGCAACAAATGCCGTCCCTTGCTTATTTGTTACTACGCTGTTTTAAACCTTGGATGAAGCATGACTTTTTGCACAGGTAGCCAAATGGGTAGTTTGGGCAAAGGGTCAAACTGGCAGGATTCTAGTGGCCTTTTAACATTATATTGTGCCTTTTCTTTAGTTAATCATTATTACGAAACGATGTTATTACATTACAATAATACTCTTAATCTTTGAATAGATGTTAATTATGATCACAAAACGCTGTTATGCATATAACTAAATAACTAGTGTGTTAATTGTGATTACAAAACTATGTTACGATGGGTGGTTTCAACCCTTTTGACCCGTTCTTTAGATACCTTTTCAACTGACCCATCTGAAACAAAACACTTGTCCACCCTAGACTATTTTGCTGCATATTCATCTAACACTTGTTAATTTGCTATTAGGTTTTCGCTGATATGGAAGAGCTTGGGATCCGGCCAACCGTTTCAATTGTTAATATGGTGGGGGATGTATTTCAGAAATTGGGTATGTTGGACAAGTATGAGAAGTTGAACAAGAAATACCCGCCACCAAAATGGGAGTATAGGTACATAAAAGGAAAACGTGTTAAAATCCGATCGCAGAATCTTAAAGAACCTTATTATGCGAACAAAGAGGTCAATCAGTCTAGCAATGAAACCAACAGTGACGATGAATCAAATGCAGATGAATTTGATGTGGATGATAATGAAGCTCGTGAAGTGGACGAACCTGGTGATTCTTTAAAATCTCCGTGATAGTAAGGAATGTATGTGTATGATTAGGGTTTCTTAATTATTTTTCAGTTCTTGTTACGTATTTTATTTAGTAAGAACACAAGTATAACATGATCCTGATAACGGGATAATGATCATTCAAATACATCGTATATGTGAATGTGATTTTCTCTCGTGTTCAACTAACTTCTCAATTCTCGATTGTTTTAGCCTAAACAGATTTGATATACTTTTGTGAATGATAATACAAACATCAATAACTTATAACAACAAAAGATGCACTAACAATACTGTTTGGTCAACACAACTTTGATTCAACGCAACATCGTAAATTTGTAAATCTATAATACATCGGAGATCCTTTGTGTAGATCAAAGTCATCTATCAAAATACAACAAAAAGTATTGTAAAAACTAAAAATAAACACTTGAATCTTAATGAAGAAGGACAAAATTGGTGAAAGTCATGAGAGCTTAAAAGGTTATCCCACATCGGTGGAAGTTCTAACTGTAAGTAGCTATATGTATACAAACATACACACAACACATGTTGACATCAAAATGTGTTTAAGCCCTTAACGTGTTTCTTCAGTGTTTCTTTGAAAACGTTGAGCGAACAAGTTAGGGTGCCAAAATACATTTTAATACTATTATCTTTTTTTTTTTTTTTTTTTTTTTTTTTTTTTTTTTTTTTTTACAAACATTTGAGCTATGATTAATTCAAAAATCTCTCGTCTCATCTTTACTCAAAGTTAATAAAACAACTCATTTATATCTTGGGAGGTAACGCTGAACACAATGGTCTGTTGCCTCTCTCGATCGAACGATCAGTCGAAGAAGGTCGCCCGTTGTGGGCAATCGTTCGGCGTTGATCGGCTGGAATAAAATCAAACGACTAAGTCGGATACTCGATCGGGTTCAACACACACAAAACAACAAACAAGCCTCCTTTTAATACAAACGTAAACGTATCAAGTATGATGTCAAATGTGTGGAAATCGGATATGGGTTCCTCCCCTTCTCTTTCTCCTCTTTTGGAGAACTTGAGAAAGATGCAGTAACTCTTCTAAAGCGTATTCGACGTTTTTCTACGACTCAAGACATTGGAGCGCGGGCTGCCGTTCATATTTTTAATAAGATTGGTTTTGCTATTGCTAGAGGTGTGGGGGCCCAGTTGGTTTTTCGGCTCCCCACCAATTTCTTGTAAAATCATTTTTATTGTTAATAAAAGTGATGGTTTATAATAAAATAATAATAATAATAATAATAATAATAATAATAATAATAATAAGATAATGGTGTATGTGTTTGAACTTTGCATAACCATGAAGAAGAAGAGTAGAAGACTATATAATAAGTCAATTTTTTTATTTTATTTTTATAAATAATTTATTTACAGCTTAAACCCTAAAAGTTTAATTTCATTATCATTTTTACCATATAGTTTTAACTTTCTTACATTTTAGTATAGAGAATGTATAAAAATTATTTTTTATGTAATAAAAATTAATCTATATGTAATAATTAAAAAAATAATAATAAAAAAATAAAAAATAAGTTGTTCGCCACTGTGACAACTTGATCATCTGCAAATCGCTAGCAAGAGAAAGCTGATGATATGACAAGCAAAACCCAAGTCGTCCTGGATTACCATTGTGTTCATATGTCATGGATGATTTATCTTTGAATGTCTATATGAGTATTGACTATGTGACTCCCACCGTTTACAAAGTGTTGTTGGTTTTAGTTTGTTGAAGTTACTTATTTAACCTTCACTTTAGTTTCTTAACTTTTACTTAAGATTTAGAAAATAACTAGATATTTGTAGCAGATGTATACGATGTTAGAAAAATTCATTCAAATCACACAAGTTTATTTTTATGGTCTGGATATGAATATGGATCACATATTTTTATAGTTAACATTTTATACATGTGCTCAATTTAGTCTATCGGAAGAAAACAGGCCAACATCACGTTGCAATTCAAATTATAATGGGCCGTTTAGTTGGTGAAAAATTTTATATTTTTTCAGGAAATTTTTCGTATGAAAAAAGAAAAATTGAAAATTTGTTTAGTTACACTTTTTCCAAACAATTTTCAAAAAATTTGGAATTCTCATTCTCTAAATTTTAACTAAATATTTGTAAAGCTCATTCTAATCTTCTCACTTTTTTCATTCTCTAAGAATCTAGAAACGAAAAAAAAAAAAAAAAAAAAAAAAAAAAAAAAAAAAAAAATCACCAACTAAACGGCCCCTAAGGCTTTAACATCTTGGTTTAGCAAAAACAAAAACTATGTTATGTTGATTAAAACAACGCATAAATGTTACTGATCAAATACGCATCAAAGCTGATAATCTTTGTTTCCTTGGCTAAAAGTAAGTTAATTTCGAAATTTTAATATATAAGTGAGACAAAATTAAAACGTCAAAAAGAATCTATATATGGTTTATCCTAATATTATAAGACATGTATTTCGAAACACCTCGTCCCGACGTGCATGAAAATTAGCCTCACTTATTTTATTAGCGCAAGTTTTAATATTTGTATTTATGTAAGGCTGAGCAAAACCGCCCGCCGCCCGATAACCGGCTCGATTCCGACCACCCGACGGCCCGTTTCCGATCCCGACTAGTAGACGGATCGGGAGTCGGTTTGGTTTTCCGGCGATATCGGTAATCGGGCTTGTCGGTATCGGGTCGGGACGGGATGAAAACCGGAAAACAACAAAGAGAACCGACAAATTCGACAAATCCCGACCGTCCCGATACCGATCCGACTGGTTTCGGGTCGGGAATTGGTTTGGTTTTCCGGCGATATTGGTAATCGGGCTTGTCGGTATCGGGTCGGGACCGGCCCGATGCTCACCCCTAATTTATGTGTTTGCTTTTTAACGGAAGGTGAAACGTTTAATATTATAACAACAAATGAAGACTGATCTGGCAGGCGATATCGGGTTGTGTGTATACACAATCTTGAATGTACCTAGATTTCTTTTTTTTTTATAAAATGTAAGACAATTTGGGATTGTAAGGTTGCGTGAAGGGTGAAAACGAGTGTGATTGACTTGTCAACGCACTATTGAAGAGTAATTGTTAAAAGAGATTTTCTAATATGTGTCGGTGGTACATGTTAGAATGTATTTAGTGAGCTTACATAGCCATATGGAATATGGATGATGTTATGGGTGGTGAATCTCTTAGTCCACTTTTACCTCTTTTAATAACATGATAATAACATGATAAATAGAATTGTTTATTGTTTTATGTTCCGTATTTTTTGACTTTTTTTTAATACTTTTTGTTTTGTATAACTTTTTATATATGTTTTGTACTTTTTGTTTTGCAATTTTACAAAAACGTAAAACTGTAAAAAAAAAAAAAATAAATAAATAAATAAATAAATAAATAAAAAGTACTCCGTATTAATATTATAAACATTTTAAGGGTATTTACAACTTATCACTCACCATATATGATTGTTGCTTGATATCAATACTTTATATTGTTAAACATAGTAATAATTTTATTTGGAAAATAAGCATGTTAATTTAACACTATATAATCATGACACAAGTTAAAAAACCTCATCGTGAAAATGTGTAATACTGATTTGAAAGTTATAATATTAGATCAATCCAAATTCTTTTAAATATGGGTATCTATGAGGTTTTGGGTTTATTGATACAATTTAGGGGGTGCTTGGTGGGAGGTTAAAAGGGGGTGGGGAATGGGTAAGGTATTCGAAAGGGCCCACATTTTTTAATATATGATGCTTGGTAAAGGGGTGCAAAGGGATTGATTACCCCAAAGTGGGTAATCACCCATTATAGAATAAATTGGGGGGTAAGGTATTGATTACCCACCTCACTCATTCCTTTGCATTCCTTTTCCCTTTCCCTTTCCCCACTTTGAACCAAGTGGACCCTAATTATATTTATTTTCCAGTAATTTTGTAAAGTAAATATTTCATTTTGGAGTACAACTCACAACAACCTATTATAAACATGATATATATAAAACATCAGTTTATCCGAATAAAACATGCATGAATACAGATTATATTACGAGTGTATGTTAATGAGACAGCTGTAGTGGGGCAATTGCATGCATGATAATGATCTTCTAATGATTGTGGTTGGCTTAGAAAGGTTAACTTTCTATTTTAAGTTGTGAGTTTTATCGTTTGACTTTTCAAGTTCGTCGTGAAATCATATTGTCGTCTTAAGTTATGTCTTTTCCTTTGTTACTATGGGGGACTTTTAATTAGACGTAGACCTTTAGTTTAAATTAATCTTTATTTGTTTTAAGTTCTGTTTTGCTATCAAGGTATGGAAGCTTCGAAATAAATAGCTACCAATAATATATATTCAGAGACGGAGATAAGAAGGAGCAGGGCGGGCATGTGCACTTTTAGCGAAAAAAATTGTAATGTAAAATTTTCAAAATATCTAACCATTTTTGTAATTTGACTCCCACTATAACAAACTAATTGGTAGTGTAGTTTTGAAAATTATTAAAGTTTGTCCTTTCAACCAATTTTCTGACTCTACCCCTGTATATATTACGTTTTATTAATGAGCTTTTCTAACCCTAGTTACATAAACAAACCAACAACAAACCTTGGTAAAAGGTTATAACTAGCTATCTATATCTTACTTCTCTATATCCGGCTTTCTATATAGGATTGTGTATTGTCTTCGTTGTCGTTTCTTACTTTCTTTTCAATGTAATTTAAAAACAACTTATACAAACAAAGCTAAATCTTTGATACTTTTCAGTATTGGAGGGAAGAATATTGAGTCATGACTTGCATATCACCCATGTATAAATGGGGAAAGATTTGCCTCTTTCTCTCCTTTGAAAGTGGAGTATAAGAATTTTCACAACAAAAAGGGAAAGAATGTGATCGAAGACGCAATCATTTTTTCTTGTAAATTTAGAGACGGGCAATTTATTTTACTCTAAAAAATATAAAGGTGTGTTTAGTTGGAGTAAACATTCTCTTGTTTTCTATCTCTAATTTTGTAAAAATTTGGAATGAAAATTTATCTCAACAAAACACTTGAAAATATAGAAAACGCGTTTAGTTGATGTTTGTAGATTCTATTTTGAAAAATGGAGGGGGTTTGTGGGTTACGAAAGAAAAAAAGGAAACAACTAAAATTTGTTTTGTATTTTTTTTATTAAATTAGAAAATAGGAGATTTTTTGTTTTGCAAAATGCTAATTTGAACATGATCTCTATTTTTCTTATTTTTTACAAAATATTTTATGGAAAACAAGGATGTTTTCCCCAATTAAACGCACCCTAAACATTTTTCCTTAAATTGTTTGCACATGTTTGTAAAAGAATCAATGATTATACAAAAAGAGTTCCTCGCTTCATGCCATAACAAGTATCAACTTCTAATATGCATAAAGTTTTGGGAAATCTCACCAACTTCATTATTCATTACTCAAATATCATCTTTTACGACTCAAACTTTTTCTCATTGATTGAAATGCAAAATGAACACTTATATTAAGACGTTTTAAAATAGTACTAATATGAATACTTATTTTGAGACGAAAGAAGTAAATTGTTCTAACTAGGAATGAGCATGGTACAGGTCCCGTACTGATCTCGTACCAAATTAGTGGTACCGATTTTTTCCCGAGCATAAATTAGTGGTACCGGTACAGTACCGAACGGGATTTGGATGTCGGTACCGTATCGGTACCGGAAAATCGGGTTTTTCCCCTTTTTTTCAGGAATTTTCCGATTTGATACCGGTCCCGTATCGAATTAGTTGTTCTGATTTTTTTCACCTTATTTTGTAGTCCCGATACCGTACCATATATCGAGATCGGTACTGTTTCGGTACAGTATCGATACGGTTCCGGTTTGATTCCGGGATTCGGATCGAAATGCTCTAGTTCTAACTTTTTTTTGTTGATCAACTATGAATCTCACTCACTTTGCATGCGAGACCCATTATGTGGTCTCTACCCAAACCCACCATCACTTTTAGTTTACCACTAATCGTGGCCCAACCCCATCTTATCTTGATCTCCCATGTTTGACAAGACTAAACATATAACCTTTGAGACTTATAACCCCAATTTCGTGACATTCATGCATCTTTTACTTATTTGTCATAAAAAAAGACATAACCCACACGTATGTTGTCTCAAATTTGTATTGATAGTCTTTTCCACGTATTGGTGATCGACATTCGATCATTTTAATTTCCTTGCTTCTCACAGTGGCTCGGCTACGTACAACTTCCTACACTCACCCTTGCTATACAATCCAGATTTCTTCATTAAAATTGTTCCATAATCCATATATGTTGGATTACTTATCAATGGTAACGTGTTTAGTAGGTCATAATATATCCATGGAGACTGATAAGCATAGTGAAATTAGGCTAGGCGACTATCATAAAAACCCTCGTTTGCTCTCTCTCTGGCGAAAAACGGCGAGACAAACTATTCCCTAATCGTTTTTCGTTTTTGCCAAATTAAACCGTGAACTTTATTGTTGAGAATCCTTTTATTATTCTTTATTCAATTGTTACTTTATCAACCAACCTTTGTTTCTCAATTCATATTACAATCGTTAAGGTTATTTATTTAATAATCATAGGGGATTGCTTTATTAGTCGGATCTGGTTCGTATTGTGATTTAGAGATTGTTCATGAATGTGTAGTTTATGACGGGGGTTACGAGAGAGAGGGACAAAGAGGGTGGGACTCATGATGATGGTAAGTCTTGTCCGGGTACTGCTGATTCGAGTGTGCCAATGACTCAATCAGGTTCTAATCCTCCATCTTTTGCGGATATGCTTAAGGATAAAACACTAAAGAAGACCGTTAAGATTTCGGAGATGCGAAACGAAAATTGTGTGGCTGGTGCTAATGTCACCATCCCTTTGGAAGCTGTCAATGAGGTATGCTCTAGATTTGCTAATACGTTGTATGGTTATTTCATTGGTAAGAGACTCGCTTTCCCGGTAGTTGAAAATTACGTTCGAAATACTTGGGCAAAGTTTGGTTTACAAAGGGTTATGCTTAATAATGGTTTTTTCTTTTTCCAATTTGAAACCAAAGAGGGTATGGAGAGGGTGTTGGAAGAAGGTCCATGGTTGATACGATTGGTTCCTATCTTTTTAAATATTTGGACCCCGAACACTACTCTTACAAAAGATGATATAACTTTAGCTCCTGTTTGGGTTAAACTTCATAATATTCCGGTTGTGGCGTATTCTGAGGTAGGTCTTAGTTTGATCACAACGCAAATTGGTCGTCCTATCATGCTTGATTCCTACACGAGTACGATGTGCCTTAAGTCGTGGGGTCGTATTTCCTATGCTAGGGCCCTTGTGGAAGTGTCTTCAAAGGAAGCCTTACTTGACTCTCTTGTGGTTGCTATCCCCTCCCCTAATGGGTCCGGTCATTCATTGGTAACGATTGATATTGAATATGAGTGGAAGCCGCCAAGATGTGAGACTTGTAAAGTTTTTGATCACAATGATGATGGATGTCCTAAGCAAGTGAAACAGGTTGTGAAAGATAAAGTGTTGGTTGATGAAGAGGGTTTCGTTGAACCCTCTAAGAAGAAAGGTAAAGGTAAGCTTCATGGTACTAATCGTCAGGTTGATGGGATTCGTTTTCAAAAGCCTAAAGTTTCGTATTACTATAGGCCGGTTACTAAGCCAAAGAATGGAGGAGCGTCGACGTCTAACCAATCAAATATAGGTCCTCCAACTGTTAATGTAGGTTCTACTTCTTGTAATGAACCTACGATTGATCCTACTAGTAGTACGGCTCCTTCCCAGGATGCCCAAGGTAAGAATAATAATTGGGTGGAGGATATCAACTTTGTTGAGTTGAAGAACAGCTTTGATGTGCTTAAGGCACAAGATTCGGTTTTGGAACCTGTGATTGGCACTACAGATACTCTTGAAGTTACTTCTAGTTCTTCTAAAACTACTTCTCCGTCGCCTATGAGAACCACTCCTATTGTTGAGAAAATTGGGAAGCTTGAACAGCTTATTATTGAAGGGAAAGGTACCCTTGTGGATGATAATGGGAAACCCGTTCCGGTGGCTGATGGTATAAGGAAGGGCAACCCATTCTCTAAGGTGGGTGAAGTAGTTGTTTCTGAAAGTGAAGATGAGGTGTTTGAGCCAAATGATCCTATGGATAGTTACATTTCATCAGCTGGAGGACATCACGAGCTTGAAGGCTATCTTTCTGATGATTATGCGGCCCAGGTCTTTGATTTACCTGGGCAATTTGAGGAATATAATAAGCAGTTTGATTTCAAGCTTCAAGGTCGTTCGAGGAAGTAATCTCTTTATTTGGATTTGTTTATTTGTTTTGCATGTCGTTTTTGTTTTCAATGGTTGTTCTAGTTGTTGGTAGCTAGTTGTTCATTTATGGCATGTCATAAATGATATAGGGGTTGTTCAAGCGGTTGCTTGAGGTTAATGTGGCGTTTCAGCCACATTCCATTGTACTTGAAACGGTTTTTTTGGTTAATATATTTTGCCAGGGTGGAAGTTCCCTTTTACCCAAAAAAAAAAAATATATATCCATGTATGTATATGTAAATTATTTGACAAGCTAGCATGATGTATACGTCCATATATGTGAGGAAACTAGAGAATAACCATCCTAACCGCCTTCGAAACCACCGGACCGCCTCCAAAACCAATTTTCCACATTCCATAAACCTGTTTTGATTTGAGTTTGTGGAGGATTCATGATGCAGAAGAATGTTCTAGGTTTATCGAGTGAGGTGGTGAGAGTGTATCTTCTTCTTCTGCATCATATAACATCATAAGTTGGATCTGGACCTGGACGCGAGGAGATGGATCGGTGGTAGCCAGGTAGCCCAAAAAAAACGGGCCGCGTCTACTGTAGGTAGAGCGACGTCGTATAGGATCACATTTAATATATATAGTAATGATTGCCGGAAATGGGGTGGGAGATTTAGTTCCGAAAAAATCTATAAAAGTTTGGAGCACCTATACAAAGTGGACCATATATACACACAGGATCCTATTGGGCCATTAACAAATACGATCTCAAATGAGAAAATAAAGTTTAAAAAAATAGATCATATATAATTTTGGTAACGCGCGTGTTTGCTTTATTATCCAGCTGGCAATGTTTTAAAAACATAAATATTATAGAAAGTGATATAAAGAGTAACTATGAACTCAAAAAGGCAACTAACTCATTCAAATTCGACCAGAATAACAAACTAGCTCTTTACCCTAGTGTGAATGACTACATATACCTCCGAATACTTCGCTTCGACGGAATTGAGTATAGTTGTTGTTGTAGAATAACGAACTAGCTAGTCATGCCCTAATATTCTCCATTAAAATTTGTGATTAAGTACACTAGTGTAATTGCTTTTTTCACCAAATAAGTCCATTTAGCCCTTCTTTAGTTAATATTTTGTATTGTGTTTTTGTGATATAACATAAAGTATACGGTAACTTATGAATCTATCTAAAAGTAACTACTGTAGAAGATATGCATGTGATCACACGTTTACACCAACTAATGACTCACTGACTTTGATAATATATCATAGTTTAATATTCTCAAATCTGGTTAAAAAATAAGACGATTCCTTTTAACAAAATGGTGCAAATTGGTGAAATGGTCCATACCCACCAAAGCATATAAATACAATCGCATTGTTGGCTTGGTGAAAGCAAAGCCCCATTTTTGACTTTTTTTTCTCAAATGTCAACCATTGTTTTACACTATATTTCCCACTATATATACAACCCATTTTACCTGATACATCTTCACACAAATATTATTCTCTCTATAAAGTCAACGCCTTTTATAACTTGCTTTCCAAGGTCAAAAGATATTCATTCATAAATTTTATATATTTGCATTTTAAGTTTTGTTTATATGGATGATGCATGGGATTTGTATGCAGTGGTGAGGAGTTGCACCACTGCGACTGCCGCAGATACTGCTGCGGCAGTTAATGCCACCAAGGTGGAAGATTACGATGATGGTAGTTATAATTTGGAGGTTTTGGCGTCCGAAAATGAAGATAACACATTTTTGTATCCAACGTTAAGTAAGTTTTCTGGTGGATTGGAGGATGTTTACAAAGCGGGATGTGGTGGGACATTGCCGACCACCAGGGCGACTACCTCTACGGCTAATGTTGCCATTGATCTTTCTGGCGAAGGATTCGTCCATGAACAATTGCCGATGTTGACAGACTCTCATTCCTTTTCTTTGCATGCCATGGATTCTCAATCTGCACGGCCTAGAAAAAGGTAGTAGTTACGTGACATAATATTTTTGAGTGACAAACTCGTACAGTAGTACAATACGTCTTATACAATTACATACACGTACCCTAGTTGATTTGGAAGTTGGAACCCCAACCATTTGGTTAAAGAACACCTTGATAACATGCCGGATATCGCTAGGCTGCAACCTAAGTTGATCATTTACATAATCAAAATATATTACTATATATTTATATGTAAAGTAACATGAAAACTATGGTTTAAATTTGTAGGAAAACCCAAGAGAAGACAGTATTTCAGTTGACACAAGAAGAGTTGAGTAATGATCTTTGGGCATGGAGGAAATATGGTCAAAAACCTATCAAAGGCTCCCCCTTTCCAAGGTACTTTTATTGCTAGTATTTAACAATGCTAAACAAAGTAAATAAAGTGCCAAAATCAAAACTATTTTTAGTACAAAAATAATTAATATGATGATATTTATCAAGAGTTTATATTAATTGTTTTGTGCTTTTGGCTATTTTCAGAAACTATTATAGATGTAGCACAACAAAAGCTTGTGGAGCAAAGAAACAAGTGGAACGTAGTCCTACGGATTCAAACATCTTTATTGTTTCATATTCAGGCGAGCACATTCACCCTCGACCCACTCACCGAAGCTCGTTGGCCGGAAGCACGAGAAGTAATAAATTCAACACAGAAAACAGCAACAAACCACCTATCTCACGCGGCATTTCTTCTGCGACCAATATTATTGAACACCCTCCATGCTCGTCTTCTTCTCCAGCTTCTGCTTCAAGTTTTTCTCCAACGACGTCTTTTAAGGAGGATGAATGTGATATAAATGACGAAGAATATGAGGAAAATGTACTTGTTCCGAATATGGGCATGCATGAAGATGTACTAAAGAAGTTTCGGGACATGAGTGGCGGTGGTGGTAGCTTCTGATATGATGCTCAAGCACCATGTTCAACGAAAGGACCGTGAAGGCTGGGCTATCGGAGAATTGATTACTAATCTCCAGACTTTGAGTACAAAAATAAAATTTCTTAGGATTCTTTAACATTATTTTTATACCAAAACGACTAGGCATTTTGAAAATTCCGAATTATTACTTTTCTGAAGAAATAAGATAAAGCAACTCTTGGTAGATTAGTTTTTCTTAAGGCTCCATAGATGAGCCCATTACGAATTTATATGGGGTGATAAGATTGTATTGTTAGTTTTCTATGTTAAACTCTATCAAATAGCACATTTGATGTTTTTCACAAGTTTTTATAGTTATTTTCAGATAAAAAAAAGCTAATGTTTAAAGAGTAAATTGCAAAATTCGTCCTTGTGGTTTGCCCAAATTACAGATTTAGTCCTTAACTTTCCAAACGTGCAGACACATTCCTTATGAGAAACTTTTCGTGTGGATATAGTCTTGCTCAAAGTGAAATGACTAAAATACACTTTGAGATGGAGGTAATTATACAAACGCCCCAGTCACCCAAAATGTATACCTTTTCTAGACCAAAAAATATTCACTTCTCAAAATGCCCCAGTAGATTTGGGCGACTTTTTCTATAGCTTTAAATCTTGACAAGTGTCCATTTTTTGTACTTTGGCCGACTTTTTTTTGTAAGTGATGTGTAAGATACTTTATGTACTTTTTCAGACATGTTTTTAGGCGACCTGGTATATGTGAAGCAAAATGGCTCCTCAAATAATACTAACGCCCTCTTGTGAAGCAAAATCAATTATAATTTTCTCAAAATTTGTACAAATCACATATATACTCCTTGTGAAATTAAACTTTCTTTGAGCCATTGCACCCGTTTTTGCAAGCATTGACAAATGCACGAATGGACAATTAATCAGGAAGGTTATGTGGATATAGTAATGTGAATAATAGGTTGCTAAATGAACAATTGCATATGAGGAAAGTAAAATCATTTGCTAGCACTGTAAAACATACATAACAAATATAATAATATAGTTTAGCTAGGACCAAGCCGGTTCAATCCATGCATTATGTGGGAGATGTTTTATTGTTCCAACGAGCTCGAGGTCGAGTCGTGTTTATCGATCATCTAATACATGAGTTCAAGCTTTACCATTATATATGTGTTTATCACATATAATTGTATACGTATATCATAATTAACGACTTGGAGCCTAATGTACTAAAAATCAAGCTAGGGTCGAGTTTTATTTACTTGTCTTAAAAACGAGTCAATAAATAGTTTGTAAAATATGTTATGAGTTGGACTCAAGCTAAAAGTAAAAGGCTCGAAATGAGCTTTCGTAAGCTTGGGTTCGACTCGACTTTTTTCTACATTTGTTAGTTATAATAATATGAATGTTGTAATTTTGAGGATAATGTTAGGGTTGTTCATCAATTCGGTTACCGGGTTGTTCAGTTAGTGTTTTTTCAGTGTAAAACCAAAACTCGAACCGAATTCAAATTGGGTTAAACCGAATAACCAAAGACCAAACCGAATAATCCGAATTACACAATTCTAATTATTTATTCAAGGCGAGTGTTTCTAAATATGTGAAGCCATTTGTAAAGATGGAAATGTAGCACATTTGAAAGAGCCCTTGATTGGAGGGGTTATGGGTTTCTAGTGAAGCCTCACACCATATCTACTTTTCTATTGTGGTGGCAGGATGAGTGATTGAGTAGATTGGTGATGGGGAAATGTAGCTAGATGGTAGGTGCTAGAATGGTGAATTGAATGGTGTATTGATTCTTAAGATTGCCGATGCAACTGTTATGATGAAACTGGCAAGTGTTATGCTTTGTTTCTGGATGACGAATGTATGGTCAGAGATTAGATTGTAGTGACTGATATTAGACAAGTGTGTTGTGAATGTAGTATAGTCTTATTCTGTATCAAGATTGGGATTTGTCCAATGCTTGTTGTTATTATTATGTTTTGTTAAGATTGTCTGGAGATTAATATAAATATATTCACCATTGCACCAACAAAAAAATTATAATTATTTATTCATTTAATTATATAGATTTATTGCAAAGAAAAAAATTTCTATATATTTAAAAATTTTTAACAGTTAAGTGAGTACTAGACTAGACTAAGAGGGAAGGAACTAGTCCAATTTACTGAGTTATTGGGCCTGGGTTTGGGCCAAATTACTCAATCGTCCTCCAGCAGGCAGCAAGTACTAAGTAATATCTTTGTCAACCAACCGGAGAGTTAACGCCGGAAAAGAAATGCTTCTTCTACAGAGGTTTGCGAGGCAGTCATCAGTCGGTGCTCCTGCAGGTATTGATTACCTCCAAATACTTTAAGATTGATTGCTTATTTCAGTTTGGTGGTTTGCACTTTAGAATAAGCACTCCCAAACAGCTCTGCTTATTTCAAAATTACTACTACAAATTTTGCACTATAGGTTTATTATAGTAGGTTTCTTATCTTTTAAGTAGTTTAGAATAAGCTATCCCAAACACCCCGCTAATACGGCTCAAGATAAATTTTTTTATTCATAGTGAGACTAGACCTTAACTATTTGACTAGGCATATAGGCAAAAAACTCTTGAATATTCAGAGCAAAGTCCTTAATACATGGAGTTATGATACAACAAACTCAGGGTGTATGTTTTGCATTTAGACGACTCAATTCCATCAAAATGGAATGGGTCAGGTTTGTAGAAATTAGCTAAAAGAAAGGAAAACAGTAGTAGCACAGGTCAAAAAGTCACGCATACTATATTGGTTTATCAATGCAGATTATCGCAGTAATATAGCTTTAGTAACACTCAGTTATCAGTTAGTCAACTTCACCTGTCACCCACGTTAGAACTTGCGTGTTTTTGTTGCCCAACCCGGTGGAGTGGACCCATCCATTTTGCCACCTTAATCATGGGATATTGATGTTTGCTTTACCATAATGGATCATCATCTTTCATTGTCTGTAACTTGCGTATGAAATTTGAGTTCAAAAAAATTCTCAGTGCTTTAGATATGCTGCTACTGAGTTTTATTCTCTTTTTGATTAATCACGGTTACAACTATTGGAATTAATGAATGTTCTGTTTCTTTAGCTTCTTTATGAGGTATAAATTTTGGTGCCGTATATTAAACAAAAATTGGCATTAGTTTATATTACTCCCTCACTTACTAGCTTTTCATTAATGGAAATTTGATTTTAGACGTACGATGGCTACAAAGTATTGGCTAGCCAACCAATATACCGTACCATCACCTTTACGGCTTTACTGCTTTACCATCACTGACTAGCTTTTCATTAACGGAAAAATTGATTATTATTGGCTTTTTTGTAAATATCTGGTCTATCATATCTGATATATTTCATTTTGATTTATGGATAGTTTGTGCTTATTACTTATAATATATCGGGTCTATCATATCTGACTAGCTTTTCATTAACGGAAAAATTTATTGGCTTTTTTGTAAATATCTTGTCTATCATATCTGATATATTTCATTTTGATTTTTAGTTGCAACCCATTCGTATTAATACTTTTCATCTATGCATTTATAGGTAGCAATTTTTACTCTTTAATCAAAAACAGTTCCACCACGACAACAACTCGTCTCCAAAGGCTATCAACCAAGGCCACTGGTGGTAGAGACGAATGGAACGACGCCTGGGAGACAGCATGGCTACCTGAAGATCTATCAGCCAAAAATCGAGCACCATGGGAGACAGATGTCAATTTCTCCATCTCAGACACACCACCAAAGGAGGAAGAGGTTCTGGATCCGGATACAAAGGCGTTTGTGGAAGACATGGCCGATAATTGGGAGCAAAGGAGGAAAAAGGGCGGGACGAGTAAGAGCAAAAGAGAACAAGAAGAAGAAAGGTTGATGAAGCTAAAAGAAGACGGGAAATCATTGTACCGTTTGGAAAATGTCAAGAGGGATTATAGGGTTATGAAACAAAGGGTTCATGCTGGTTTGTGGGTCAAAGAGATTGAAAAGATGGAAGAGGCTAAACTGGGTGGCTCTGCTGGTGCTGCTGATGATCTTGACAGATTTCTTGACACCGCTTCCGAGTAATCTCTCTCCCTCTTTCTATGGTCTTTATGTGTTTCAGAAATCCACTTACATCTACTGAATATGATATTGTTTTTACTAGAGTCATATAGGTACTGAAAATCAGACATTGTAGATAGCTCTCTAATAAAAGAAAAAATAAGACAAATAAGACAAACTTCATATATGATAGTTGCTTATTAGCATTGGATTAAATACATTACCCATGTATACATATAGTACACTTAATGACATGCTAAAAGATGTAGTATAAGACAACGAAGACTGTTGGTCTATATTATGAGCAAGGTCCTATATGAAACACAATTCACAATGAAAATGGATTAGAGGTCTTAAAGAGAGGTTATTGGGAAATATATATTTAAGTGTAGCTCGAAAACTTTTAAAAAAGTCTATAGCCTCTAGCTCTGGGCATCCCATAATGGATACAGGGTGGTGTATTTACTTCAACCATGGAAATATTAGTAGAAGGAACATTTGTGTTTTGGTACATGTGCTGCAACCAAACATCCCCACGATTCGGTGATATTGTCTGACCACGAGTTTCATGTCTAATTGTCTATAATACTCTTGTAATGACCTGAAGGAGAATCTTGTGGATTAGAATCCATGCTGTCAATGAGCTATTAGATAACATTTGGGGAATATGTAGTTCAAATTTGAGAAAACTATGAAGTTCAAAAGTCAAACATAGGGTGTAGAAATATCAACTTGTCAAAGAACTGATAATATAGAGTGAGGAATAAATTTTTGTACTCATGGTTTTTCACTTTGTTGAAAACAATTTTTTGCAGGATTTTTGAGTCTGGAAGCAGTGATTTGAACAACTCAAAAGTGAGAGATTCTT
Organism: Artemisia argyi; assembly: GCA_030686995.1. Lineage (NCBI taxonomy): Eukaryota > Viridiplantae > Streptophyta > Magnoliopsida > Asterales > Asteraceae > Artemisia > Artemisia argyi. The sequence goes on along the minus strand of CM060709.1, from coordinate 136,791,123 downwards.
GGGATTTGAAAAATAAGCCGGATGGATGGGAAACAACATCGAAGGGTGAAGAAGATGGTAACATCTGGGAAATGTCTCAGAGAGAAGAAGACATTCTTGTTCAAGAGTATGAACGTCGAATTGCTTTCAGCAAATTCCAGGTTTCTCTTCTCTTCTTTTCAACTCGTTATTCATATGTCAATGATTGTGACTGGGGAATGTTGTTAAATCTTATGTTTTTGTTTGGGTATTATGCAGATAGCTAGCTTTATTAAGCAGCATATATTTAGTCGAAGGAGACCGATTGATGGATGGAAGTACATGATTGAAGAATTGGGACCGAATGCCAAGAGAGGTAGCAAGGGAAGTGTTTCAAGATTACCTAGCCTTGCTGATCCGGCCACTCAACCATTTACGGAGGAGAAGATACCAATTACCACTACAAACACAAGGGGAAGATAGATATGTAGACAATCTTTATTGATATCGTTGGAGATTTATTTCAGAAATTGTGTATGCGGGACAAGTACCAGAAGTTGAAGTGATAGCCTCCATCAAATGGGAATAGTAAGTACATTAACTATTGAAGGAAAACGTGCTAAAATCCAATCACAGATTCGTAAAAGATCTGGTTATTCTAACAAAGAGGTCAACGAGTTTAGCGTTGAACCTACCAATGATGAGTTAAATTCAGATGATTCTGAAGTGTATGAACTTGGCGAATCTGTAATCCCTTCTTCATTACAGTGATAGCAAGGAATTTTCGTGTGCGATTAGGATATCTTTGTTATCTTTTAGCACTCTGTATTTTATTTAGTGAGATACTATTATGACATTATATTTGATAAATGGACAATTCTGCTTAGTCGAATATGCAGAAAAATGATAAAACATTTCTGGTTTACAACTATTTCAGTGCTATGTTATATCCTAGTGAAGACTGGATAGATCAGTCACAAGTATCGGTTTTTTGTTTCAGTGAGGTCACTTGCACCACAGGTATGTTATATCTAAGTGCTTTGTTTTCGGGCATGCATATAAGATTCTTGATGGAATTACCTTCTAATGTAGGCATTTCCTGAAAAAAGAATTATAATAGCCTACCTTCGTATAAGAAAGCTAGATACAACATTGTGTACATAGAACTTTGCTAGTTGAGTATGGTTATCGTGGTCATCTTGTAATACTGTGTCATTGAGTTATGGTTGGATGTCATGAACTCTATATTACCATAGGTTACATTGATACGCGCCAAGCCAAAATCAGTTAACATTTAGGCGGGAAAATCTGTTTTGACTAGTTCTTTCATTTTCTCTTGTATAAAGTGAGACTGGACCTTAACTAGTTCTGTGTATATATACTAATTTTGCTTCATTTGTAGTTATAAGCCATGTGATCAGCAGCGCTGTATAGGTAGTGTGTTTTGTTTCTTTCGGAAGAGGTGGTAGATACAAACTCTTGAATATTGATACCATCGCAGGAAAGTCCTTAATACATGTTATCATGGACTTATGATACAAACTCAGGGTGTATGTTTTGCATATAGACTTTTAGACGTGTCAATTCCATCACTTTACTTCAAAATGGATCAATTCGGGCATCTGGAATGGGTCAGGCGTGTAAGGTTTGTAGAAATTAGCTAAAAGGAAAACAGTAGTAGCACAGGTCAAAAGTCACGCATACTAAATTGGCTTATCAATGCAGATTAGATTATTATCGCAGTAATATAGCTTTAGTAACACTCAGTTATCAGCTAGTCAACTTGACCTGTCTCCCACATTAGAACTTACTTGTTTTTGTTGCCCAACCCGGTGGACCCATCCATTTTGCCATTCGAGAACATATTACTGCTGTTGTAAAAAAGATATTGACACACATGAATACCAAAAAATTTCACTGCCTTGAAATAACTATATAGTGCATTAGGTTCATTAGTAGTTACAGTGGTTTTAGCGCTTTGGGCCATTATTAAACTGTATATACGGTACTTTTTTAACTAGTCAAATGCAGGTTGAATGGGCTTGTGAACAGTTTAAAGTGCCATTGACAGTCGCACTGCTGTTGCATGAAAGGTTGTCTCATGAAGAACAATACCGTGTATCAAAATTATCCCAATAAGAGGAAAGTCATATTCTCCATTAATCTTGCTGAGACCTCTTTGACCGTTCCAGGAGTCAAATTTGTAGTTGACTCTTGAATGGTCAAACGAACTGGAACTGGCATGAATGTTCTTAGAGTTTGCAAAATCAGTCAAAGTACGGGTAATCCAGTTGCTGGAAGAACCAAACCCGGAAAATGTTATCGGCTTTATACCGAGAGCGACTTCCAATCCATGTCATCCTACCAAGAGCCTGAAGTCCGTAGGGTTAATCTCGGCATTATTCTTAGATTTGTTTGATGCACCTTGTTATTCAGCTATCAAGACTGCAGTCAAAAGTCTTATCAATCATCCGCTGACACGTTAGCGATTGATTTTTTGTGTGAATTTTGTGAGCGAGTCTAGCATTTCTCTACATATATAGTGCATGAAAGGGTACCACCAACCGTTGCAACTCTTCAACATACCGTTATATCATATAGCTGCAAAAAATGAAACGTTGCATCAGTTTGTTAATAGACACACTGAAAAAACCTAATCTGGGTGCGAAATCTAAAAAATGTTCGTAAGAAGTTATTTTGCCTATAATCTTGTCGGGTTATAGTCAAATGGTTGTACTCATATTCTTCTTACAATATATTATTCATCTCTTTGAATCTCATTTATATGCAACCTTACGAGAAAAGAAAAAAATATAAAATTATACCAAAAAAAAAATAAAGTGTTACAGTGCCAAAAAGATGTTAACAATAGTCAACAAAACTTGGTGATAAAATTATACAATCAGATGCGAAAGTGTTTAGATGTTTTGTCTGCACATGAAAGGTTTTTAAAGGTTGTGAGACACTTTTTTCATTGTGTCTGTTGACGTATGTACCCTCCGGATACATGCCGTACAAAGCTATACCCTCCGGACCCGTATCAGGTAAAATGTACTCGGATGTGTTCAAACAATCCGGACCGATATCCGAAGGGTTACGAATGTCCGCATGATCTCAGCCGTCCGGAGATCACAAACCCTTCGGATAAGCCAACAAGTACCTAGACCAAAGTACAAACAAGTACACCAAAGTATATGATAATGGAGTCTAAACTAGCGAACATTAAGGGCTAAGTACGAACCAGCCTGGCACTTCATGTAGAGAGTCTATAAATAGAGAGGAAATCTTCATTTAAGGTTAACTAATTCTCTCCCACTTTCTAGTTTTATTCATACTCTCTCTCACTAAGAACATATACTTACTCTCATGCCGGAGGTTGGTCCTGGGATACATTCCCGGGACGAGTCTAACGGACGTACTTGTTTTGCAGATATCTGAAGTAACATACTGTAAGCAAGGATCACATTGAATCCGGAGGACCTACTCTAGTCCGAAGGATTCATCTCGCTTGTTCGAAGTAGAAACAAACTTTTACCTCAACAAATTGGCGCCATCCGTGGGACCCGTCATTCACTCTACCGAAGCTAAGAAATGACAGGTCCTTCCCCAGCAACACCCGAAGGATCCGGAAGTCGTCCGGATAATAATACCAATCCTGTCAACCTTGAACAAATCCAGAGCCACTTTGCTACTCTAAAATCTCTCATCCAACAATACAATGTCTCAGGAGAAACACCGATTGACCCCATCCAACTCGACTTTGAGGTTGCCGGATCTCATGATGTCGAAGCCCAAAAGGCCGAAGAGGATAGGACGGACGACTTATCAAAACCTTTCAAGGCGGCGTCCAAGAGTCCTTTTACACGAAGGATCATTGATTTCTCCGGACCGAAGGGTTCAAAGTATCTGATGCCTTCTCACTTGAAGTTATACAACGGATCTACAGATCCTGACGATCATATCACCAGATTCGAAGGGGCGGCCAATCAAGGTGCGTGGCCCATGCCAATTTGGTGCATGATGTTCCAGCAGACCCTGGATGATGCTGCTAGAGCGTGGTTTGATCGTCTTCCGCGAGGTAGTATTGATAATTGGGATGAATTAAGTGAGCAATTCATTCAGAGATTCGCCCTTCGTAGAAAGTGCATCAGAGATCCGATGGAAATTACCAAGATCATCCGTAGAGCTAACGAGGCTCTCTCGGAATTCAAGGAACGATGGACAGATGAGGCTAGTCGCATTTCGGGAGTACCAGAGCTGATGCAGATATCCTCTTTTATTGATGGTTGTAAAAGTCCGGAGCTAGCGAAGAGATTCTCCGAGAAGGTTCCCCAGAGCGTAACCGAAATGATGATACGGGTTGATGATTTCGTCCGTTCCGAAAGAGTGTATCGACTGACGGAAGTACCGAAGGGAGAAAGGGTGGATAATTCTCGTAGAGATTATCAACCTAATCCATACAGCCGAAATGACCATAACACACAACGGTCCTCCTTTAGAGGAAACCACAAGAAAGATGTTCAGGACTTTAGACCCAGACGAAATGATAATTTCGCACCATACGTGCCCAGACGAAATGACAATAATACCTACCGGATAGACTACCGGAGGGATTATCGGCGTGACGACGGGAACAGAAGAGATACCAGACCACTAGACTTAAACATGCTCACAAAGGCCCCTAAAGAGATCTTATCAACGGAGCATCAACTCAGGCTACCGGCACCCCCGCCACTAAGAGGAAGGCCGTCAAGAGAAAACATGGATAAATACTGTGATTATCATGGAGAGAAAGGCCATCTCACCAATGACTGTCACAATCTGAAGGAGCAACTCAAGATAGCCCTGGATACCGGCAAGCTTGACCACCTGATCAAGGACGTCCGACAAAGAGATAGAGCACCACCCAGAAATAACCATCAAAACAACCAAGGTCGAATCATCAATATGGTCCGGCATCAAGAAAGAAATCCGAAGCGAAAGACGATAGATCAGGAAGAAGAGTGGATGAGAGCCCCCATAAGCTTTCCTCCGATCCTTCCGGGGGACGCTTCCGATGAGCCACTTATAGTGGAGGCAGAGATTGAGGGATATACTGTACGGAGAGTATATGTCGACCAAGGCGCATCGGTGGAAGTAATGTACGAGCACTGCTTCCTAAATCTGGACTCTTCCATCCGGTCGCGTCTATCCAAGACAAACACACCACTGGTGGGATTCTCAGGAGAAAGCATAAATCCATTGGGGAAAATAGAACTAGAAGTATGTTTTGGGAGTGAAGGGCTATACCGCCGAACTATCATGAAGTTCGCGGTGGTTAGATCTCCCTCTCCGTACAATGTGATACTTGGTCGGTCCGGAATTAAAAAACTAAGAGCCATCCCGTCAACTATACACTACATGATGAAATTCCCGACGCCGAGAGGCATCGCCACTCTAGTAACCCGATCGGTCATCATCTCAGAGTGCAGAAAGCTGGAAGAAAAATTCTTAATGGAAAGGGAGACCCAAACAGAGACCTCTTCGGAAACACCCATTGAAGAAACTACTGGAACTGAAGATGTGCTGGTTCATCCGGCATATCCGGAACAACTAGTGACAATAGGAAGGAATTTCTCAAAAGAGGGGCGAAGGCAATTGATAACTTTACTCAAAAATAGCCGAGACATTTTCGCATGGGAACCCTCGGATATGACTGGCATTCCCCGATGGGCAGCTGAACATAAGCTCAACGTAAACGTCCAGGACAAACCGGTAGCACAGAAAAAGAGATTCTTCTCGGAAGAGAAGAACCAAGCCATAAATCAAGACGTAGAAGAGTGGCTGAAGGCCGGAATAATCAGACCTGTCCGGTATCCGACCTGGATCTCTAATCCGGTATTGGTGAAGAAGCCGGACAATACCTGGAGGATGTGCATTGATTTTAAGAACCTGAACTCATCGTGCCGCAAGGACTACTATCCGTTGCCTGAAATAGACTGGAAGATCGAGTCGGTGATAGGATTCCGATACAAGTGTTTCTTGGACGCTTACAAAGGATATCATCAAGTACAAATGGCAAAGGAAGACGAAGAGAAAACGGCCTTCTATACGGATCGGGGAACATACTGTTATGTAAAAATGCCGTTTGGTTTGAAGAATGCCGGGGCAACCTATCAGAAGTTGGTAGACTCTGTCTTCCGGAAGCAAATCGGCCGGAACTTGGAAGTGTATGTAGACGATATGGTGATAAAGAGTCAAACGGAAAAAGAGCTATAGGCCGATATTGCTGAAACGTTCGACAATCTCCGGGGAATAAACATGAAGTTGAACCCTAAAAAATGTTCTTTCGGAGTGGAAGAGGGAAAATTCCTCGGATATATGGTGACGTCCGAGGGGATTAGGGCTAACCCCAAGAAAACCAGAGCAATCGCCGATATGCAATCACCAAAATCACTAAAGGAAATGCAAAGCTTAAGTGGCAAACTCGCAGCACTCAATCGTTTCTTATCAAAATCAGCCGAAAGGTCTCTCCCTTTCTTTGAAACTTTAAAAAAACATCACTAAGGACAACAAAGAAAGATATCAATGGACGGAAGCGGCTGAAAAAGCCTTCCAAGATATGAAGAAAATGATTCTGGAGCTCCCCTGCCTAACGACTCCGAAATCTAAAGAAGATTTGTATATATACCTGTCAGCCGCAGCAGAAGCAATAAGTGGAGTGCTGATGGTCGAAAGAGAGGGGCGGCAGATCCCAATCCATTATGTAAGTCGAACCTTGCTGACTTCATTAATGAAATACCCATCAGCACAGCCTCCCCGGATCCGAAGAAGAGAAGCAAAGAGATATGCAACGTTTCTCAACCGGAAGAGTGGATCCTATATACTGATGGGGCCTCCAGCAGGAAAGGTGCCGGAGCAGGATTAGTGTTAATTAGTCCGGAAAAAGAAGAATACACATATGCTCTCCGGTTAAATTTCGAAACTACCAATAACGGAGCAGAATATGAAGCGCTCCTGGCCGGATTGAGAATTGCAAAGGAGATGCATATAGAGGCGTTGGACGTACGAGTGGACTCTAACTTAGTGGCAAGCCAAATCAATGGAGAGTTTACTGCATACATGGAGAGCATGGCAAAATACCTCGCGAAAGCCAAAGAATACATCACTTGTTTCAAACGCTTCAGAATAAAGAACATCCCAAGAGCTCAGAACCAAAAAGCAGATGTGCTCAGCAAGCTAGCATCCGTAGCATTTGACCACTTAACGAAAGAGGTCCTGGTAGAAGTGTTGGAGAAGCCGTCCACCGAAGAAGAAACAGTCAACACAATAGTGGAAGAAGAGGAGGAAAATTGGATGTCCCCCATATTCCGATGTTTAAACGAAGGTATATGGCCGGAAGATCAAAATGAAGCTCGAAACCTCCGTATGAAAATAAGCCACTACACATTAATTGACAACGTGCTATTCAAAAAATCCTACCTAGGACCGATGTTACGATGTGTCGGACCTCTCCAAGCCAATTACATAATCCGAGAGGTGCACGAAGGAGCATGTGGCATGCACTCCGGACCCCGGACTGTGGTAGCTAAACTCATGCGACAAGGCTATTATTGGCCAACCATGCACCGGGACGCTAGGGAGGTCATCCGAAAATGCGATGCCTGTCAGATACATGCTCCGGTCCCCAAGTTGCCAAAAACGGTGCTAACCTCCGTCATGGCACCATGGCCCTTCTTCCAATGGGCAATTGACATTTTGGGGCCTTTGCCCGAAGCTCCAGGAAAAGTTAAGTATGTTATTGTGGCAATAGACTATTTCACAAAGTGGATGTAAGCAAAACCGTTAGCCAAGACAATCGGAAAAGAGGTCAAAAAGTTTGTATGGGACAACATCGTCTGCAGGTTCGGACTACCCAAGATAATTGTCACAGACAACGGAAGCAACTTTGTGGGAGATCCGTTCAAAAGTTGGTGCGAGAGGTTAAATATCACACAAATCAACACGGCCGTGGCTCACCCTCAAGCCAACGGATTGGTCGAAAGAGCCAACAAAATCCTAATGAAGGGATTTAAGTCCCGGCTAGGAAGAGAAAGAGCCGGATGGGTAGACGAATTACCAAACGTACTGTGTGCTTTCCGAACCACCCTGAAAACTAGCAACGGAGAAACCCCTTTCAGTCTAACTTACGGAAGTGAGGCAGTCATTCCGGCAGAGATCGGTATGCCTACCTTCCGGACCATGATGGCAAACGTTGAAAACAATGACGATGAGATAAATCTAAATCTAAACTTACTAGAAGAACGAAGGGAAATGGCGGCCATAAGGGAAGCGAAGTACAAAAAGAAAGTGGAGCAGTATTACAACCGAAGGGTTAGATTCGAAGCATTCAAAGTGGGAGATTTCGTGTACCGGGAAAATGAAGCCAGCAGGGTGGAAGATCAAGGAAAATTGGGACCTAATTGGGAAGGCCCCTACCGGATAACGGAGGCTTATCAGCACGGCACATACACGCTCCAAACCATGGAAGACGTGGAAGTACCTCGAACCTGGCATGCAATTAACTTAAAGAAATGTTTTATGTAACCTATTATGTACTTTGATTTTTCAGGATCTATTGTAAGGCATGAGCCATTTTCGCATCAATGAAAAACTCGATGCATTTTGACCATATATAGAGTTATTTTCCGCAAGACACAAGTTGTCCAGTGAATAAAACCCCAAGTGGGTATTACTAAGGCCAAGTGCCGAAGGGTACAAGTTACCCCGTCAATGCAAACCCCAAGTGGGTATTACTAAGGCCAAGTTCCGAAGGGTACAAGTTACCCCGTCAAAGAAAACCCCAAGTGGGTATTACTAAGGCTAAGAGCCGAAGGGTACAAGTTACCCCGTCAAATAAAACCCCAAGTGGGTATTACTAAGGCCAAGAGCCGAAGGGTACAGGTTACCCCGTCAAAGAAAACCCGTCAAAGAAAACCCCAAGTGGGTATTACTAAGGCCAAGAGCCGAAGGGTACAGGTTACCCCGTCAAAGAAAACCCCAAGTGGGTATTACTTAGGCCAAGAGCCGTAGGACACAAGTTGTCCGGAAGACTAAAACCCCAGGCGGGTATAATTTAAGGCCAAGATCCGAAAGAAACACAAATTGTCCAACAAATTAAACTTGAAGAGTTCGACTAAAGTCGATGTCCGAAATATACAAATGTCTCGGAAAACGCACATATAAATTGGAAATAGCATAAGGACAAATAACAAAAATGGCAAAAGATAACGGTATGCATATTTATCTGATCAAAAGTCAATTACATTAAGTATTCCGGAATAATGGAAGAATAAAAGACATCCTATTACATAAGAACAACTAAATACATCAAATTGTTCCGAAGCAACTATTCTACAAAATAGCGGAACAGCAAATACCTATGCTATTACATCAGCGGCAATGAGGAAATAAGAGCTTCACGGGGAATCCGGAATACCTAAATCCATAGTCAAAATGGAGGTATCCTGATCCCAACATACAAAATCCAAACAAAGGATTGAAAGATAAAAAACTTCAGGAAAAGACCGAGGCGTTCTGATCCGAAGACTGGTTCTCGGAAGGATTCTCGACATGAGATTTGACCTCCGGTTCTCCAATCACCGGTTCTTCAGCTGGAGCAGGGTCAGGAACCAAAGCATTTAGCTCGTCAAACTTCCGGTAGATAGTTTGACGGATCTTCTGGATGAAGGGATAGTCCTGAGAAAGGGCCTTATCATACAACGGACCATATTTGGCTCCGGCATCCATATCTATCCCCTCAACTTCCCCTAACAATTCAGCCGCCTTCTCCGGCTCATCAAATAAACCTGCCCCGTCGATCAGCCCAGAGTAATAAAACAAATTAAAGGGCTCAGCCAATGCCGTTCAGAATTCATGACTTCCGAGAAAACGATGGATAGCTTCCGGGATAAACTCGTTAACAATGCGGTTCCTCTCCACCTCGGCATTACCAACAGCCACAACAATTTCCACCTTCTCTTGACAAAGCTCCCTGTAAGCTTTCTCTTCATCGTTTAGCTTCTGCTTGGCATCAGACAACTGCCCCTCCAACGACCTGATCTTCTCGGCCTGCTCGCCGGAAACTTTCCTCCACTCATTATTCTCTAACTCAAGATTACCAACCCTCTCCTCCAGACTCGCATTTTCTGCGCGAAGCTTTCTCAGCCCTTCCGGATTCACCTCGGAACACTCTGCATGAACCTTCTTCAACTCATGAAACTCTCCGGACATCTGCTGGAACGTCTTCCAGTTGTCATCAAGGGTCTTATCACAGATCTTGTGGGTGTCAAACAATTTTTTGTACTCCTTCGAAAGAGACTCGAAACGGAATATCATATCCGTTTGAGCCGTGACACATTTACCCAACAATAACCATGACCTGCGGACAGCCTCTTCATCATCCTGATCGTCCAGATATTTCTCCTCCTTGGGAGTTGCAAAATTTATCAACATATCTCGGCAAGCAGTGGCAGTGTTCAGACGAGTTCCTTTCGTCACAGTCCACGCAGGTACGTAGGGGGCATCATCCTCACCATCCCCCTCTATATCAACCTCCGTATCCTCCTCATCCACAAGTGTTTCTTTCCCCGGACGCCGGGATGCACTTTCTGAACCCCCTGACAACGAAAGAACCTCCGTCAACAAATAAATATAAAAAAAAAAAAAAAAAAAAACGAAGGTGTAACCATAAAAGATCATCCGAACGTACCAGATGACAAATCATTCGGGTGCACAGAACGAATAGGCTTCGGCCTCTCCACGGCCTCTCCAGTGTCCAAATCAATAACGGTATCACCAGCAGAAACCTTGCTTCTCTTATGAAGGCGAGAAGAGACACTTCCTGCTCCAGTTCTCTTCAACGGAGGTTTCTTCAGCCCCGTCTTCACAGCCTGCTCCTTCTTCCTATCTTTAGCAGCTATCACCTTATCATCAGCAACTTCAACACTCTTCAACTCCTCCGTCTTTTCCGGTACCTCAGTATTGGAGGCCAAGGGAGGAGTAACATGCACCTCACGAACATGCCCTTCCGGAAACGGGGTACCCTGAACAATCTTCGTATTCCTTCGTAGCAGAGGCTTCTTTAGATAACTCGACATGGTTATACCTGCGGACAAACAAAACCCAACGTTAAAAACGAAAAGAGATGCACAATATAAAAACACACATTATAACAAAGGCTATACCCCTCCCCTGCTCATCCCTCAACGCCGGACGGTAACCAGGAAACTCCCAGTGATCCGATAAACCCAGGGCATACAAGAACGCTTGCGGAACTTGACAGGGTTCAACAATCGTCTCGGAAAGCCTTTCGGCATGAGTAACATCATACTCACTTGCCTTTGGAAACGGATCCGATACGTCCGAATCCGAATGCCTCCACGGCATGGCAAACGGAATAGCTCGCCTATCGATAAAGAAAAAAATTGTACTTCCAACCCTTCAGACAGGAGGGAAATTCCCCAAAGCAAACCTTCCTATTCTTATGAATGCGCTTCTCGAAAGAAAACCAATCACCCTGCTTGCTAAGTTTATAGAAGACACGAAATAGGGCAGTAGTAGGAGGAATGTGCATGCTACGGCAATACACCTCAAAAAGGGTAGCACGATGCATACCCAACGGAACTAGTTGAGAAATGTGAACTTTAAAATACCTAATGACATCTAAAAGAAAAGTAGAAAAAGGGACAACGAGACCGCCCTCAAAGAAGTACTCCGCGTACAAACCGATGGCATCCTCAGGTAAATGGTTCATCGTCATACCCGTCGGAGGTACCCTTGGATGTAAATCATCCGATAATCCGAACGCTTTCACCACAGCAATTACATCAGACTCGTCCATCGCAGACGCTCTTAAATGCATGTCTTTCTTAACATGTGAACCCTCCGGATTGGACACATCTTCATATTCAAACGATGCGGTAGATTCCGACATAATGGACAAGAAGGAAAGGAGAATAGCCAAGCAACAAAAAACTAAACGGGCTGAGACGTACCTCAAAGACGACGAGAATAATCGTTCGGAATACGGAGAAGATAAGATGTGTCAGAAGTATGTGTGTGAAATAAAATTACGGTGCTGTAAATAAAAAGAAATGGGACTATTTATAGGCAGTCAAAAATAGGCGGGAAAGGGACACGTCACCCGTAGGGCTAACGTGTCAGCCATCCACACCGTGTCTCTCAGAAAGTGCGCACGTGTTCCAATCCAAACGACGCGGTAAAAAACGACGGCACACCTTAAACGACACCTTAATTACCTTTGGCATTTTGCGTGACTCTAGCAAAAGAACAAAGCTATGACTTACCCTCCGGAAAATCACAAAAAATAAACTTAGTATCACACCATTGGCACAACCAATACTATGATACTGAGGGGGACATGTTGACGTATGTACCCTCCGGATACATGCCGTACAAAGCTATACCCTCCGGACCCGTATCAGGTAAAATGTACTCAGATGTGTTCAAACAATCCGGACCGATATCCGAAGGGTTACGAATGTCCGCATGATCTCAGCCGTCCGGAGATCACAAACCCTTCGGATAAGCCAACAAGTACCTAGACCAAAGTACAAACAAGTACACCAAAGTATATGATAATGGAGTCTAAACTAGCGAACATTAAGGGCTAAGTACGAACCAGCCTGACACTTCATGTAGAGAGTCTATAAATAGAGAGGAAATCTTCATTTAAGGTTAACTAATTCTCTCCCACTTTCTAGTTTTATTCATACTCTCTCTCACTAAGAACATATACTTACTCTCACGCCGGAGGTTGGTCCTGGAATACATTCCCGGGACGAGTCTAACGGACGTACTTGTTTTGCAGATATCTGAAGTAACATACTGTAAGCAAGGATCACATTGAATCCGGAGGACCTACTCTAGTCCGAAGGATTCATCTCGCTTGTTCGAAGTAGAAACAAACTTTTACCTCAACCGTGTCACGTACTATGTATGCATCGATCTGTCACTAAAATTAAACTGTCAAATGTTGAACCATCACAAAAACGAAGGTCAAGATAATTACATTTATTAAAGACTAGAACGTTACCCGCAAAATGCGACGGCGGGTACCGTGTGCTTATATGTTGTGTTATTTGGCTACACGTTTAGTTGTTTTCATGCTTTATAAGTAGAGAGATATTAGAGATAGTTAAGTCAAATAATTTTAGTTTGAACAACTAACCACTTCCTAATAAATTTTCTAACAAACTTGCTTCCTAACAAATTAATTTTGAAATTAATTTAGAATAGTTCCAAATGCATTATAACTTACGGAGTACAATACAATATGTAAAACAGAATGATGCCAAACCGTTTGAATTTGTTTACTTGGATCGATCAAGGTTTTAATAGGACTAATAGTTTTAAATTTGATGTCGATTCTTTAATATCTTAGATAATTCCTTACTTGTGTGCATGTCCAAAAACAAGCAACAAATTCATTACTAGTAAATCGACATAACCCTTTACACACATACACGTGATAAATCGACATAACCCTTTACTACCAAAAAAATCGACATACGATCATTGAAGAGCTCGGTACATTAAGATGAAACTCTATATATGTATGCTTCCATTATGGAAACAAAATCTTTTCAAAAACAGAACTTGGGTGTCTCCCTATCCAAGTTAAAAGCTTATGTGGATTTTTATTAAGCATAACAATCTAGCAAGACATTATACTAATACCCAACACTGAACACAAAAAGCAAAAAACCCATAACCCATGAAGACCAGTTTTTTGTGTTTGGATATCCTACCATCAACAACAACAAGGCAGGGAATAAGTGTGCAGTAGGAAACAAAATGAACAAAAATTACAAAAAGCAGTAAAGCAAAAAGAAAAGAAAAGAAAAGGTAGAAATAACGAGGATGGAAATATAGTAATATATACAAAATAGTCGATGGACGACGACAACATTCAATACCGTAAGGAAAAAAATGAACTCATGAACCACTATCGCTAGCACAATCCCGTGTGTATCAAAAAAAGTAAGCAATCATCCAACTAAGCTTCAAAACTGATGAAAATCTGTCAAATTCGAGCTTCAGAATTCTTTAACTTCAGCATAACGAAAAACCTCCAAAAAAAGGCAGCAATCAACGTATCAAGAATTCCAAAAAAAACATCTAAGATCGAAACCAAAACCTATCAAGTTTCCCAAATCATAAAAAGTCAAAACCGATCCGAATCACAAGCCAAGCCAAGCCAACCCCTATCAACATAACACTATCAAACAAACCAACGAACCGCTAAAATAATCATCAAATCCTCCAATCGGTAACCAAACTAATCAAACTCCCAAAATCAATCCGAGTAAAAACCCTTCACCAATCATCAACATACTCAAAAAAAGGCCTAGTGAAATCTATCAATATACCCAAAAACCATCAAAACTAGTAATCAAATCTCCAAAATCAATCACAACCTGAAAGAGTCAAAACCCACAAAAGAACACCAGTCAACATATTGGAAAAAACCCCTTTGTAAAATCTATCAATATCATCATTAAAATCCAAAAACCATCCAAAACTAATCAAACCTCCGAAATCAATAACCATCAGAATACCCAACCAAACTAATCAAACTTCCGAGTCAAACTAAAAAGTCAAAACACCAGAAACCAACGAACCTCTAAAATAATCCATCAGAATCCGTACACCCAACCAAACTAATCAAACTTCCGAAATGAATAAGAACCCATCCAAGTCAAAAGAACACCAATCAACATAACCTAAACTACCTTATTCATTAAAAGACTACTACTACTACTACTTAGTACTACTAAAATATAAAGCGTGCCGGGATGACTTATTTAATAAGTAAGGGTCATCACCGGCGGTAACAGAAACTTAAACGGATGATGGAACACCATCCGCCGGAGGTGACGGTGGTGGTGTTTTTCTTTTTGGAAGTGGGTTTGGTTTTTGTACATCCATTTTCATTTTGCTAATCTTTGCCTTGACTGTGTCACGGCGTTTGAATTCAGCAAGTATTGATTTTGTGACGGGTGGTTTGTGAATGCAAACTTGTTCATGGGCTTTAATCTTTTTTTGCTTATCACGGGTGGGGCAGTATTGACACCTTACATAAACCTGGTTTTCTTGCTTTTTCCGGCGGGGTTTCGCCATGGTGGTTGTTGTTGTTGTTGTTGTGAGTGAGAGTGGGGGGGGGGGTTGTTTTTATTTTTATAACAGGAGGAGGAGATGGGTCGCTTTACGTGGGTTTGTTTTTATAACAGGAGAAGATGGGTCCTCAGGTGCTTTATGTAGGATGGCATAGTAGGCAATCAAAATCATTTCCTTATCCAATCAAAATGGCTAAAGAGAATGTTTATTTCTACATTTCGTTCGCACGTGCTAATTGGACCAAGTTAGTTATTTTCTCCATATTTTTCACACACGCGCTAAACATGTCATGCCAACAACCAACATCTCTCCTCCCATAAGTAGGGGTTAGCAGGAACCGCACCGCAAACTGCAAAACCCACACCGTAAAAACCGAAACCGCAACAAAAACCGCGGTGCGGTTCCTAAAAATTAAAAAACCGCATTTTGCGGTGCGGTTTCGGTTTCTACCGAAAAACCGCACCGCACCGCACCGCAAATCATAAAATGTTTTGGTTTATACTTTCATAATTAGTTATTTCAAACGCATTTAATAGGTTAATATTGTCTGAGTTTTTAGGTTATACAAGACAACATGGCCCGTGCGATGCACGGGCTTTGATTACCATAAAATATCATTAGTCTAACGGTTAATTAGGTGTGTTAATATTAGTCGTGAAACTTAAAGTGTTAAACTAAAAAATTCGTTTTATTAAGCTTTTACAAATAGAAATGTTTCATATGAAATATACTCAAAGATATGTTTGAGCATTAGTACATGTGGTTGTAAGTAGTAGTGCACGTTTGATTTGCTTACTTAGCGGTTCTCATGCATTTTATACCTTTTTCATCAAACAAAGTAGTGCACGTTCGATTTGCTTACTTAGCGGTTCGCATGCACTTTATACATTTTTCATCAAACAATTCTATTTAAAAGAATAGTTTTCAAGCATCTGTTATTCACATCGCATATACCATTTAAAAAAAGGTGATCCAAAACAAAAGCATATTTACCGGTTAATCATTAGCAAGTGTATACAATAATTTACAACTAAATTGCTCGGCCTAGTGGTCCATAACCAAAAGTTCCAGTAAATTAAACAAACTAAGCACCACATTTGCTTTATACAAAAGTCATTTTACCCTAAAACTTCTCACACACAAATAACCTAATTCCACGCCTCCATCCCTAAGATATGCAATCACCAACTACTCTTCTTACATATCACTTTTGATCATATGGTTAGTTATCAATTATGTGCATCCAAACTTCTTGTATTTGCACTCCATCTTGATTGATTGAACCGATGTTCTTTGAGATCTAGTAGTTCCTGTAATGGGATTCACATTTTTGGGCTCAAAGTGAAAACTTATGCTAAGCTTTGTAGTGTATGTTGTGTTTAATGTTTTGTTTAATCGAAAGAAAAAGGAGATGAAAGAAATTTGTTTCAATTTTTCTTTTATATTTTCGAATATTTAAAGAAGCAAAGCTTCAAAAGGGATCGATGATGGTATTATTCTTTCGTTAACTTGACCTTCAAGGTCTGATATTTATGTTGTAGACACGAAAGTAAAACACATATCTTTAATTATTGCTTTTCATTTTTTATTAAGTGTTGGGGAGTGAAGGTGAGGGTCTTGGTTATGCCTAGGATAGAATTTGGTTAAGGTTTTTGGACTGATTTCGTGGCAGTGGTTGATTCAATACACATAAGTCGAGTATTGTTTATTTGTTTTATTTCATTTGTGCTTTTGACTGATGATGGGTGGGTTAATGGGTTATGTTATTGTCGGTTTGTTTGTGGCTTATTGTTTGGATGTTGAATGAGGTTGAACGGAAATGGAGATGGAGATGGACTAAGATAGGTTGTTATTTATACTCATCAAAACTCATATGAAAAGTCGCATTTATAGACTTGTTGTTAATTATTTGTAAGCAACTTAAAATATGAGAATTTACACCTATTAGAAGCTTTCAATAACCGAGACTTTAGACATTCACATGGTTGGTTAATATCCTGCGTTTAATTTAATCATAATAAGTGCTAAAAGAAGCTTTACGAAATTACTACTTAGTTTATGCATTAGTTATCTTTTGCATAATAGAGTTTTTTGCATAATAATAGAGTTTCTTGACTAATGACATTAATGCTTACATTCAATAGGCGGAACTCATTTTTTATATATATATAGATAATTTTATTTTTCTATCAATTTATCATCGAAGTTTTTTAAATTATTCGCCTTATTTGACTTTTAGTATTGCCTATATTTATAATTTCATACTAATACACAACATTTTGTAGATATGTTTCAACTCAGCATTTAACCTTATAATATATTTATTCTATAATAAATATATACGAAAAATATGATTTAAGAAAAAAAAAAAAAAAAAAAAAACCTTTAAAAACCGCAAAAGCCGCAAATCCACAAAACCGCGCGGTTGCGGATTCTCACTTTTTAAAAACCGCAATTATAAATGTGGTTTAGAATCTATAGAAAGGCAAATCCTATACTATAAAAAGAATGAACTTACCTTTACTGATGCTAAAACTTTACTTGAAAATGATAATCAATTTAAAGACCAAATCATTGAGGCTTTAAAAGAAGCATTGGATAGGGTTAAGACTGAAAAAGAAAACATTCAATTGACTGTAGAGAAGCTTGAACATGCTTCTAAAAATGTAACCAAAATAATAGACAGTCAAGTGAATAATAAAGTTAAGTCAGGATTAGGATATAATACAACCCCACCTCCTTATAGAGGTATCCCAAAACCCCCAGGGATAGACCTAGAGCATTCAGGATTACCTGAATTTCAGCTACCTGAGTTACAATATGGAGTGCAACCAAACTCTAACATAGTAGCTGATGAGCCTAAGAAAGAAAGTAAATGTTCATGTAAAACATTACTTTTTCAGGACAAGGTGTCCTTTGTAAATAAACAGGTTATGTCTAAACCTGAAGTGGTTAAGAAAGCAAGAACAAATGTTCCTAAGATAGTCAAACACAATACTGATAGGCCTAAAACCAATGAAAAATATGTTAGGCAACCAGTTAGATATTGTGAACAATATAGAACCACAAACAAGCCCAGAGGTAACCAAAGAAATTGGAATAACCTCAAGTCTTACCAACTAGGTGATGACTTTGCTTTTCACAATAAAGCTTGTTTCATTTGTGGTAGTTTTGACCATCTTGCAGCTTTCTGTAACCAATGGGTATCTGGGTATGAAAGTAATAGAGTGAACTACAAAAGGCAAACACCTAAATCTCATTTTCACTCTAATTCTAAAAGATCAAAACCCAAAACAGTCACAAAAATTGTTCCTGCTGAAAGGAAAATGGTTTCTGCTGAAAAACCATATATGATTGTTTACCCAAAATCAACAATTAAGGGTGCAAAAACAACTTTCAAACATGCATCTAATATTGTTCAAAGGCCCATTCAAACAAAAGCAGTGGTCCAAAAACAAGTTTGGAGACCAAAGGGTACAACTACAAAGCTAGCAGTTTCTTCTGCTAAGCATACTGCTGCTAAGGGTAACAGGGCAAATGCTGTTAAGGCCTCAGCATGTTGGATTCTTAAATCCAATGTTGCATCAACAGTCCTCAATAGATTACATTTCATTGATGCAAGAGGCAGATCCAAGTCAGTGTTGGCTTGGATCCCCAAAGAAAACTAATTCTTTTATTTTGTGCAGGGACATTCACCAACAGATCATGAAGATCAAGGATATTCAGATAGTGGGTGTTCAAGGCACATGACAGGCAACATGTCTTATCTTTCCAACTTTCAATCAATTGATGGTGGATATGTTACCTTTGGAGGAGGAATTGGTGGAAAGATTACTGACAGTGACTATGCTGGTGCTAGCTTGGACAGAAAGTCAACAACCGGAGGATGTCAATTCCTTGGATGCAGACTTATCTCATGGCAGTGTAAGAAGCAAACAATTGTGGCAAATTCAACAACTGAAGCTGAATATGTAGCTGCTGCAAGTTGCTGTGGTCAAGTTCTATGGCTTCAAAACCAACTTCTTGATTATGGGTACAATTTCTTACATACCATTATACATATTGATAATAGTAGTACAATTTGCATTATTAAAAATCCAGTGCAACATTCTAAAACAAAACACATTGAAATAAGACATCATTTTATAAGAGATTGCAATGAGAAAAGGTTAATTCAAGTAATGAAAATTGCTTCAGATCAAAACTTTGCAGATCTTCTTACCAAAGCTTTTGATGTTGGTAGATTTCAGTACTTGGTAGCAAGTATTGGAATGCTTAATCTTTAAATTTTTCAATATAATGTGTTCTTGTATATAGATTTTGTTAATGCATCTAACTTTGTTATTTAAGACTACTATTAACAATATTTGAAGTTATTCATACAGTTAGTCCTATACATTATTCTAATTCAAGGCAAGTACTTTGTACTTTGTTCTTTTGGTTTTAGACTAACAATTTCAGGTATGAATGTTTAAGCTGAAAGGTTATTTCAAGTGAAATCTGTTGATCAAAGCTGCTGATCATTGCTGCTAATATAATAGGTTCATGATAGAAAAAGTTTGGGACTTCAAAACTCCTTAAAACTTCTTTCTTGAAATCTGATTATGATGTTTCACATTGAATTGATAAATTAGTTGATCAGTTAATAACTGATACAACTCACTTTCTATCATTTTATACTCTCAAGTATAATGTGACTAATCTACGGATATCTGATAGAAAGAACAGCGAGCAACAGTGAATCTAACACTTGTGTTAGAGGTAACAAATGCCACGAGCTGGAAACCCTGTAAAGAAAGCCTTTTGAATAGGTTTATCTATACACAGGCGGTTATTTATAACTGAAAACATTGGTTCTCACACAACCAGAGGTTGCTTTAAACCGAAATTTTGACTAAGTGTCTGTTACACACTTAATCCCTTCAAAATGGTTGTAAGCAGTATGATTTTTCATAATAAAATCATATACATACTGCTAAGGCAAAAGTTTCTTAAAAGGATTTTTTTAAAAAAGATGACTTTAAAAACCATCATCAGATGGACCATGAGTCAAAAACGTCCATTGAATCACCTCTCATAGGAGTTAACACACCTAGAAGTGATGAGGGCAGAATCTTAAACTCTTAAGGAATTGATGGCTTCATGTACAAATTGTCTGAAAACATGGAACAATGCTAGATCAGATGATGATGTTATGATTGTGAGAAAATCTTTCAAACAAGGGGAGGATATAAATATAAGATGTTATTTGAATCTCAGGGGAGGAAACAAACATCTCAGGGGAGGAAATACAAGCCCAGTTTAAGGAAGATTAATCAAAAGAAAAGACAAGATCATACAAGATGATGACATAGAGGTTGAAAATGACAAGAACATTCTTTAATGTTGTATTCAGAAGAGATGAAGCATTTCAATGGAGAAAGTTCTATCTAGGTCAAAAGTTGAAAAGATACAATTTCAGTTCACTACGTTTGTTCATCACTTGCAAAGGCAAATTGATAGATGATATCTTGTTAAAATCAAAGGAAGATTGCACCATCTTTTAGTCCAAGAATGGAGCAACGATCAGAAAGCAGATGTGTTCCAGAGAAAGATAATTTCATTCACTCAGAAGAAAAGAAAGTTCAGATCAACCAGTCTGAAAATAAAGTGTTTGAAAGATCTTCACAAAGTCCTCATTTAATTCAAGAAAACATGTTTGAATGTGATTCACATGTTTAGGGGAGGATTGTTAGGAATTAAATATCAGAAGAATCAAAGCAAGTTTCCACAGCTTGATTCTGCTGCTGCTTGATTCTGCTGCTGCTATGACTCTACAGCTATGACTCATACAAACAGCTGTGTAATTCTACTGTTGCATATACAAGATAAATATCTTAGTTGTAGTCATCAAATTGAACACTCTAAATGAGTTGTTAATTATAGATACATGATGTATCTTAAATGACTATGCATGATAAGTCATCAACTAGCTAGAATGAAGCTTAGTCATAAGCTAAGTAAAATAGTTGAGTCATGAAGTTTGTAAAAGATCTTTCCTTGGACTATAAAAGGAAAATCTTAGATGTGTATAAATATATCAATCTAGAATGTGCATGTGAAAAGATATACACAGACAATACAAAGAACAAACATAAGTCACATAAGATTCAAGGTCTTGTAACCCTAGTGATAAAAAAGATCACTCGTATTATTTTGAATAATATTGAATCATTTGGTGTTAACTATTCCATTTCCATATCCAAAACATAAATCTTCTAAAGTGTGGTTAAGTAGATTCCGCATACTTAATCATATTCACACAAACATATCTTATACACAAAGAACGAAGGCTTAACCACCTTACCGTGTAATCGACCCTCAACATGTACCATCCTTCACAATCTGCTTCTCACGCTGCACCATCCCAATGCCCATTCTTCACAACAACACGTTTCATCAGTTGACTCGTTTATTACTCTAATGACGCGTGCGCTCGAAATATGTGAAGGAAGGAACTGCAATGGCTGCCTTCCTGGAGCAGATGATGCGGGAAAGCCTATAAGGGACCCACGGATGATCCACACCCACATGCCTTCCTTATCCAATGGCTAAAAATCGTTCCCCACCACCCGCCAATTTTTTTTAGTTACATCTTTTTCTTTTTTTTAATTCCTCCCAAGAATGTTTGTATTTCTACATCACCACGGGTATTTCGTTCGCACGTGCTAAATTGGACTAAGTTAGTTATTTTCTCCATATTTTTCACACATACACTAAACCTTAGCCGTATGTGACCGTTACCCCAGTTTTAGTACACGGGGTTCTTGCTGACAGGGTATTTCAGAAGAGGTATATTAAAGCTACACTTACCACTCAATGACAACTTCAGGTTTTGTTATAGTTTTGAGTGCGAGTATGGGTGGTTTGTTTTTATAAGCGGAGGAGATGGGTCCTCATGTGCTTTTTGTAGGATTGCATAGAAGCTGATCAAAATCTTGTCCCATCCATTGGCTGGAAACGTTCCTCGTTTCCCGATAATATCTTTTAGTTGCATTTTTTATTTTTATTCCTAAGAATGTTTATTTCCATAAGTAGAGTTATCACACCGCGGGTTTTTCGTTCGTACATGTAGACAGTGGCGGACTTAAAGGGCTAGAGAGGGATGTGGCCCTCCCAAACTTTTGGGCTTAATGCATATTTGTATATTGCTCCTAGATAATGTTAGTTTTTAAACAACCATTTTTTGCAAAAATATAGACAACACCTCAATTTCTTTTTTTGACTTTAGTTTATTGACTAACTTGATAACGTGTTTGATTTTGAATTATGGTGCATACATGTTTGATACTCTATTTTTTTTCATGCGCAGTATATAGCAATTTTATCTACTAGTGAATAAAAACATTAACGGTGGTTGAGCCCTCCTAAAGATACGGTTAAGCTTGTGTATATCGCGTTGTCGTTTATTTCTCCAAGCTTATCGGCCCTCCCAAAAAAAAGTTCCAGTTCCGTCACTGCGTGCAGATCATGAGAAAACCAAGTTATATTGTTCATATTTTTCACACACACATTAAACCTTTCTCGTATGTGACCGTTATCCCAGTTTTAGATACACGAGGTTCTTACCACTCAGACATATGATTAGTCTCATCTCACACCATTAACTCACCAAAATCCTTCCTTTATGTATCACCACCTTTCCCTCATATCTCTCGTCCCATAAGCACGGTTGACATCACTCACGCGGAAGAAGGTCGGGCGACCTTATCCCAAAACAATCATCACGCCATCTCACAACCAACTCAAATGGAAGTGGGTCGATCAAGCATGTTTTCAAGAACGACCCTTTTATCATTAACTAATTAATTAAGTCTTTTTTAAAGTTTGTAATATTAATTTCAACTAAAGGTAATATGGTAAACTCGATCAAACTTACTTATTTATTTATAGTTGTTGACAATTATAGATTGAGATATCTTAAAAAGAAAATATGAACTATTAATTTGGGACCGAGGGACTAAAAGATTACAATGAGAAGTACGTGTACAGGATAATAGGCATTGATGCACATGAGTGTCAAAGCCATGTAATAATAGCTAAATAACTCTAACGAACTAAACCGTGTGAATGAATAATAATCATGTGTGGGCGAGGACTACAATAAAGGGACGATGGTGCGTAAATTGTTTTCAACAAACTATATAAGTAAATGTAAATCTTCATACTTGCTGAATGTAATTTTATGTTATTACAGTATATAAGTTTAAAAAATAGAGCATTTATCTTCGCCAAGTCTGTTTATAATATTCCTTTTTAATACGTATAAAAAATTAAGACTAAAATAAGTACACATGCGACCTCCAACACTCGTAAATGATTTGGCGAACGCGCACACGACTTTGTTCACCCACGGGACACGTATCCCAACATATGTACCATCCTTCGCAATCTGCTTCTCACGCTGCACCATCCCAATGCCCATTCACAACAACACGTTTCATCACTTGACCCGTTTATTACTCTAATGACGCGTGCGCACAAAATATGTGAAGGACGGAACTGCAATGGGTGCCTTCCAGGAGCAGATGATGCGCGAAAGCCTATAAGGGACTCACGGATGGTTCATACTATTGAACTGTAACTTTGTTTCCATGAAATCACGCCTCGATTACTTTCGATGCGATGTTTTGGGGGTGTGACACCATCAAGCCCCCTAGTCTGATGTGTTATGTTGATTCTTATCGAAGCGTGAGGCATCAGACTCTAGCTTTCCATTGAGCCATTTTGGCGGGCTTTTTGAAATATCTTATCGATGCTTTAAATTTTAGAGCCTCCATTATAGCCATTCGTTTAACTGATATGCCTGTTTTCAACCTTGGTCGTTCATTGGTTTAGTGGGACACGTCTAAGGCCCTGATTTCTTTTAGATCTCCATGTAAATTTTCACTTTTCTCATTTTTACCGCATTTTACCCTTCTTCTTCAAAAAATTTCCTCCGTCTACGTCAGTTGTCTTTCAGCAACTTTAAGTGTTTCAGGTTCATTTTTCATTAGCTTAGCCTTAATATTGAAAAAGAGTCGTCATGTTGTGCCCTATCTGTCACGGCAGAGGAATTTACCACGTTTCTTGATGATTTTGGGACAATTCTTTGCTATGGGCCGATATGTCCTGTCGCTTATCAAACTGCGGTGGTTGTTCCATCCGGCTGCTTTTCTCTTTACATGGATGTTCTTTGTACTAGGAATTTATGTCTTCCTTTCAACAATTTTCTCCTTGATGTCATTAAGTATTTTAAATGTAACTTTGCTCTTGTCAATCCCTTCGCAGAGGCCCGTCTGAGCTACGTTAAATCATTTTAGGTCGTTGTGCACGATTGGGCCCGCCGGTCATTGGTTGACTTTCCAAAAAAGGGTTGGCTTAGACATTCCCCATTTCTTTATAACTTCGATGACAAACATATCCGATTGTAAGTCTAGGTTTATCTACATTAGGGAGACTTTTCTCATGGAGCGTCCAGGCTTATTGACCGATCATAAGCATGGCCTCGAAACCTTCAGTTTCCCAATGCATGGCCCCATATTAGAGCCTTACGATGAAGTCCTCCATTCAAGGCTTTGTCGCTATACTGTTTATATCAAGACTTTCCTTAATCCTATTTTGTACTTGACTGGTCTTTCCTCTTCTTGGGTTGAGGCTCCTTTGATGCTTGCTCTTATGATTGATGGAGTTGGTTTGCTTTTGCTATTTGCTTGCTCTTTGTTTGATGTTTTTATGGCATCTTGTACTAATGTGTCTTTCCTTTTAGTTTTGTAGAGATGACTTTGAAAATTTTCCTTGGGGGCTCCATTATCCGTGTTATTACTTTTCAGGTAAAGGATGCGGATCCCCCCTTTGTGGTGGCAATCCATCAGCGCAGGTTCCGAAGGATCAGGAAGAAATGGACTAAGATGGAGGTTCCGCTATCCTACTGAGCGGAATGTTATCGAGGTTGTTGACGAAGATGATAATCCTTCGAGAAAACAGAGTCCTCCGGGAGGTGATGCTCCGAGCGTTGCCGACAGGGTATTACAGAGGAGGTATATTACTTACCACTCAAAGATAACTCCGGGTTTTATTGTTGTCGTGAGTGCGAGTATGGGGGTTTGTTTTTATAAGCGGAAGAAATGGGTCCTCATGTGCTTTTTGTAGGATTGCATAGTAGGTGATAAGAGGCATTAGGAATAATTACTTGACCATTTAAGTCATATTACTTGACTAATAAAGTCAATTAATTTTCCCCACACCTTAGCGTTGTACTCATTTTTAGTACACGAAACCCCTAGTACACCCTCCGAGCCTATCTATTCGTTTCTAACTTTAATCATCTTACTTAAAGGAAGAATTTGTTACAACCCACCCAAATGTGCAACCAAATCGCCTTAGCCTTCCGTGTACGCACTCATCTTTAATGCATTATTCTTACATGTTTAAACCCTTAGTTAATTATCTAATTGATTACATATTTGCTAAGTCGAGTCATATCTTGTACATATTGTTTTGGACGACTGGGACTCATGGGCAAAGTACTTGTTTTATGGAGTAATGGGGAAGAACATCATACATTACCCCCATATGTGCATTAATCTTAAAAAGTACTCCAAGTGTTTTGATTATCTTGATTCGAGTTATTAGATTAGTTCATTATAGAGTATGTAAAGATTCAAGTGTAAGAGGAATGTACATTCCCTATAATGTATTATTTTGGATGGTAGGGTAAGAGTGTATGCAAAAAAAAAAAAAAAAAAAAAAAAAAAAAAACGGACTACCATCCCGTTTCATTCTATGTTGGTTTTATGTTTTTGTTATTTTTAATTTATTAGCTTAAGTCGAGTCTAGTCTTGGTGATGCGTGGGAATTGCACCAGGCTTTACCTCTCGAGGGATCTCGAGGAGCTTACAACCCCCACCAGGCAGTGTACCTGATCGTTGTAGTATAGTATAGTGACAAGTACCGGGGGATTGATCGTTCAACTCAGGAATAGTGTCGCTAGGATTAGAAAACCTAAAAACTAGGTCTAAAGGTGAGGGATGATTCTTTTTGTATATTTATATTTTATAAAAGCAAGTAAAAATCTCAGGTATTGGAAGAGTGGGCGGAATTAGTTGCTATTCAACTAACCCAATAACTAAGAATGCAATCGAAATAAAATAACAAAAATGTAAATAAAACTAATTACTAATACAGTAAAACCTCTATAAATTAATACTCGATAAATTAATAACCTCGATAAAATTAATGATTTGTCCAGTCCCAACTGGGGACCAGTGCAAATTTAGACCCCAATCGATAAAATAATAAGATAATAATTTTTCTGAAACCCCAGTGTAAATATATTAGTCCCAACGAAACTATAAATTAATAATTACCAAAAATCCATATATATTTATATATGTGTATGTGTGTGAGAGAGATACACTTCAAAATCCTAAGATTGTTTAGTAAAAAATGAATCTATAGTCACTTGTTTTTTATTGAACTTCAAATCTATATTGAATTTATCTTAAAATCTCCTTATTGCACTAAAGAGTTGGTGCGTTGTCTTCTTGTATTGCAACAAAAAGTGTTAATTTTATTTTTCATAAAGTGTGAATGTGAATTCATAAAATGTTAATTGTAACTTGTTTTTCAAATTTATTTTTCATCTCTAATGAGTATACATTGTAACTAGATAGTATATTGGACTTGAAAATTTAAAGACCATACGTAAAACCTCTTTAAATTAATAAATTATTAATTTATCGATATAATAATATCTCGCTAAATTAATAAAATATCCTGGTCCCAATACTATTAATTTATAGAGGTTATACTGTATGGTGTGAACAATAGATGGGAGAATTGTGTTTACTTAGATTTCACTACTCCCTAGATATCTTTTACAGGTTAATTGTTTGTTACAGTTGCGTGGATGACGGGTTATATTCCTTAATACCAATCGTGGGGTGGCGTACGTACTTCCCCAACTCTATAAGCTCCTACTTCACTCCTATGTCGAGCCTGCAAGAAGCTCCTAACATGGGATCACTAGAATTCGCTCATCCATTAAATACAACCATAAAAACCTAGTACGCATTGGTTCATGTTTCTTAAGACGTTCAAGCATGTCACACAATGGAAGTCTGCCAGTTTTCTTAAGCCTAACAACTATAAATCAACATCTAGGTTTCATTACATCTAAGCAAACACACAAGAGATCTAGCCTAGCATGTTAAAATCAAGACAAGCGTAAGATATATTCAAACAACACATAGACATATTGAATGAATTGAAAGGATACTTATCTCAATTGAACATGAAGGGTTTCAAGGGGTGAAAACCCTTGAAAATACTGTTACAAACGAGCTAAGGTTTATTCAAGTCGACCCTAAAATTCTCCTCCCTTTAGAATGAAAATTACAAAGACTATATATAGATTTTCTAAGGTGACGGCGTCAAGAAGAAAGTTCTGACGCCGTCAACCCGCCGCCAAAAATATAATCGGATTGCCTAGATCCAGATCTGACGCCGTCATGTGTATTGTTGTTCTGGAACGTCACCACTTTTACTCTTGACGGCCTTGATTTGACGCCGTCACATTTCCACTGGGCCGTCACCATTTTTGCTCTTGACGCCGTCATCAAATTTCTCTTGACGCCGTCAGGTACTGTTCCAAGCAAAGAAAATTAAGACTTTGCCATTTTGTTCACTTTTATGCTCCAAAAACGTCCAAAATGCTTCCTTTTCCAAAATTCACTCCCAAAGTACCTAAAATCACAAAAGGAACGATTTAGGGCAATATTTGATCAAATAAATTCAATTCCGGGCTTAAATGACCCCCTAAAAATGGATCATTTTTCGCCTCATCATATACCCTTACACTTGAGATTTGCTTGTCCTCAAGCAAATGCGCTTTTATTCTAGTCAAAATGCAATTTAGGGGTCATTTAACACTAATATAAAAGTAATTACAACAAATAACCGTTCCACTAAAGACCAAAGACAAGCACGGAGGTCATACACTAGCACCTTTCAAATTGTGTTTAGATACTCACATCTCTCGGGTGTAATAAAGTAAATATCACAATATGGAAATGGAAAACATCTCTCACTACCAGTCATAGCAAAATAGATTATCATAGGCCTGGGAAAGGATCAAACCTCCACCACATGGCGTAAGCACCTAGGATAAACTATCAAAGAGGTCTTTTAAAAGGTTATAACGTTAGGTGTAGGGATATGGAATACACGGTTTTGTTGGATATAGGCAATCTTTACTGGTGGCGAGTTAATCATCTTGGTTAATTACATGTACAATATGGCGTTGCTAAGCCAATAATAGGCTCAACTTAAGCTAATAAATCAAAAATAACAAAAACATAAAATAAACATAGAATGAAACGGGATGGTAGTCCATATATATATATATATATATATATATATATATATATATATATATATATATATATATATATATATTTTTTTTTTTTTGCATACACCCTTACCTACCATCCAAAATAATACATCATAGGGAATGAACATTCCCCTTACACTTGAATTTTTACATACTTTACAATAAGCTACTCTAATGACTCGAATTAAGATAATTAAAACACTTGGAGTACTTTTAAGATTAATGTACATACGGGGGTAATAAATGATGTTCTTCCCCATTACTCCATAAAATAAGTACTTTACCCATGAGTCCCAATCGTCCCAAAACAATATGTACAAGGATATGACTTGACTTAGCAACCATGTAATCAATTAGATAATTAACTAAGGGTTTAAACAAATAACAATAATGCACTAAAGATGAGTGCATACACGGAAGGTTAAGGCGATTTGGTTGTACATTTAAGTGGGGTGTAATAAATTCTTTCTTTAAGTAAGATGCTTAAAGTTAGAAACGAAAAGATAGGCTCGGAGGGGTGTACTAGGGGTTTCGTGTACTAAAAATGAGTACAACGCTAATGGTGTGGGAAAAATTAGTTGACTTTACCAGCCAAGTAATATGACTTAAATGGTCAAGTAATTATGATACGGGTTTAACACAAGGGTGATCCTAATGCCTCTTATCATGTAGTAAATCCTACTACACGAATGTAGTCTCACTAGCGGTCTCGGGATGCATCACTAACGCAAGTTCTATAATCTAAATGCTACCGGTACACTCATAAGCACTAATAGTAAATGCTTTTCCTATCAAATCTAAAGGCGAACCTCACATATTTGGGTGAAAAATTTTTCTGAATGGTACGGTTTTGTGCTAGTCATACTACTCCTATCCATGAGACGCTTGCTATGGCTAAAGTTTCACTCCTAAATGTTGTAAAAAATTTTAAATTTGGCGCTAAAATTACACTAACAAGTATTTCTCATAGTTTTATTACACACCTATCATCAAACAAACAAACTCAAGTGAAAGTTTATCATATAAGGTATCATCATTTTACCCTCCCCTTACACGTAGGATGAATATTGTCCCAAATGTTCAATTAAAGATTGTAAAAGTGAAACAGGTAAAAGAATGAAATCAAATACTCCCCTAATTCGCTCGGTATGGATAGTGTAGTAACAAGGTTAGATCTTCCTCTAAGAAAATGAACAATCAAAGCTTCCCTTCCAGAATATAAATCATCGTCTTGTCATACATAACCTGTTAAACTTGAGAAAACAAACAAGGCAACCTCGCGTAAAATCGGCGGCAATCTATATATACTAATAAATCCTAGAAAACCAAATAAGATATAATGCTTGTGGAATGAATGTTTGCAGATTTTCTGAAGTTTATAAAACTAAAGATTCAATAAAAACTTTAAGACTCCGTTAGAAAAACAAAACTAGCAAAATTTCCAGAATTTTACACATGACGCCGTCAGGAATTTCTTCTTGACGCCGTCAGAAGTGACATGCAGAAATCTTTACATTAAGTTTCCGGAAAATTTCTGGAAAACTTATGTCCTACTTCCTGGAAAATCCTGCAAAACATCATTATGACTCGATACAAGCATTTGACTCAAACAAATACGAATATACATGTTCATTTAATATTGTGGAGAATCATGATCAATTTTGTTTCTTAGAAACATCTTTGGGGTTTCCCCTTACACTTATCTTTTGCGAAATACCTTTGGATGAAGTTAAGAATAAGCCAAGTGACAAAATAAAGTATTTTCACCATTTAGTTTTGAAACATGATCTACCAACAATAAAAATAAAGCATGCATACGGAAACAAATAACAATCAAACAAAATAAAAATCACACAAAACATGGGTTGCCTCCAAAGAAGCGCTTTTCTTTATTTACGAGTCTTGTAGCTAGACTCAAGGTCATGGGCTACTACGTGATCTCATCGTCGGTTTCACTCTGTAGGTCATCTCCTATCTCAGTATTGCTTTCGTAGTGCAGGTATTTTGGGTCTTTGAACTCAAAGACATCTTTTCAATACTTGGACCCAAGTTTACTAACATCCTTAAAGAATCCACATGATAAATCCGAAGTGTTCTTATATCCTCTCCGAACATCTTCATCACATAAGATAAGTTGAGAACTTAGCTTATCAAGTCCGTCACAATCGATTTCTTTGAAATCTCTTCTCTTGTATGGCGTTTGGTATGACACCCTCCTAATTCCATCAACGAAGGTCATGCTTCCGTTCCGGTCATCAACTATTAAATTAGTGATTTCACAAAAGGGTGCTCCGAAAACAACTTGTGACAACCTTGGGTCGACATAGTCTTCGATGTTGTCCACGATCGTAAATTCCATTGTGAATGCCATATTTCCTACGAATACCTGGATTTCATGATCTCTACCAACAACGTTTTCTCCCTTATAAATCATCCCCCATCTGCAGATATTGTTATAGTGGAATAGGGACATAAAATTCTTAGGTAGGAATACGTTAATGTAGACATTATCGAAATACTTATGACTGATCATGCAGGCGATTTTGAGGTTATTTGGATCACGCGGCTTTATCCTCCCCGATCCTCCATCCCTTGATCCATATAGATTCATTTCCAGAGATGGACGGTACTCGTACACCTCCTCATTACCCTTCCGAAAAATTACCTTCTGAACGCCATTGGTGAATAATGCACTACCATCCTTCTCATCAAGGATTACTCCTGAATCATTGACAAATGGTTTCCCGAGAACAAGGTTGGTTAATGTTAGATTAGTGATACGGTCTATGTCATCAACCACGGTGAGGTCGATGTTATAGACGAATTCCCCAATCATAACTGATAAATCTTTTATTACCCCGTCGTTATTGATTCTATCATACAATGCGCATTCAGGGAAGGCTTCGTTGCAAAGGGAAAGGGGGATTATGTTGACAGGGAGGTTAGGGTCTATATGAGTATCGGTTAAGAGCCTCTTCGTAGTAGTACAGGAAATCTTGAAAACTTTAGAGTTGCTTCCCTCAGTCCTATCACTACTCTCTTTAGCCTTATCCACCAAATTTTTCTCGGGTTCCTCTATAATAGATTTACCCAAAATTTCTGGATTCCTCGTATGCTCTCTCGATCTCTCTTTCATTTCATCTAATTCGCCTGACTCTTGAGTGACGGAATCCTCGAATGAGTTGGTAGGGCTCTTGGCCAATTCGTTGTCTAATCTTGAGGTTTCGTCCTTAGCTTTATGACCCATATTTCCAGTTGGTTGTTGGCTCTGGTTAGGTGTAGGAGCAGATATTGTGGTGATAGTATTTACAAAATGGATTGGTCCTAGGGGGTTAACAGGGTCCCTTACGTCTTTTGCCTTTGGTGACAGATGTTTAAAGAGTTTACTAGGACTTTTTATTTTCACAGGAGAGGTTGGCTGATTCATGACGGTAACATATTTGACCTCTTCAGCCTGAATCAGTTTATTAACAGCGTGCTCTTTAATAGCAGTTAACAGATTACAAATCTTGTTATTCATATCGGCTTGCTGTTGTCTAAACTTAGTCTCGAGCGTAGAGAGCTGTAATTCTTGAGATAGAATGAACTTTCGCAAGACATCTTCATAGCTTTGCCTAGGAGTGCTCTGTGATGGAAAATGCTCGGACCATTCGAGTGGGGAGGAATCATTGAAGGATACGCTCCGAGTTTGGTTCCCTCTGAAATTAGGTTTATCCTTCCATGCCTCATAGGCCTCATCGAAGTTTTGAGGACCTCGACCAACGTGTGACGATGTGAATTCCTTATAAGCATGTTTTGGAAGCTCTATGCAGTTATGCGTTTTGTGAGGGCCATTATACAATTTACATGAATAAGCGATTTTTCTCACTTGGCTTGAAGGCTTAGGAGCTTCGTAAGATTTCATGAGAAACTTGACTCGATCTTCAAGTTCCATGATCCTACGGTCGGGAGTGCTAGAATTGTTCGAAGGCAAAGATATTGCCTTGACCATTTTGTTCAAATCACGGGGATTATTCCAACTTTCGTTGTCATAGAAAGCAAGATCTTCTATGAGTTCCCATGATTCTTCCACACTTAGATCACGTAGCTTGCCACCGGCCGATTGGTCAATGGTTCGCATTGTGGAGAGATCGATATGGTGATAGAAGATTTGGACTTGGAGCCAAAGATCTATGCCATGATGAGGGACTTTTGGAGTAAGTCCTTGAAACGAGTCCATGCTTCGTATAGAGTTTCACCTTGACGTTGTTTGAACATCAAGATATCATTTCTAAGCTTGGTAGTTCTCCCCGGTGGGAAAAATTGAGCAAGGAAACGAGTGATGAGATCATCCCATGAGGTGATGGATCCCGCGAGTACACGTTCAAGCCATTGACTAGCTTGATCACGTAGAGAGAATTGGAATAGGCGTAATCTGGTTGAATCTCTAGTTGTAACATCAATGTCTATAGAATCTACGATTTTAAGGAAGTCCTTGAGATGTTGATTAGGATCTTCGGAACGAAGTCCATGGAATGCACATCCGCTTTGCACCAACCGAATGGTGTCGGATTGCAAGGGAGACACATTGGCTCCTTGGGTGAGCTCAATAGTGTTTCGATAGCCTTGGTGGCTAGCTCGGGAATACTCTCCTAGGGTTCGGGGCCTAAGAGGTTGGTTAGCTAGTGGTGGATTTTGTGGAAAACTAGAAGGGGGTTGAATAGTTTTACGTCTTTTTAAATCGTTATAAAAGATAATTTTAGTGTTTTCTTAGCTTTTAAAAACTTAGATTCGATAATATGTGATCTCAAGTCTTGTACAATATAAACAACTAACAATACACAATATATAACAATGATAAGTAATGAAATAAGTAAGAGATGGAAAGATCGAACCGCGAGACAAGAGATTTATAGTGGTTCGGCTACAAGGACACCTTCCTTGCCCTACTCCACTCCCCGAGCACCTAACTCGAGAGTTTTCTTCACTATATCAACAAGCTCCCTTATGGCGGAGAAAACCGTACACACCAATTTACACACCACAACTTCTTCACACCTAAGTCACAACTTCTACACAACTTCTTCAAATCAATCTACTTCACAACTAACTACTCCACACCTATCTTCTTCACACCAATCTAGTTCCTAACTTTTCTTCTTCACACCAAGCTACTAACTAATCTCACAATCTATATATCTAGCACAACTATCTACAATCAAATATTCACAACAATCTTCACAAAGAATAAGTAAATGATCTTTGATGATGCACCAACAACTTGGATGTGGAGATCACAACAAGTTGTAATACTTCTTGTCTTGGGGGATAGAAGTATTCTTCTCTTGCACTTGAGAGGATGAAGTTTGGATCACTTTGAAACAAATAATTATACACTTATGATCAAAGGATAAGAGAATAGAGAAATGGATCTAGATCAGAAAGTTTAGAAGTGCAATAGGTGAGAAAATTCTGAGGGATGAACCAGTATTTATAGGGGGGAATACTGTTCTGGAGCGTGGCTGGTCCCCTTAATTAGTGGCCGGTCCCCTTAATGATTAAGGGGACCGCCTAAGGAATTAAGGGGGCCGCCCCTTCAGAATGTTGGTTTTTCTTGTCTTTTAGTAGGGAATAATTTTCTGGATAGAATTTGCCATTTTTGGTTGGAAATTTGAAATCATATATTTATAATGAATTAAACATATTCTTTTAATTCCAAAAGTAATTTTGTAAAAGATATAAGATGTTTAATGCATTTTATAAAAATTCTAGTGATTAGAGAAATTTCCTTTGATCGTGAAATGTAATAAACCCTTTGTTTATTCATACCTTAAGTGATATGGAAGCAAAGACAAGTATTAAGCACTAAAAACTTGTTTATATCATAAGTTTTAGATTAATGAGTTTATGCTTTGTAATTATCAAAACATAGAGACATTGTTAATATGCTAACAATGTTTTAAGACATTATTTATGTCAACAATCTCCCCCTTTTTGATAATTACAAAACCTTAAACTCATTAGGTCTAAAAAATAATTTTTAGACAAAAATTTAGAGTTTAACATTCTCTTCTCCCCTTTTTTGTAAAATCAAAAAGGTTATTGCTCCCCCTTGATGGATACCCCCCCTCATTTGAGAGCACCAAGGGAATGAGCTATGGAAATCTTGGCTACACAAAATATTAGAGGAGAACAAGGCACATATACATGCAAAGCAATAGTTATAAAAATAGATTCATTCAAGCATCATAGAAAGCATTACAACATTTAATATGCTTAAGGAATATTAATCATAATAAAACAAAGGAAAAGACATAGTCCTACATTGCCTAGAAAGAGCACTTGGACTTGCTTGCAACTCATGGTTGATTGTTTTATTTGCTTGAAGAATAACATAAGCATAAAGCTTAGTTGTTAGATGGAGAGGGATATGGAGCGGAAGAGGTGGCCCTTACGATATTGTATCGTGTTAGGGGTGGAATGGGATGAGGTCGAGTGAGGAGATATTCAATCCAAGAAATATCTTCACTTAAGTAAAGGATTTGTTTTTGGAGAAAGATGCAACAAGGGCAATAGTGAGTGTGGTTTGTAACTTGATCCAAGTTGAGAGAGTGAGGAAGGAAATTGTTGTAGGGTGATGATGGAGGTTGCCCTTTGTTGCGTTGTGCAAGATGCATGGCATTGAGATCACGAAGAACATGGATTTGTGATATTTCATCATGGAACTTTTGCTTTTCCGTGGTAATGTGGAGAAAGTCATTGTGTTGAGATGAATGAATTTGGTTTGTGTAGTTGGAGTTGTAGTGGGATGGTTGATCAAACTTGTATGGATCATTACAAGTGATTGGAGGATGAGATGAGTGGTTTGGCATGAAGGAAGCTGTTTGGCCAATGTTGTATGGTGTGTAAAGAGGATCAAATGAATGTCCTTGTGAATTTGGTGGAAAGTTTGGGAAGTAAGTGGTTGGTGGTGTTGAGTGACTTCCAACTTCATTTGTTATGATGGATTTGTTTCGAGGGCTTTTTCTTCGCCAAACGGGTTTTTCGGTCATTCTTGCAAGCATTGAGGCTTTTGGTTTGGGTTTGTTTGGAGAAGCCATGAAGGGATGAGTGAAGAGTTTTGAGGATTGGGAGTATTTATAGTGTAAGATTTGTGTGTTTATGGATGGATAAAGTTTCTTTGGGAGATTAGGACAAAATGTGTTGGAGAAAATTGGGAAATGTAGGTTGAAATGGGCTAAAAAGCAGAAAAGATTCTGTAAACCCGACCATCAGATGGCCGGTCCCCTTAATTAGGGGGCGGTCCCCTTAATGATTAAGGGGGCCGCCTTACAAAATTAAGGGGGCCGCCCATCTGGTGATTTCCAGGTTGCCAGAATTGGGTGTTTGGCAGAAAATTTGCAGAAAGGTTGTGTGTTTGGATTAGAGTTCAAGCAAGTTCAATTCCCTTAGGCAATATAGAATCTAATCTAATCAAGATATAGCATGCATGCAATAACACATAGGCAAAAGAGCAATTAATCAACACATAATAAGCAAGTGGAGGTAAGTAAGGGCAATATCACTTAAACTTCCTAAGGCACCTATCTTAGATTAAAGGCAAAGGCAATTAGTGAGTGAAAATCTAGTGATGGATCAAGATGACACCATTATTAGTGAATTTGTCCTAGTGAGTGTCTATATGCAACAAATGTGGAGTTGTGATTGTTTCGACTCCTAGATGCAAAAAGAAATAACGATCCTAAGAAACAATCCAAACGATCTCCTTGATTCAATTTTTGCTCGATCATGAATGTCAAAGATATATATTAGATTATATACCTTGACACTTTATGTGAGAGTTTATGCATGATTTTGAAAGACAATGTTTAGAGTTAGTCAACAATGCAAGGAAAATGATCTTCATGTGATTCCTAGATTGTGAGAATAATTTTTAGAGAAAATTGATTGAGTTTTACAAAAAGGTTTATGCAAAGAAAATAAATCTTCTCAATCTTTAGTTTTGTGCGAAATAGATTCCTAGACTCAGAAAAGATGAAATGGAAGAAAAATAAATTTTATGCAAGTATAAATTTGTATTAATTCAATATAATTTAGTCAACTTGTTCCATCATTCCTAATCCTAAACGCAAGTGGTTGAATAATTCACGCTTAAGGAGTTTTGTGAATATATCCGCAATGTTGTCTTCCGATGCAACCTTTTCTATATATATATTTCCTTTTTGTACATTATCCCTAAGAAAATGGTGACGTATTTCTATGTGTTTAGTCCTAGAGTGTTGCACTGGATTTTTACTTAAATCTATCGCACCTTTGTTATCGCACATAATGGGGACATTCTCTAACCTAATGCCATAGTATACGAGAGCTTGTTTCATCCATAGTGCTTGTTGACATGCCTTTCCGGCGCTTACATATTCGGCTTCGGTGGTAGAAATAGCAAGAGCGGTTTGCTTCTTCGAAAACCAAGATGTTAGACAACATCCCATAAACGTGCAGATACCGCTAGTGCTCTTTCTATCTACGTAGTCTCCCGCATGATCCGAATCCGCATAGACGATGATTTCTATGCCGGATCCCTTAGGATACCATAATCCTAAGTGTATAGTGCCTTTAACATATCGGAAGATACGCTTAACTGCTTCTAGGTGAGAGGTTTTGGGATCCTCTTGAAAACGGGCACAAAGGCAGACACTAAACATGATGTCGGGTCTACTTGCCGTCAAGTATAGTAAACTACCTATCATTCCTCTATACTTGGTGTTATCTACGGACTCACCTTCATCGTCCTTTGTGAGCTTTACTTCCGTAGACATGGGAGTTTTTATGGGTTTTGAGTCTTCTAGGCCAAATTTCTTAAGCATTTCCTTAATGTACTTAGATTGGTTAAAAAATATTTCATCTTCTAATTGTTTTATTTGTAATCCTAGGAAGAAGTTAAGTTCACCCATCATACTCATCTCAAACTCATCATGCATGATATTGGAAAATTCATCACACATGTCTTGACAAGTCGATCCAAATATAATGTCATCAACATATATTTGGACAATGATGAGATTTGGGTCTTTCCTTTTAGTGAAAAGAGTGTTACCTACCATTCCCATGGAATAATCATGTTTAATAAGAAAAGCTTTTAATCGATCATACCAAGCTTTGGAAGCTTGTTTGAGTCCATACAAGGCTTTCTTTAACTTATAAACATAATCAGGTTTTGCAAAGTCAATGAATCCTGGAGGTTGTGCCACATATACCTCCTCATTGATAAAACCGTTAAGGAATGCACTTTTCACGTCCATTTGGAATAACTTAAAATCTAGGGTGCAAGCATAGGCAAGTAATATCCTAATTGATTCTAGTCTAGCTACGGGGGCATAAGTTTCGTCATAATCAATTCCTTCTTGTTGATTATAACCTTGGGCAACTAACCTAGCTTTATTCCTAGTAACTATTCCATTCTCGTCTAACTTATTCCTAAATACCCATTTGGTTCCTATGATGGTCATATTCTTTGGATTTGGGACTAATTCCCAAACATCATTTGCCTTAAATTGATTTAATTCTTCTTGCATAGCTATAACCCAACTTTCATCCTTTAAAGCCTCGCTAATGTTCTTAGGTTCTATTGCTGAGAGGAAACAAAAGAAATTGTTTTTATCTTGGGCTTGTGACCTAAGGGTTCTTTGGTTAAGATGTCCTATTATATTATCTAATGGATGTGATCTAGATTCTTTAATATTAACAGTTTCGTTATTTTCTAAGTGAATGTCTTCATTATCATTTCCTATGGGTTTTGTTTTACTAACCTCAATAGCTTCATCTTCGACTAAATCATCATCTTCTAAAGGTAATGTTTTAGGAGGTGGTGGTGTTTCATCAAATGTTACATTTAGTGATTCCTCTACTTTCATGGAGTGTTTGTTAAGTATTATATATGCTTTGCTATTTTGTGAGTGTCCTAAAAATATTCCTTC
The DNA here is from genome assembly GCA_030686995.1 of Artemisia argyi. Classification (NCBI taxonomy): domain Eukaryota; kingdom Viridiplantae; phylum Streptophyta; class Magnoliopsida; order Asterales; family Asteraceae; genus Artemisia; species Artemisia argyi. The sequence goes on along the minus strand of CM060709.1, from coordinate 136,752,642 downwards.
ATATGATTTTGGATCAAACTTAGTGAGGTAATCATTAGTGTTTAAAATATAACATTTACTTCCAAATACTCTAAAGTAGCTTAAGTTTGATTTTCTACCTCTTAATAACTCATAAGGAGTTTTTCCTAGAATTCTTCTAATTGAACCCTATTTAAAATATAAGTTGATGTATCTACGGCGTAACACCAAAATTTTTGTGGGATGGATTGTTCATTTAACATAGTTCTACTCATTTCTTGTAGTGACCTATTTTTTCTTTCTACTACGCCATTTGATTGAGGAGTACGAGGAGCGGAGAAATTGTGAGATATTCCATTTAACTCACAATATTTTCCGAATTGTACTTCGTTGTCAAATTCCCTACCATGGTCCGTCCTAATGGCAACTATTAAGCATCCTAATTTATTTTGAATCATTTTACTAAATATTTCGAATTTTTCAAAGGCTTGAGTTTTGTCACTTAAAAACCTAGTCCACGTGTATCGTGAGTAGTCATCTACTATTACTAAGGTATATTTGTTTCCTCCATAGCTTCGCACAGCGGATGGACCAAAAAGATCCATATGTAATAATTCTAGGCACCTAGTAGTGGATACTATATTCTTAGCTTTGTGACTAGCATGAGTTTGTTTTCCAATTTTACATGCATCACAAAAATGCTTGTCATATTTTAGATTAGGAAAATTTCTAACTAATTCCTTAGAGGCCAAAGATTGCATTTGTTGCATGTTAGCATGTCCTAATCTCCTATGCCACAATGTAGAGTTTTCATCTAGGGTCGTTAGGCATATCCTATCCTAAGGTTTGTTTCCTAGTTTCATAACATATATGCCACCTTTCCTAATTCCTCTACCTATAATTTTTTCCATTCTTAACTATTTCGCTATCCTCTTCGGTAAATGTGACTCTACATTTATTATCACATATTTGTCCTACACTAAGCAAGTTATATGTTAATTTATCTACATGCTCTACATTTTCAATAGTAAGTGAGTCTTGAGAAATCGTACCTTTGCCAATGATTTTTCCACGTAAGTCACTACCGAAAATAATGTTACCTCCATTGTATGCCTTGTATGTAGAGAATAGCTTGCGGTTCCCCGTCATGTGCCTCGAACATCCGCTATCTTTGATCCATTCGTCAGGTTCCAAGTCAATTCCTAAACATATTTCGTCGGTTTCTTTTGCCATAAAACACTTTTCGTCTCTTGGCTTTTCAACTTCTTCTTTGTCACTATCACTCCATGTTCCACTAACAAAAGCGCCTTGATTTTCATAACCTGGTGGCTTTAGGCATTCGCCAATGAGATGATTTGGACTTCCACATCTAAAGCACTTTCTTTTCCAGTAGTTTTCACTTCTATTTCTTTGGAATGCTTTTCTTTCGTCTCGTGATGATCTAGTGAATCTTCCTCGTCTTTTGAAGAATTTCTTGAATTCTCTTACGGCCATTGCATATTCTTCGTCTTCACTTTCGTCACTTGAATCATCATCATCACTAGGTTCCTTTTTGGCTTTTAGAGCAATGGATTTGTTTTGTTCTTTCTTGACTTTGACCGCTTCCGAATCTCTTCTTATGATTTCTTCATGAACCTTCAAGTTGACAATTAGTTCATCTAGTGATAACGGCATCAAGTTCTTTGATTCTTCAATTGCAGTGACCTTAGCTCGCCATTTTGGATGCAATGCCCTAAGAAATTTCCTAACACAATTTTTACTAGAAAATGTCTCATTAAGTGCTTTTAAACAAAAGCATTATCAATTGATTCCTCTTCAGGAATCGTAAATTGTTCATATTATTGTACAAGAAGATCTATTTTATTATCTTTCACTTGACTATTACCTTGGTAAGTGATAAGTAAAGATTCCCAAATTTCTTTGGCGGTTTTACACATAAAAATTCTTTCATATTCTTTGCGTGGTAACGCATTATAAATAACCATTTTAGCCTCATTATTTTTTGCTAATTTCTTTTTCAAATCATCATTTTGTTCTTCGAAAGATACAATTTCATTCATTTTAGTTTCAACATTATATTGAATAGGGGGAAAATCACCAAAGGTAATAATATGCCAAAGATCAAGATCTTTTGATTTCACATACGTTTCGAATCTATTTTTCCAATATAAAAATCCATCACTTTCAAATAGTGGTGGTCTTTGCATAGATTGTCCTTCTAAATATTTTTCAGATTCCATAGATCGTTACAAATTTTAAAATACAATATATTTTAAAAGTCTTGCTAGACGTGGCTCTGATACCAAATGTGGAAAACTAGAAGGGGGTTGAATAGTTTTACGTCTTTTTAAATCGTTATAAAAGATAGTTTTAGTGTTTTCTTAGCTTTTAAAAACTTAGATTCGATAATATGTGATCTCAAGTCTTGTACAATATAAATAACTAACAATACACAATATATAACAATGATAAGTAATGAAATAAGTAAGAGATGGAAAGATCGAACCGCGAGACAAGAGATTTATAGTGGTTCGGCTACAAGGACACCTTCCTTGCCCTACTCCACTCCCCGAGCACCTAACTCGAGAGTTTTCTTCAATATATCAACAAGCTCCCTTATGGCGGAGAAAACCGTACACACCAATTTTCACACCACAACTTCTTCACACCTAAGTCACAACTTCTACACAACTTCTTCAAATCAATCTACTTCACAACTAACTACTCCACACCTATCTTCTTCACACCAATCTAGTTCCTAACTTTTCTTCTTCACACCAAGCTACTAACTAATCTCACAATCTATATATCTAGCACAACTATCTACAATCAAATATTCACAACAATCTTCACAAAGAATAAGTAAATGATCTTTGATGATGCACCAACAACTTGGATGTGGAGATCACAACAAGTTGTAATACTTCTTGTCTTGGGGGATAGAAGTATTCTTCTCTTGCACTTGAGAGGATGAAGTTTGGATCACTTTGAAACAAAGAATTATACACTTATGATCAAAGGATAAGAGAATAGAGTAATGGATCTAGATCAGAAAGTTTAGAAGTGCAAAAGGTGAGAAAATTCTGAGGGATGAACCAGTATTTATAGGGGGAAATACTGTTCTGGAGCGTGGCCGGTCCCTTAATTAGTGGTCAGTCCCCTTAATGATTAAGGGGACCGCCTAAGGAATTAAGGGGCTGCCCCTTCAGAACGTTGGTTTTTCTTGTCTTTTAGTGGGGAATAATTTTTTTGATAGAATTTGCCATTTTTGGTTGGAAATTTGAAATCATATATTTATAATGAATTAAACATATTCTTTTAATTCCAAAAGTAATTTTGTAAAAGATATAAGATGTTTAATGCATTTTATAAAAATTCTAGAGATTAGGGAAATTTCCTTTGATCATGAAATGTAATAAACCCTTTGTTTATTCATACCTTAAGTGATATGGAAGCAAAGACAAGTATTAAGCACTAAAAACTTGTTTACGTCATAAGTTTTAGATTAATGAGTTTATGCTTTGTAATTATGATGAGTGTGTAAATATTCATCATTTTTACCATTTCTGAACTGCCAAAACATCCAAGAACACTCAATAATGAATCAAAATAGTGAAAATATCCCAGGAAAGTGTTTTACATGTCTCAAATGCAAAAATACCAAAACAGATGAAAAACGCACAAAGTTTGCATAATTGGCAGTTTCAGTCCCCCAACTTTCAAAAGTTGTCAAATCTAGTCCCTGGTCATTCTAAAAACTTGAAAAAGTCACCAAAGGTCCTTTTAAATCGAAAAGTTACATAATAAGTCCTTTGGTGAAAAGTTTCACAAAATGTCAAGTTTAGTCCCTGAACTTTGAAAATTGTCAAAAATGGTCCCTGGGATATGAAAAACTTTGAGAAAAACAAATTTTGTCCTTGCACTAACCTTTTATGACAGGATTGGTCCTTGGTGGAAAATTTGGTGATATTTACACAAATGGTCCCTGAAGTTTGAAAGTTTGACGGTTTCAGTCCCTGGTGAAAAATAAATTGAAAAATCACCAAAGAACCTTGTACTATTCATGATGTGGCATTATACATCCTTGGAAACAAATTAGAAACATGCCAAGATCACACCCTCAACTTTCCCATAATTACAAAAATAGTCCTTGTGTGAAATAACCAAAACCGGATCCAATACCTAAATAAAACTATCACTAAACCCAATCCTAATCCAACCCACCCACTTCTTTTCTTTGGGCCCAAAGTACTAGTCCACCACTTAGCCCAACACACCCTTAATAGTTATTAGCCCGGGTCAAATGTTTGACTGGTCAAAACCAGTCAAACTCCCCCAATACCGCCCAACCTTTCTTCTCCCTCACCCAGACCAGATACCACCCTGGTTTTGCAGCTCCACCACCCCAACTTGTCAATCCCATCATCATCCCCACCTCCCTACACCTACCCATCCCACCAGCATTTAATGCTTCTCTCCCAATGCACTCAATCAGAAGCAAATTACAAAATCTCATTTTGGCGCCAAAACCACGTGGCACCTCATTAGTGGACCAAATTCTTCAAGAGAAGGTGGGATATGATCAGAAGAAGCCAAGAACCCTAATAGGAGGCTATAAAATGAGAGAAGATGCAAGGATTTAAGTGTGTAGTTTTTTTAGTAGTTTTAGTTGTGTCGAATTTAAATTAAATCTCAAATTAGTGTAAACCTTTCAATTTCCAGCATTGTAATAGTTCAAGTATTGTATTTAAACTCTTTTTATGCTATAAGATTATAAGTTTCAGTCTATTCCAAGTTTGTGCATTTTATTCCATTTTTCAAATCCTCAAATAGTTCAATGGTGTCTTAAAGCAAGATTAATGGACTGAGAATAGGTCATGTAGGTTCCAAGATGCTTGTTGAAGCTTTAGAGACATTTAAAACTCAGTATACTAGAAGAAAACTTAAAACACAAAACTGGTCAACATTGGTCAACTGTGTGCTTGATTGTTGTTTTCAGGTTAAAGAAGGAATTGGTGATCAATCTTGGAGCTGGATATAGCCTATCTAAAGATAGGCAACTGTGGAGAAGCCCCTTGTTCAGCTAGGGGTTTGGTTGTAAGCTTGTTCTCATTTCAAAATTCCACTAAAATCCTAGTTCATAGTTAGTTCTAATTGCTTGCTTCTATCTGATTAATCTGTGCTTGTTTGTGTTATTTGAGTATTATTTGAGTAGTTTTCAGTTCAATAATCATCTCTAGTTTGTTAAGATTGTTAGTTACTAATATTCCTAGATTAATTGTCATAAAGTAGCATAAGTGGTATAACTGTGTTGTGGTTGTGAGAATCTGTTTTCCAGTACTTAAATTAGTCTACATAATCATAATCTGTTGTTTGAAATCAATTTCATAAACCCTAGTGATCATTTGCTTTAAAAATCTCCAAACAGTCCATAAAAAAGGGTGTTTGGATTGGTTTAGTTGGCTAGGTTGTTGTTGATCTCAGAAGATAATCACACTTCAAATAGTTTTCCTCAGTCACCATTTAGTAATATAGAGTCTAAAATCAGGTCTTGGTTCAATCAAAAGTCAAAATCACAAAGAACACCCCACACAGTCAACTGTGTGAGTTTTTGAGTCCCAAAATCCATTCATAAGCTAGCATAGATTATTAGTTTAACTTAAATCAACTTTAGTTTAGCTTATAAACATGTTCTCAGTCACTTAGGATCAAGCAAAAGTCACCAAAGTCAAACAACCTAGTTTTCTTAAAAAGTCAAAATTTCCCTTTCTCAGGTTTTTGCAAAATTTCCAAATTAAATTGTGAGTTGTATGATGGGATTTAAAGGTTGAATTTTGTTGTGGTAAGAGTCTATCAGCTGAACTTTGAGCTCTAATTTTTGCTTAATTTTTGTGGAACTTTAAGTGGGTCCCACAGACCCACAAAGTGAGTTGCAGGGCAAGAGGTTGCCCTGTGCATAATAGACCCCCACCACACCACCAACTTTGGTGGTGTTTGTAGACTACCTCAGTGAGCCCTAGTGGTCAAAGTTAGCTTTTTCCAACCCCCCCTCCTACCAGGGAGTGTGGATTGACCATTAGTTTGACTTTTAACCCAGGGGACCCCACTTAGTTTAGGCCCCAAAGTTTGTCCCATAATCTGAGTAAAACTAAGATTTGCAAAGTGCTTAATTGGTTCTTGTTAGCTTATTTGAGTTCAAGAGTTGTTGTTTCTGGCTCATTTGTGATTGTTAAGTTTGTTGGAACTCACTTTTACCATTGTGGACCCCACCCAAAGCCATTTGACCTAAATTGACCACACAGTCAACATAAGTCAACTGTGTAAGCTAAGGGGGTGCTTATAGCTTATTTATAAGCTATCTTGAAAAGTGTTTTCACAAAATTTCTTAATTTTCATTAGTAAAACAGGTCTGTAAAAGAAAAATCAAAAAAATCCAAAGTTAAAATAAGTGATAGTTTCTATTTAATTCAACTTAATTTTAATTTTCATTTTTAGATTTTAATTGAGTAACTAGTGTTTTTATATTTTTATTAATTACCTTATATAGTAAAGTAATTTTAGTAATTTTTTCAGATTTTTATTTTGTCATTTAGTGTTAATTAGATTTAATTTTAGTTTTCTTTATTATTAATTAATATTAAGTATTAAAAAGCTTATTTAGTTTTTATAAAGTTAAACTTAGTTTTTATATTTTTCCTAGTTCTAATATAGTATAATAGACTTTTAAAAAATATATTTTGAGATTCTACTATTCATTTTCTATTTTTCTTATTTTATTTGTTTAAAATAGACTTAAGTTAATTAAAAGGTAAATAATTAGTTGTTTAATCTTAAAACATAATTTTTAGAGTTTTTATAATTTTTTAGGATTCTTGTGATGGTTAAGTAATTTTATAAATTTTCTTGTAATTTTCTAAGTTAATATAGTATTAATATTAATTAAAAGTAGTTTAATTAGTTTAATTAAGTTAAATAGTTTTCAATTTATAAAAAACTCACAAAAAGACAAAAACATTTGTTTTTATTTTTTATACTTTCTTCAAGTTCTAATTTAGGTTTAGAAAATATTTTTGCAACTTTTTAGTTTAATTTGTATTAGTTATAATTATTAGTTAATTTAAATTAGATTTTAATTTAGATTTTAAATAGTTTAATTAATTAAAAATGTTTAAATAGTATTTTAATCATTTTCATAATTTCATTTTCATTTTTAATTTTAAAGTTTGAAAAAGTGTCAAAAGCACCCCCTGTAGTTGTTAAATACCAAAATCCCACTTTTTCAGTCCGATTGCGTAAATCTGAATTGTGAATACGTGCATATATCTGTTACCTGATTTTTGTGAATATTATATCTGTGTACAAATACCAAAATAACAGTAGCAATATCATTCCCACATCATCTGGCTACTGTCCTCAGTGCCACTTTCTCATAAACGATTCCAAAAGCACCATTTCAATCTCGCTGGGACTTTAACGACCCGGGAAAACACTACACTATCACCGGAGTATTGATTCTAGGCTGTCTTTGACTTGTTGACCTTGGTCAATAATATCTGACGGTTCGGGCTCAATCAAAATTTGGCGCCGCTGCCGGGGAGGTTGTTGCGTGTTTTATAAAATCGTTTTAAGTTTAGTGGTTTTCAAAACCCTCCCTGTACAAATTTCAAACAAATTTGTAAAAAGTTTTTGTAAAAACTTAATCAGAACAAAAAACGTTCATTAACACTTCTCCTGAAGTGTTGAAAAACACCAAAAAAATTAAAAACAATCAAAAACAAACTGTGAAGTTAAATTACTTCGTGTTCTTTAAGATTACAACCTGAAACAGTTGGTTTAAGGTAAGTTCTGACATTAAATTGCGAACTGAAGAGGAATCCATTCTTTCCTCCCGCCAGCCTGCGAGTAATCTTAAAGGGACGATTTCGGTTAACGAATCAGTTCCAAAAATATTTCCCAAGTTTTCTGCACACACACCCATAAGCCTAAAGCAGTTTTTCAAAAATTAATTAATAAACCCATAATAAGTTCCCAAACTTAAGATTAAAACTTGCCTTTATATCCCTGTGAGTGGTGTACCTTTTTCAAAGAAGCCATTCACGTGTGATTGCTGGTTTAAGTTCACTGTGGTTTTGCCTCGATCTTGTTTTGAAAAATTGTTTTTAGTGCATGCGCACTCGGTCACAAACAAAACGTAAACATCAGAAAAACGTACACGAGCTACGTTCTGACACACAAGAACCAAAGACCGAAATGGCCGCTGGGCCACCACCACCTTTACCACCCCCTGACCCTCCCAGGGATGAGCCAGTTCCCGATCTCCGAACGATGGAGGAACTGTGCCAGCCTACCATGCAAGGGCGGGGTGGGCCTATTCCACCGCTCACTATTGAGGCTGCGGACTTTGGCCTCAAGCACCACATGATCCAACAAGTCCAGAATTCGTGTCAATTTCATGGATTACCGGGTGACGATGCCAATAAGCATCTTGACAAATATCTCACGGTCACCCAAAGCATGAAACAGCATGGTGTCACGGATGATGCCCTTCGGCTGTACCTCTTCCCCTATTCTCTCACTCATCATGCCACTGCATGGTTTGACCGACTTCCAAGAAATTCTATTCGTACCTTTGATGAAATGGTAACCAAGTTTTTAGCAAAATATTTTCCACCATCCATGGTTACCAAGTTACGAAATGATATCAGCAACTTCCGGCAACGTCCCGATGAGTCTCTTTTTTAGGCTTGGGAACGTTATAAGCTAGCCATTGATCGGTGCCCTAACCACAATATGTTGCAAGTTACCATCATAGATACCTTCTATAATGGTCTGACATTGAGGCACCGAGACATTCTCAATGCTGCTGCTGGTGGGACCTTTATGAAAAGGCGTCCCGAGGAGTGCTATGACTTAATCGAGAACATGACTGCCCATCATAACTTTTGGGATTCCTCTGCGGAGAGGGATGAGTCATGTCATTCAGTTACTCCCTCATCATCATCTCCTGAAATAATTGCTTTTACCAAAAAGATGGATGATATTTCTACGGCTGTGTTGAGAATAAGCCAAACGATGCAAAATCAGGCTCAAAATCAACAAGTGAAAGCCGTGGCCCGAAGTTGTGAAACTTGTGGGGGCCCTCATCTGTATTCCGAGTGTCCAGCTACCGCTGACTTTCCTCCAGAGAACGTATATGCTGCTCACGGTTCCTACAATACGGGGGGTAATTCTTACCAACCGCAAGGGGACCGAAATCTCTTAAGCTATCGTTCCAACAATTTTCTCGGACCTCCCGGTTTTAACCAAAATCAAAACCGTAACACGAATCAGAATTTTAACCAAGGTCAAAACTCAAATTTCCAAAACCCGAATCAAAATCAAGGCCAGTTTAATCAAAACAATTTTCAAAATGGCAATCAAAACCAAGGTTTTCAAGGAAATTTTCAAAGAAACCAGAATCAAGGGAATTACAATCAGGGTAATTTCAATCAGATAAACACTTTTCAGGGTAACAACAATCAAAATCAAGGGAATTTTCAAAACAACCGTGTTCAAAATCCTCCTGTTCAAAATCAAAACGTTGTTCAACCCTCGTCTTCCTCCAATGCTGAATTTAAACAATTCATGAAAGCACAAGAGGAAATGAATCAGTTATTGATCAAGACGATCTCTGAGCTTCAGAAGTCTTTAAATGATCGACCCTCGGGCCCGGGTACATTACCGAGCAACACGATCGCTAACCCGAAGGGCGATGTCAAAGCGATCACCACCCGAAGTGGGGCATCTTACAATGGACCCTCGATTCCTTCTACCTCTTCTTCTCCTCCTAAGGTAGCGGAACGTGAACCTGAGGTCACTACGGACAAGGTACCTCCTACTAATAACGGAGGTATCAATAACGTCCACCCTCAAGTTGTCCCGGTCCCGGCTCGTAAGCCGAAAGTTGTATTTGATCCCCCTGTGAGTTCTGATGAAATCCCAAAGAATGATCCTAAGCCATCAATTCCATATCCTTCACGATTGAGTGAACAAAAGAACCGCGAGAAAGCTAACCATCAGATGGAAAAGTTTTATCAAATTTTCCAAGAATTACACTTTGATATTAGCTTCGCGGACGCTCTTCTTCTCATGCCTAAATTTGCTTCAACAATCAAAAATCTGATAAGCAACAAAGAAAAACTTTGTGAGATGGCAAAAACTCCTCTTAATGAGCATTGCTCAGCAGTGCTCTTGAAAAAGCTTCCCGAGAAGCTTGGGGATCCCGGGAAATTTCTCATTCCTTGTATTTTCCCGGGGATGGTTGAATGCTTTGCCTTGGCCGATCTTGGCGCAAGCATTAACCTGATGCCTTACACAGTCTGGAAAAGACTCTCACTTCCTGCTCTCACTCCGACCTGCATGACACTCGAGCTTGCAGACCGTACTATATCCCGTCCTCTCGGCATTGCCGAAGATATCTTCGTGAAAGTAGGAAAGTTCCATTTTCCGGCAGATTTCGTGATTGTTGATTTCGATGCTGACCCACGAGTCCCTCTCATTCTCGGGAGGGGATTCTTAAGAACGGGTCGTGCTTTAATCGATGTATTCGAAGAAGAAATCACTCTACGTATTGGTGGCGAGGCCATCACATTCAATCTTGATCAGACTTCAAGATACTCCTCCAACTATGACGCAGAAACGGTTAACCGAATTGACATCATCGATGTTGCATTTGAGGAGTATTCTCAAGAGGTCCTTGGTTTCTCATCCAGTGGCAGTCTTTCTACTGACCCTTCCCTCACTCCGTTTGAGGGAGGTGACTTCCTTCTGGAAGAGCTCGAGGCTTTTCTTGCTCAGGATAGCTCAATCCCCGATGGGGTTGATGAAAACTATCTTGACCCGGAGGGGGACATTCTTCTCCTTGAAAGATTGTTAAATGACGATCCTTCACCCTCTCCGTCTCCACAAATACTTCATAAAGCGGAAGTCAAAAATGTTGAAATAACTGAAGACTTTCCTGAGGTTGAGCTCAAGGACTTGCCTCCTCATCTAGAATATGCATTTCTGGAGGGTGATAATAAATTACCCGTCATTATTGCCAAAGACTTAAAAGATGAGGAAAAGGCTGCACTCCTAAAGGTTCTTAAGTCAAACAAGAAAGCAATTGCTTGGAAACTCTCTGACATTAAGGGCATAAGCCCGAACTTTTGTACTCATAAAATCTTAATGGAGGATGACTTTAAGCCAGCTGTGCAACATCAGAGAAGGGTAAATCCCAAAATCCACGAAGTTATCAAACAAGAAGTTCTTAAACTTCTTGATGCGGGATTGATTTACCCTATATCTGACAGTCCTTGGGTTAGCCCAGTTCATTGTGTCCCTAAAAAGGGTGGCATTACCGTTGTCACCAACGAGGATAACGAGTTGATTCCAACTCGTTTGGTCACGGGTTGGCGAGTATGTATTGACTATCGAAAGTTAAATGAAGCCACCCGTAAAGACCATTTTCCTCTCCCTTTTATGGACCAGATGCTTGAAAGACTTGCGGGGAATGAATACTACTGCTTCCTCGATGGTTTTTCGGGTTACTTTCAAATCCCCATTGATCCCCAGGATCAAGAGAAGACTACCTTCACATGCCCCTACGGAACTTTTGCTTACAGACGTATGCCTTTCGGCTTATGTAATGCACCAGGCACGTTCCAGAGGTGCATGATGTCTATTTTTTCCGACATGATCGGGAAAACTATGGAGGTATTCATGGATGACTTTTCAGTCATCGGGGATTCATTTCAGACCTGTCTCTCCCACTTGGAACAAATGCTTAAACGTTGCAAAGAAACGAATTTAAGTCTCAACTGGGAGAAGAGTCACTTTATGGTTAAAGAGGGCATAGTCCTCGGCCATAAAATCTCAAAGAACGGGATTGAGGTTGACAAAGCCAAAATCGATGTCATTGCTAAATTACCTCATCCCACCACCGTAAAAGGTGTTAGGAGCTTTTTGGGTCATGCCGGCTTCTACCGTAGGTTTATCCAAGATTTTTCTAAGATTGCCCGGCCTATGACCCATCTCCTCGAAAAGGATGCTCCTTTCATTTTCTCTCCTGAGTGCATCGAAGCTTTTGAAACATTAAAGAAAAAGCTTACCGAGGCACCGATTCTTGTTGCCCCCGATTGGGACCTACCTTTTGAGCTTATGTGTGATGCTAGTGATTTTGCCATAGGTGCGGTCTTGGGGCAACGTAAAGCAAAATACTTTCAGCCTATACACTACGCAAGTAAGACTATGACCGAGGCTCAAGGTCATTACACCACCACTGAAAAAGAACTCCTAGCTGTGGTGTATGCCTTTGAGAAATTCCGGTCATACTTGATCCTGACCAAATGCGTGGTGTATACGGATCACTCGGCTTTGAAGTACCTATTTGCAAAGCAAGATGCACAGCCGAGGCTTCTCCGTTGGGTTCTCCTCCTTCAGGAATTTGATATCATTATTCGTGATAAAAAAGGAGCCGAGAACCTTGCTGCTGATCATCTCTCACGATTAGAAAACCCACATCAAGATGTTTCCGAGAAACAAGAAATAAATGAATCATTCCCTCTCGAGACACTCAGTGCGGTTACTTTTCGTGGTGACTCTACTACCCCATGGTTTGCCGACTTTGCAAATTACCGTGCGGGTAACTTCATCGTGAAGGGGATGACGTCCCAACAGAAAAACAAATTTTTTAAAGACGTCAAACATTATTTCTGGGACGACCCCTTCCTCTTCAAAATCTGTGCCGATCAAGTCATCAGGCGATGTGTATACGGACAGGAAGCCGCTGATATTCTCAAGGCTTGCCATGCTGGACCCACCGGGGGCCACCATAGTCCTAACTACACCGCCAAAAAGGTGTTTGATTCCGGTTTCTATTGGCCCATGATCTATAAGGATGCCCACGAGTTAGTCAAAACCTGTGATGCTTGTCAGCGTCACGGGAATATTTCACAAAAGAACGAAATGCCGCAAAATGCTATTCAAGTTTGTGAAATCTTTGACGTCTGGGGCATTGATTTTATGGGGCCATTCCCATCTTCTCGTGGAAACAAATACATACTCGTGGCTGTTGACTACTTGTCAAAATGGGTTGAGGTTAAGGCCTTACCCACTAATGATGCCCGAGTAGTTGAAAAATTCTTGAAATCCCTCTTTGCTCGTTTTGGAACCCCACGTGCCATCATTAGTGATCGCGGTACTCACTTTTGCAATGATCAATTTGCAAAAGTCATGCTTAAGTACGGTGTTACTCATCGTCTTTCTACCGCGTATCACCCACAAACAAGTGGGCAGGTGGAGGTTTCCAACCGTGGTATTAAACGGATTCTTGAGAGGACAGTAGGAGAAAACCGTGCTTCCTGGTCGGATAAACTAGATGATGCACTCTGGGCCTTCCGTACAGCTTACAAAACACCCATTGGGTGTACTCCATACAAGCTTGTATACGGGAAGGCGTGTCATTTACTGATCATGCTCGAGCACAAAGCCTACTGGGCCTTGAAACATGCCAACTACGACCTTCATAAAGCGGGTGATCACCGTAAGGTTCAACTCAATGAATTAAACGAACTTCGTGATCAAGCCTACGAGAACTCTTTGATCTACAAAGAAAAGACAAAGAAGATTCACGACTCTAAGATTAAGAACCGCATTTTCAACGTCGGTGACAGAGTCCTTCTTTTCAACTCAAGATTAAAGATTTTCTCGGGGAAACTAAAAACCCGATGGACTGGACCATTCACTATTGCTAAAGTATACCCATACGGGACTGTTGAGTTATCTCAACCCGAAGGTCCCAACTTCAAAGTGAATGGTCACAGATTGAAACATTATTTTGGAGAGGACATACCACCCATGGTTGTCCCGGATCTCCAAACTTTCCCCATGGACCAATGAATTCGGGGATCGAGTCAAGCTAGTGACTCGGTGAACAAAAATTAGCAACATATATGGGTTTTCACCCGTATTTCTGACTTCTTTCTACTTTCTACCACCCTAGTGTGGGGGAGTGGCCGTCCCCCACCATTTGAAAAGTAAATATGTATATAAAGTTCGCAAAAAAAAAAAAAAAAAAAAAAAAAAAAAAGTGTGATTGTATGTACAGTTAAATAAAGTGAAAAATAAAATCCAAATTTCCACAGTTACCATCAAATATTAGCTTTTTCCGTTCAGAGATTCGGCATAATAGCCGGGACTTTGAATATTGAGGACAATATTCAGTTCTAGTGTTGGGGGGGGGGGGGGGGGGAATTCTTACGAATTTTATCACAAAACTTTCTAAGTACCCCCATTTTTAGGCCTAAATTTTTCAAAAATTTTTTCACTTTATTTCAAAATTTTTTGTGGTAATCAGTCCGCCAAAGTCTATATGACAAAGGGATTGGCTAGTCCAGGAGCAAACGGCTCTTGGTAAATACATCTCAAACCCGTTGATGGCTGGCAGTTTGCCAAAAATTGTATGGTTCCTCAGCTCCCCCGCATCCTTATAACCAAATAAGCTGGCTAGCCCACAAGATTATGGCTTGTGGTAAAGGCCGTGGAAAATCCATAATTGGTATTCAGCTCACCAAGATGTTGACTAAGTCCATCAAGATGCTGGCTAGTCCAGAAGCAAATGGCTTTTGGTAAAGACAAATCAAATCCGTTGACAGCTGGTGGTTTGCTCAAAATCACACGGTTATCAGGTGTGCCACAGTTCTTACACCTGGCTACTCCAGAAGTGATGGCTTTTGGTAAAGAGAATTTCAAATCCATCAGGTTTTTCTCAAAAGATTGCTAGGGACTAGCAATGTTTTAGTGTGGGGGATTGATGAGTGTGTAAATACTCATCATTTTTACCATTTCTGAACTGCCAAAACAACCAAAAACACTCAATAATGATTCAAAATAGTGAAAATATCTCAGGAAAGTGTTTTACATGTCTCAACTGCAAAAATACCAAAAACAGATGAAAAACGCACAAAGTTTGCATAATTGGCAGTTTCAGTCCCCCAACTTTCAAAAGTTGTCAAATCTAGTCCCTGGTCATTCTAAAAACTTGAAAAAGTCACCAAAGGTCCTTTTAAATCAAAAAGTTACATAATAAGTCCTTTGGTGAAAAGTTTCACAAAATGTCAAGTTTAGTCCCTGAACTTTGAAAATTGTCAAAAATGGTCTCTGGGATATGAAAAACTTTGAGAAAAACAAATTTTGTCCTTGCACTAACCTTTTATGACAGGATTGGTCCTTGGTGGAAAATTTGGTGATATTTACACAAATGGTCCCTGAAGTTTGAAAGTTTGACGGTTTCAGTCCCTGGTGAAAAATAAATTGAAAAATCACCAAAGAACCTTGTACTATTCATGATGTGGCATTATACATCCTTGGAAACAAATTAGAAACATGCCAAGATCACACCCTCAACTTTCCCATAATTACAAAAATAGTCCTTGTGTGAAATAACCAAAACCGGATCCAATACCTAAATAAAACTATCACTAAACCCAATCCTAATCCAACCCACCCACTTCTTTTCTTTGGGCCCAAAGTACTAGTCCACCACTTAGCCCAACACACCCTTAATAGTTATTAGCCCGGGTCAAATGTTTGACTGGTCAAAACCAGTCAAACTCCCCCAATACCGCCCAACCTTTCTTCTCCCTCACCCAGACCAGATACCACCCTGGTTTTGCAGCTCCACCACCCCAACTTGTCAATCCCATCATCATCCCCACCTCCCTACACCTACCCATCCCACCAGCATTTAATGCTTCTCTCCCAATGCACTCAATCAGAAGCAAATTGCAAAATCTCATTTTGGCGCCAAAACCACGTGGCACCTCATTAGTGGACCAAATTCTTCAAGAGAAGGTGGGATATGATCAGAAGAAGCCAAGAACCCTAATAGGAGGCTATAAAAGGAGAGAAGATGCAAGGATTTAAGTGTGTAGTTTTTTTAGTAGTTTTAGTTGTGTCGAATTTAAATTAAATCTAAAATTACTGTAAACCTTTCAATTTCCAGCATTGTAATAGTTCAAGTATTGTATTTAAACTCTTTTTATGCTATAAGATTATAAGTTTCAGTCTATTCCAAGTTTGTGCATTTTATTCCATTTTTCAAATCCTCAAATAGTTCAATGGTGTCTTAAAGCAAGATTAATGGACTGAGAATAGGTCATGTAGGTTCCAAGAAGCTTGTTGAAGCTTTAGAGACATTTAAAACTCAGTATACTAGAAGAAAACTTAAAACACAAAACTGGTCAACATTGGTCAACTGTGTGCTTGATTGTTGTTTTCAGGTTAAAGAAGGAATTGGTGATCAATCTTGGAGCTGGATATAGCCTATCTAAAGATAGGCAACTGTGGAGAAGCCCCTTGTTCAGCTAGGGGTTTGGTTGTAAGCTTGTTCTCATTTCAAAATTCCACTAAAATCCTAGTTCATAGTTAGTTCTAATTGCTTGCTTCTATCTGATTAATCTGTGCTTGTTTGTGTTATTTGAGTATTATTTGAGTAGTTTTCAGTTCAATAATCATCTCTAGTTTGTTAAGATTGTTAGTTACTAATATTCCTAGATTAATTGTCATAAAGTAGCATAAGTGGTATAACTGTGTTGTGGTTGTGAGAATCTGTTTTCCTGTACTTAAATTAGTCTACATAATCATAATCTGTTGTTTGAAATCAATTTCACAAACCCTAGTGATCATTTGCTTTAAAAATCTCCAAACAGTCCATAAAAAGGGGTGTTTGGATTGGTTTAGTTGGCTAGGTTGTTGTTGATCTCAGAAGCTAATCACACTTCAAATAGTTTTCCTCAGTCACCATTTAGTAATATAGAGTCTAAAATCAGGTCTTGGTTCAATCAAAAGTCAAAATCACAAAGAACACCCCACACAGTCAACTGTGTGAGTTTTTGAGTCCCAAAATCCATTCATAAGCTAGCATAGATTATTAGTTTAACTTAAATCAACTTTAGTTTAGCTTATAAACATGTTCTCAGTCACTTAGGATCAAGCAAAAGTCACCAAAGTCAAACAACCTAGTTTTCTTAAAAAGTCAAAATTTCCCTTTCTCGGGTTTTTGCAAAATTTCCAAATTAAATTATGAGTTGTATGATGGGATTTAAAGGTTGAATTTTGTTGTGGTAAGAGTCTACCAGCTGAACTTTGAGCTCTAATTTTTGCTTAATTTTTGTGGAATTTAAGTGGGTCCCACAGACCCACAAAGTGAGTTGCAGGGCAAGAGGTTGCCCTGTGCATAACAGACCCCCACCACACCACCAACTTTGGTGGTGTTTGTAGACTACCTCAGTGAGCCCTAGTGGTCAAAGTTGGCTTTTTCCAACCCCCCTCCTACCAGGGAGTGTGGATTGACCATTAGTTTGACTTTTAACCCAGGGGACCCCACTTAGTTTAGGCCCTAAAGTTTGTCCCATAATCTGAGTAAAACTCAGATTTGCAAAGTGCTTAATTGGTTCTTGTTAGCTTATTTGAGATCAAGAGTTGTTGTTTCTGGCTCATTTGTGATTGTTAAGTTTGTTGGAACTCACTTTTACCATTGTGGACCCCACCCAAAGCCATTTGACCTAAATTGACCACACAGTCAACATAAGTCAACTGCGTAAGCCAAGGGGGTGCTTATAGCTTATTTATAAGCTATCTTGAAAAGTGTTTTCACAAAAGTTCTTAATTTTCATTAGTAAAACAGGTCTGTAAAAGAAAAATCAAAAAAATCCAAAGTTAAAATAAGTGATAGTTTCTATTTAATTCAACTTAATTTTAATTTTCATTTTTAGATTTTAATTAAGTAACTAGTGTTTTTATATTTTAATTAATTACCTTATATAGTAAAGTAATTTTAGTAATTTTTTCAGATTTTTATTTTGTCATTTAGTGTTAATTAGATTTAATTTTAGTTTTCTTTATTATTAATTAATATTAAGTATTAAAAAGCTTATTTAGTTTTTATAAAGTTAAACTTAGTTTTTATATTTTTCCTAGTTCTAATATAGTATAATAGACTTTTAAAAAATATATTTTGAGATTCTACTGTTCATTTTCTATTTTTCTTATTTTATTTGTTTAAAATAGAATTAAGTTAATTAAAAGGTAAATAATTAGTTGTTTAATCTTAAAACATAATTTTTAGAGTTTTTATAATTTTGTAGGATTCCTGTGATGGTTAAGTAATTTTATAAATTTTCTTGTAATTTTCTAAGTTAATTTAGTATTAATATTAATTAAAAGTAGTTTAATTAGTTTAATTAAGTTAAATAGTTTTCAATTTATAAAAAACTCACAAAAAGACAAAAACATTTGTTTTTATTTTTTATACTTTCTTCAAGTTCTAATTTAGGCTTAGAAAATATTTTTGCAACTTTTTAGTTTAATTTGTATTAGTTATAATTATTAGTTAATTTAAATTAGATTTTAATTTAGATTTTAAATAGTTTAATTAATTAAATAATATTTAAATAGTATTTTAATCATTTTCATAATTTCATTTTCATTTTTAATTTTAAAGTTTGAAAAAGTGTCAAAAGCACCCCCTGTAGTTGTTAAATACCAAAATCCCACTTTTTCAGTCCGATTACGTAAATCTGAATTGTGAATACGTGCATATATTTGTTACCTGATTTTTGTGAATATTATATCTGTGTACAAATACCAAAATAACAGTAGCAATATCATTCCCACATCATCTGGCTACTGTCCTCAGTGCCACTTTCTCATAAACGATTCCAAAAGCACCATTTCAATCTCGCTGGGACTTTAACGACCCGGGAAAACACTACACTATCACCGGAGTATTGATTCTAGGCTGTATTTGACTTGTTGACCTTGGTCAATAATATCTGACGGTTAGGGCTCAATCAAATTATCAAAACATAGAGACATTGTTAATATGCTAACAATGTTTTAAGACATTATTTATGTCAACAGGTTTTGTTGTGGTGGGTTGATGGGTTCAAAGATGTTACCACCTTCCATGATGTCGGATGGTAAAGAGTTACGAACAAAAACACGAAGAAATAGATAGACTAAAGAAAACCTAAAAATAAAAATAAAATCTTACTAGAAAGGAATCTAGCAAGTAGACCTAATAAAAAGAAATTCTAACCTAGACAATAACTATTCCCCGGGCTGCGGTGCCAAAAACTTGATAGCGCCCCACTCTTTTGCGAAAGTTGAGGAATAAATGTAAAGATAGAAAATCCCCGGCAACAGCGCCAAAAACTTGATGTGTGGGAATTGCACCAGGCTTTACATTCGAGGGATCTCGAGAAGCTTACAACCCCCACCAGGAAGTGTACCTGATCGTTGTAGTATAATATAGTGACAAGTACCGGGGGATTGATCGTTCAACTCAGGAATAGTGTCGCTAGGATTAGAAAACCTAAAAACTAGGTCTAGAGGTGAGGGATGATTCTTTTTGTATTTTTATATTTTATAAAAGCAAGTAAAAATCTCGGGTATTGGAAGAGTGGGCGGAATTAGTTGCTATTCAACTAACCCAATAACTAAGAATGCAATCGAAATAAAATAACAAAAATGTAAATAAAACTAATTACTAATATGGTGTGAACAATAGATGGGAGAATTGTGTTTACTTAGATTTCACTACTCCCTAGATATCTTTTACATGTTAATTGTTTGTTACAGTTGCGTGGATGACGGGTTATATTCCTTAATACCAATCGTGGGGTGGCGTACGTACTTCCCCAACTCTATAAGCTCCTACTTCACTCCTATTTCGAGCATGCAAGAAGCTCTTAACATGGGATCACTAAAATTCGCTCATGCATTAAATACAATCATAAAAACCTTGTACGCATTGGTTCATGTTTCTTAAGACGTTCAAGCATGTCACACAATGGAAGTCTGTCAGTTTTCTTAAGCCTAACATCGAAATCATTCATCCATTACAACTATAAACAAGCAATCAACCTATAATCAACATCTAGGTTTCATTACATCTAAGCAAACACACAAGAGATCTAGCCTAGCATGTTAAAATCAAGACAAGCGTAAGATATATTCAAACAACACATAGACATATTGAATGAATTGAAAGGATACTTATCTCAATTGAACATGAAGGGTTTCAAGGGGTGAAAACCTTTGAAAATAATGTTATAAACAAGCTAGGGTTTATTCAAGTCGACCCTAAAATTCTCCTCCCTTTAGAATGAAAATTACAAAGACTATATATAGATTTTCTAAGGTGACGGTGTCAAGAAGAAAGTTCTGACGCCGTCAACCCACCGCCAAAAATATAATCGGATTGCCTAGATCCAGATCTGACACCGTCATGTGTATTCCTATTCTGGGATGTCACCACTTTTACTCTTGACGTCCGTGATTTGACGCCGTCACTTTTTCACTGGGCCGTCACCATTTTCTCTCTTGACGCCGTCATCAAATTTCTCTTGACGCCATCAGGTACTGTTCCCAGCAAGGAAAATTAAGACTTTGCCATTTTCTCACTTTTATGCTCCAAAAACGTCCAAAATGCTTCCTTTTCCAGAATTCACTCCCAAAGTACCTAAAATCACAAAAGGAATGATTTAGGGCAATATTTGATCAAATAAATTCAATTCCAGGCTTAAATGACCCCCTAAAAATGGATCATTTTTTGCCTCATCACTTGGCTTAGCAACGCCATATTGTACATGTAATTAACCAAGATGATTAACTCGCCACCAGTAAATATTGCCTTTATACAACCAAACCATGTTTTTCCATATCCCTACACCTAACGTTATAACCCTTTAAAAAGACCTCCTTGATAGTTTATCCTAGGTGCTTACGCCAAGTGGTGGAGGTTTGATCCTTTCCCAAGCCTATGGTAATCTATTTGCTATGACAGGTAGTGAGAAATGTTTTCCATTTCCATATTGTGATATATACATTATTACACCCGAGAGATGTAAGTGTCTAAACACTATTTGTGAGGTGCTAGTGTATGACCTCCGTGCTTGTCTTTGGTTTTTAGTGGAACGATTATTTGTTGTAATTACTTTTATATTAGTGTTAAATGACCCCTAACTTGTATTTTGATTAGAATAAAAGCGCATTTTCTTGAGGACAAGCAAATCTCAAGTGTAAGGGTATTTGATGAGGCGAAAAAGGTACCGCTTTTAAGGGTCATTTAAACCCGAATTCGTGTTTATTTGATCAAATATTGCCCTAAATCGTTCCTTTTATCATTTTAGGTACTTTTGGAGAGAAATCTGGAAAAGGAAGCATTTTGGACGTTTTTGTAGCATAAAAGTGAAGAAAACGGCAAAGTCTCAATTTTCCTTGTTGGGAACAGTACCTAACGGCGTCAAGAATCTTTACATGATGGCGTCAAGAGTTACAAAAGAGGTGGAAGTGAAAAATACACGTGACGGTCTAGAGGATTTTCAAGTATAGGACCTGACGGCGTCACCAAGGCCGTCAGGGTCCAAACACTAGTGACGGCCCAGAAGATTTCTACACATGACGGCGTCAAAATCAGATCTAGGCAATACGATTTTATTAAGGCGGCGAGTTGACGGCGTCACAATTTAATACATGACGCCATCACGAGATGTAAGCTATATATAGTTTTCCAAATTTCATTCATAGGTGTGCAACTTTTAGGGAAAAACCCTAGGCCAAATTTTATCACTTTTTCAAGGGTTTCAACCCCCTGAATCTTTCATGTTCAATTAAAGATAAGTATTCCTTCAAATCATTCAATATGTCTATGTGTTTGATTATATCTTACGCTTGTCTTCTATTTAACATGCTAGGATAGATTTTCTTGTGTTTGCTTAGATATAGTGAAACCTAGATGTTGATTATGGGTTGATTGCTTGTTTATAATTGTTACGGATGATTGTATTCGATGTTAGGCTTAAGAAAACTGGCAGACTTCCATTGGTAACTTGCTTAAACGTCTTAAGAAATATGATCGGAGGTGTACTATGATTTTTGTTGTATTTAATGCGCAGGAGAATTCTAATGATCACATGTTCGGAGCTTCTAACGGCTCGACATAGGAGTGAAGTAGGATCCTATAGAGTTAGGGAATATTGTACACGGCCCTACGACTAGTATTAAGGAATATGAACCGTCATCCATGCAATTGTAACAAGTAATTAACCTGTAAAAGATATCTAGGGAGTAATGAAATCTAAGTAAACACAGTTTTCATCATTATTGTTACCACCACATTAGTATAATTAGTTTTGTTTTCATTTCTTTTATTTTATTTTGATTGCATCTTTAGATAAATTGGGTTAGTTGGCTAGCAACAAATTCCGCCCACTTCTTCAAAACCCGAGATTTTTACTTGCTTTCATAAAATATAAAAATACAAAAGAATCATCCTTCACCTCTGGACCTAGTTCTATAGGCTTTCTAATCCTAGCGACACTATTCCTGAGTTGAACGATCAATCCCCCGGTACTTGTCACTATACTATACTACAACGATCAGGTACACTGCCTGGTGGGGTTGTAAGCTTCTCGAGATCCCTTGAGAGGTAAAACCTGTTGCGAGGGTGTGATCCTCACGTATATCAAGTTTTTGGCGTCGCAGCCCGCGGAATTGTTGTTGTCTAGGTTATGATTTCTTTTTATTAGGTTTACTTGCTAGATTCCTTTCTAGTAAGATTTTATTTTTATTTTTAGGTTTTCTTTAGTCTATCCTATTTCTTCATTTCTTTGTTCGTAACCTTTACCATCCGACATCATGGAAGGTGGTAACCTCTTTGAACCCATCAACCCACCACAACAAAACCACCCACAAAACCAACCACTAGCAAACCAACCTCCTAGGCCCCGAACTTTAGGAGAGTATTCCCGTCCTAGCCACCAAGGCTATCGAAACACCATTGAGCTCACTCAAGGAGCCAATGTGTCCCCCTTGCGATCTGACACAATCCGGTTGGTGTAAAGGGTATGTGCATTCCATGGACTTCGTTCCAACGATCGTAATCAACATCTCAAGGATTTTCTTAAAATCGTAGATTCCATAGACCTTGATGTTGCAACTAGAGAGACGACCCGATTACGCCTATTCCAATTCTCTCTACGTGATCAAGCTAGTCAATGGCTTTAACGTTTACCCGCGGGATCCATCACCTTATGGGATGATCTCACCACTCGATTCCTCGCTCAATTTTTCCTACCGGGGAGAACTACCAAGCTTAGAAATGATTTCTTGATGTTCCAACAACGTCAAGGTGAAACCTTCTATGAAGCATGGACTCGATACAAGGACTTGCTCCAAAAATTCCCTCATCATGGCATAGAACCATGGCTCCAAATTCAAATATTTTACGATAAAGTTAATTATCAAACGAGAAGGGCCATAGATTACGCTGCCAATGGTAGACTAAACAGACTTAGCATTGATGAATGCTGGGAAGTTCTTGAGGGGTTAGCACAATACGAAGAAGAAGTACGGGAGGATCCGATGTTTTCAAAAGAAGGGAATCTAGATTACGTAAATGCTACCCAAGAACGATTATTGGAGAATATCAAGAAGCAGGTTATAGAATTAATAAGGGCTGAAATGCCTGCAGTTGAAGCTACAATGAGTCCTGATTGACATGTGAGTGCAATTAGCAAGTACAATTTTCCTCACGACAAGAGGAGTTTGAAGGGATAATGATAACCTTCATTCAATCAGGAGAAACAGATTCAACACTTAGAAGCTCGCATGAAAAGCACTAGGAATGCTTTTATGGACTTACCTGATAAATGTATATCAAGAATTAAGGAGAAGATTAAGGAAAAGTCCACACCAAGGAAAATCGAAAAGTCTTTGAACTCCCAACCCCTTTGGTGTGTGACGGGGAGGGTGATAAAAAAACTTCTCCAAGTGCTTCACCTTCAATTACCCCTTATTTCCATGAGCATCCTCATGAAGAAAAGAACTTTCAATTTCACAATATCTTCATTGGAAGTTTGCGAGTCACGCTCCCCAATTCACTTAAGAAACGTTCCTTTGGTTTTAAACCTGGTGTGAAAAGGGTGCATTTCAAAAACACCTCAGCTTCATAACCGTCTATGGAACGACTCCTTCCCTTACCCACTATTCTCCAATATGTGGATTACGACCTAAGAGGGATTGTGACCGCCTCATTTATGACCACTCCTTGCTTCGTGACAGTAACAAAATATTTGACCCTGGTGGACTCCACTAACGGGAATGGCTATTCATAGTTTATATCCTTGATTTGCTATTGACAATAGTACAGGGACTGAATTTGAAATTGTCACAAAGTGTCCATGATACGGGCATCTGACGGCGTCAGAATTTACTCTTAACGCCGTCACCTCGCATTCTCAGCAATATTAGCCCCATTTCCATCACTTTCAACACATACCCCACAAACTATGCCCAGGTGCTACTCCACCTCCGAATCTTCAAGGTCAAATCCGACATCTTCCGTGACCGATTTCCACGTGGTAAGTAACTTTTCTTCATCTTTATTCGTTCAATTATCCTTAGGACCTACCAATTATGAAAACCCCCATCATCCGAAACCCTAACATTGATCCATTCTTAGAACTCATAATGTCCTTCTATAGGTGTTTTGTAATCATGATTTAAGCATTAGGTAGTTGTGGTTGATAGGAATCATGAGTCAATAGCAGAAAAATCTTTCACACCACGGATTTTTTGATCCCCCACCCGTATTTTCTGCAAAAAAGGGTGTTTGGCTCATGGATTTAGAGTTTGAAAATTGATTTTTCCCTCGTAATTGCATGGTTAAATTTTTGCTGGGTCTGACGGCGGCGTCAGATGGGTCTGACAACTTAACTCCATAAAACTCTTATTCTAACCACTTCCATTCCGTTCCATCTTTTTCCAGGAAAATGAGCAAGCGCACCTGCCAACACTGAGGGAGTTCATCAAGGTCCCAACGTGTGAACTTTGGTGACATGGTTCATAGTTGGGGTGTGTTTGAGAATGATGCCTCTACAACCAAGTATGCGGAACTGCTCTATCACCATATCAACGCAGGGGCAGTGATTGATTGGGACTTTTTGAGGGCCCAGGGCCTTGAGAATGATTTCCTTGGAAGGATCCAAACTGATGCATTTACGTGTCCTCAACGGGAAAGGTTGTTTAGGATGAGGGAAACGATTTATAGTGAGTTGGTACGAGAGTTCTTTGCTACCTTTCATTTTGATTTGGTTGAGGCTAGGACTGATATGGGTGGTACTACCATTTATTTTAGGCTGGGGGAGAACTTAGGTCATGCTCGGTTACGGAGTTTGGATGGAGATTAGGTTTTATACTCAGAATGAGGCTGTTCAGGGTGGTTTTATGTAGAGGCTGATGGGTGGAGAGACAATGAGAAGTGAATTAAGGTGTTTCATGTTTTGGCCGAATATTGGGAATGGGGTATATACCTCGACCACTGGGGCGGCCTCCATTAGGGACCCTAGGATCCGGTTGGCCCACAGATGCATCACCTACAGTTCGGCGGGACGCCATGGCACCACTCACCGTGTCACTGCTTCAGACCTTTTCTATCTGTACACCATGTTTTCGGAGGATGTGTATTGTAACATCCCATTCTGGGTAGCGAGTTATCTGAAGACTAGTGTGAGGGAGAAGGACAGTGACAAGATTTATGGAGGGATGTTTGTGACCCGTCTGTCTCGATCCTTGTGCCGGAGATCATGGGGTACCTTAGTAATTGTGGTGCGTGTAGGGTGGTGAGGGCCAAGTCCCTCAAGCAGATGAGTATCGTGATAGAGTTGAGGGATGGGTCCTTTGCTTGGTATGTTGCGGGGGGAGCGGCGACTGCTGAGGATGATGATGAGGGTGCACCCTAGTAGCCGCATTATGGGGATTATGAGGTTGGCTCTACGGACAACTATCGGCACATGGGTCGGGGAGATTGGCAAGCGCATCAGGGGGCTTTGATAGGTCAGGTGGATGCATGGAGAACTACCACTGACCAGAGATTTGACTGGATATATGATCACACAGTCCGCCAGATGCAGCATCTTTCGACCCGTAATCACATTGAGCCTCAGTTAGCGAGCAGGACTATCCTCCCTACGGGTACACCAGGCATCTTCCTCCAGGCTATAATTACCGCTATGCTCCCCCTCCCCTGTGATTTGTCATGTTATCTTATGATCTTTGGACAATTTATTTGTGGTTGTACGCTTTGAAACAATTTATCTTGTAATAATTTAGGATGTGGCCTCTGTTGGCTTTGGATACTTTTTATTTATTTTTGTTATTATGCATGTAGGATTTTAATTTCATGGTTGTTTATTTTTCAATTTTTATTTGTTTGATTTTTAATTGTTTAATGTTATTTGCTTCCGTATGCATGCTTTGTTTTTATTGTTGGTAGATCATGTTTCAAACTAAATTGTGAAAATGCTTTATTTTGTCGTTTAACTTCGTCTTAACTTCATATAAAGGTATTTTGCAAAAGCTAAGTTTAAGGGGAAACCCCAAATTTGTTTCTAAGAACGAAATTGATCATGATTCGCCACATTATTAAATGAACACGTATATTAGTATTTGTTAGAATCAAATGCTTGTATCGAGTCATCATGATGTTTTGCAGGATTTTCCAAGAAGTAGGATATAAGTTTTTCCAGAAATTTTCCGGAAACTTAACGTAAAGATTTCTGCAGGTCACTTCTGACGGCGTCAGGAGTTAAATCCTGACGGCGTCACGTATAAAATTCTGGAAATTTTGCAAGTTTTGTTTGATGGTAGATGTGTAATAAAACTAAGAGAAATACTTGTTAGTGTAATTTTAGCACCAAATTTAAAATTTTTTACAACATTTAGGAGTGAAACTTTAGCCTTAGCAAGCGTCTCATGGATAGGAGTTATATGACTAGCACAAAACCATACCATTCAGAAAAATTTTCCACCCAAATACGTGAAGTTCGCCTTTAGATTTGATAGGAAAAGCATTCATTATTAGTGCTTATGAGTGTACTGGTAGCATTTAGATTCTAAAACTTGCGTTAGTGATGCATCCCGAGACCGCTAGTGAGACTACAATTGTGTGGAAGGATTTACTACATGATAAGAGGCATTAGGATCACCCTTGTGTTAAACCCGTATCATAGTTACTTGACCATTTAAATCATATTACTTGACTAGTAATGTCAATTAATTTTCCCCACACCTTAGCGTTGTACTCATTTTTAGTACACGAAACCCTAGTACACCTCTCCGAGCCTATCTTTTCGTTTCTAACTTTAAGCATCTTACTTAAAGGAAGAATTTCTTACAACCCACCCAAATGTGCAACCAAATCGCCTTAGCCTTTCGTGTATGCACTCATCTTTAGTGCATTATTGTTACATGTTTAAACCCTTAGTTAATTATCTAATTGATTACATGGTTGCTAAGTCGAGTCATATCTTGTACATATGGTCTTGGGACGATTGGGACTCATTGGTAAAGTACTTGTTTTATGGAGTAATGGGGAAGAACATCATACATTACCCCCATATGTGCATTTATCTTAAAAAGTACTCCAAGTGTTTT
Source organism: Artemisia argyi (assembly GCA_030686995.1). Classification (NCBI taxonomy): domain Eukaryota; kingdom Viridiplantae; phylum Streptophyta; class Magnoliopsida; order Asterales; family Asteraceae; genus Artemisia; species Artemisia argyi. The sequence continues at coordinate 136,725,168 of CM060709.1, read as the reverse complement.
GATTATCATTATAAAGTATGTAAAGATTCAAATGTAAGGGGAATGTACATTCCCTATGATGTATTATTTTGGATGGTAGGGTAAGAGTGTATGCAAGAAAAAATCAAGAAAAAGGAAAAAAAAAATAGAAAAAAAAGAAAAGAGAAAAAAAAAACATACGGACGACCATCTCGTTTCATTCTATGTTTGTTTTATGTTTTTGTTATTTTTGATTTATTAGCTTAAGTCGAGTCTAGTCTTGGCTTCGCAAGGCCATATTGTACATGTAATTAACCAAGATGATTAACTCACCATCAGTAAATATTGCCTTTATCCAACCAAACCGTGTTTTTCCATATCCCTACACCTAACGTTATAACCGTTTAAATAGACCTCTTTGATAGTTTATCCTAGGTGCTTACGCCAAGTGGTGGAGGTTTGATCCTTTCCCAAGCCTATGATAATCTATTTGCTATGACAGGTAGTGAGAGATGTTTTCCATATTGTGATATATACATTATTACACCCGAGAGATGTGAGTATCTAAACACTATTTGTGAGGTGCTAGTGTATGACCTCCGTGCTTGTCTTTGGTTTTTAGTGGAATGATTATTTGTTGTAATTACTTTTATATTAGTGTTAAATGACCCCTAACTTGTATTTTGATTAGAATAAAAGCACATTTGCTTGAGGACAAACAAATCTCAAGTGTAAGGGTATTTGATGAGGCGAAAAGTGTACCGCTTTTAAGGGGTCATTTAAGCCCGAATTCATGTTTATTTGATCAAATATTGCCCTAAATTGTTCCTTTTGTCATTTTAGGTACTTTTGGAGAGAAATCTGGAAAAGGAAACATTTTGGACGTTTTTGGAGCATAAAAGTGAAGAAAACGACAAAGTCTCAATTTTCCTTGCTGGGAACAGTATCTGACGGCGTCAAGAATCTCTACATGACGGCGTCAAGTGTTACAAAAGAGGTGGAAGTGGAAAATACACGTGACGGTCTAGAGGATTTTCAAGTATAGGACCTGACAGCGTCACCAAGGCCGTCAAGGCCCAAACACTAGTGATGGCCCAGAAGATTTCTACACATGACGGCGTCAAAATCAGATCTAGGCAATATGATTTTATTAAGGCGGCAAGTTGACGGCGTCACAATTTAATACGCGACGCCGTCACGAGATGTAATCTATATATAGTTTTCCAAACTTCATTCATAGGTGTGCAACTTTGAGGGAAAAACCCTAGGCCAAATTTTATCAGTTTTTCAAGGGTTTCATCCCCTTGAATCTTTCATGTTCAATTAAAAATAAGTATTCCTTCAAATCATTCAATATGTCTATGTGTTGTTTGATTATATCTTACGCTTGCCTTTTATTTAACATGCTAGGATAGATTTTGTTGTGTTTGCTTATATGTAGTGAAACCTAGATGTTGATTATGGGTTGATTGCTTGTTTATAATTGTTACGGATGATTGTATTCGATGTTAGGCTTAAGAAAACTGGCAGACTTCCATTGGTAACTTGCTTGAACATCTTAAGAAACATGATCGGAGGTGTAGTACGATTTTTGGTTGTATTTAATGCGTAGGAGAATTCTAATGATCCCATGTTAGGAGCTTCTAACGGCTCGACATAGGAGTGAAGTAGGATCCTATATAGTTAGGGAATATTGTACACGGCCCTACGACTAGTATTAAGGAATATGACCCGTCATCCATGCAATTGTAACAAGTAATTAACCTGTAAAAGATATCTAGGGAGTAATGAAATCCAAGTAAACACAGTTTTCCACATTATTGTTACCACCACATTAGTATAATTAGTTTTGTTTTCATTTCTTTTATTTTATTTTGATTGCATCTTTAGATAAATTGGGTTAGTTGGCTAGCAACTAATTGCGCCCACTTCTTCAAAACCTGAGATTTTTACTTGCTTTCATAAAATATAAAAATACAAAAAGAATCATCCCTCACCTCTAGACCTAGTTCTATAGGCTTTCTAATCCTAGCAACACTATTCCTGAGTTGAACGATCAATCCCCTAGTACTTGTCACTATACTATACTACAACGATCAGGTACACTGGCTGGTGGGGGTTGTAAGCTTCTCGAGATCCCTTGAGAGGTAAAACCTGTTGCAAGGGTGTGATCCCCACGTATATCAATGGATCTACTTTTATGTTTCATGGATTGTTTCAATTTTATTTTGCTTATTGCTTCTAATTCATCATGTGTGGTCGGTTGCGGGAAACAAAAACATACTTGGGCAAGCTGTTATTGGTAACGTCGAGCGTTTGACCAATTGTATATTTCTATTTTTTCGGTGAAAATCTGATTATATTATTAGCTTCTGAATTTTTTTTTACTTGATGTTCTCATTTTGATACATGAATTGGGTGTTTGTTATAGGCCTTATGATCAACCTGTCATTATTCTGTGGACCTGATTCAGACATTCATTTCAACACAAATCATTATGACAAACATCTCTTTTTCGTACATGAACACCTTGGCTTAATTGAGGGTCGACTCTAAGCTGCAAGGTTAATGCATAATCTTCATGTTCATTTGTCTTTGGTTATCTTTCATATCAGACTGTTCTGACTTTCAAACTCCTTCATACGATCTTACAAATGTTCTGGATGCAGCTCACAGAGGATCATAAACACCGTTTAAAAGCACACAATATGAAAAAGAAGTGTTGCATTTGATTTGATTTGTAAGCCCAAAATTTGTTATATACTGATATATGTTTATTCGTACAATTACTATCAGAGTTTTAACATTGATGTAACTTTTGTAGTTGCAGGTTTCCCACATTTCGACAGAAAGGAGGCTGCAGACCATGGTGGTGTAGCTT